>CAWZYM010000109.1:420000-550000 GCA_963966185.1 Rhabditoides inermis | reverse complement strand
AGATTCCTCACCAATAACCGGGTCAAGACGCATATGTGAAGTGTTCCTTTTTTTCAGTTGTTCTGTTACTTTGTTTTCAATAAACTATGATATTCTGGCTTTTTTTGTGATCCGCACAGAGAAAGAAAGTTCTTTTCTCGAGTTCTCTCGCTAATGGGAGATAAATTTGAAAGGGATAATGAGGAAAGGGTAGGAAAAGGAAAGACGATAGATGTTTGAGGGGAAGAGATCCATGGCTGAGTGGCAAGAGAGGGTTTGGCAAGTGTTTCGCCTCTACCGAGTCACAACCAGTCACAATTAATCTTTTTTCATTTAGAATGGTTCGTAAAGTATCAGAATAAATGCCTACCGTTTCCTAGGAAGCGACACTTTCAGTAGTGGCAAATGTGTCACACACACTTACTGTCTCATCTAACGACGGTTGCTGGGAGGAGTCAGGAGCAGGGTCTCCCCCGCCCTACCCTCACTCACTCGCAGTGTAGCCTGGTTGCCTGCTGCCTTCACTATGCGCATCTTCATCATCCTACTGGTCGTCTCCTGCGCGGTGGCGATTGCAGTAAGTTTTACTATTTGTGCTTTATAAACCTCTATGTTAGCTGGGAGAGAGGGAGAGGGAGAGAGAGAGGAGAGAGACGGAGAGAGAAAGATACTTTCAAGGACTTGGCTCACGCGACGTGTCACTTTTTCCGTGTCAGTTCAAAGCGTGTCACTTTGTACGTGTCAAAAGTATGTAGTATAAGGAGACTTTCCAGATCACAAAATATGAGGACCCGATCTGCATCTACGACACCAACGGGGAGCTCATGTTTCCCGATTCCATCGAATGTCAGGGCGACAGGGAGAGGAGTGTTCCGGAGAGAATCCCGGAAGATCTACGGGAGACTGTCAAGACTGAGAGAACAATTCCTCGCCTTTGTCCGTACACGTAAACGTTGCATAAATATGTCTGAAGACATTTGTTTAGGTATCATTCCCTTTGTTTTGTCGTCTAGTCTGTTCTCAATCTCTCCTTTTCTCATCAATTCGTATGAGTCTCGAAACGAAAACTGCAAGGTCCCGCCTATTTTCCAGTTCAAATGGCACCATTCGCGCGCAATGGCGGGTTTGCATCCGCTGCGCGAAAGCGGTGCAATTAGGTATATACGGAAGTAGTCCTTGATCGTTGCCCTGGTCATTAAGCATAAAGCAGATCTCGTAAAGCCACAGCGTGCTTGCGCACAAATCGTGCTCCTGAAAAAAATGGAGAGGACTTTTGTGGTAGCATTATGGTAGCACGAACCCTCTTTCGAAAACGTGTAAAAGACCCAACTACTCTTGATGTCATGATTTTCTTTTGACGCGCCGAATTGTGTTGATGTTTCTCGCAGTTGAGTGAGAAACCGCATCATTTGCCATTGCGCAGCGACAAGGTGCGGCGGCCGACAGTCATGTCGGAGTTGTTGAAGGCACGTGAGAAAGAGAGGGAGAGAGGGAGAGAAAGAGAGAGGGGGGGGGGGAGAAAGAGAGAGAGAGAGTATACATACTCGCTCAGGACAAAACGCTCTACAAGAAAGACGATACCCCCGTCGATGGCTCTGTGCTGACCGGCAAGGTAGGGGAGGGCGTTATAATTACATCTCGTCCTGCTCTGATCTACCCCGAAGTGGGGTAGATCAGAGCGTTCATGTGCTAGATCAGATAGATCAGAGCGGTAGATCAGAGCGTTCATGTGTCCCGAAGTGGGGTAGATCAGAGGAAGGAGTCAGCTTGCCGCAATAGCGCGCAACACAAAAGACGTAGACGGTTACGGAACCGTATTGCGAACTGCAAGCGAGATCGAAAACTCTGAATCGCTCTGGCGCAGGCTATATGGCCACGCGGGTCAATAAAAACGCCACAAAACGTCACGTCAAAACGTCAAACAAAGAAAACGTCACAGAAATACAAAACGTAATCTAGGTAGTCGGGTTGTTCTATGCGGCGCAGTTTTGCCGCCGCTGTGCCGCCGCTTCACTCCCAAGCTGAAGGTACGGGAAGAAATAGAGAGGGGGGGGGGAGAGGGAGGGAGAGAGGGAGAGAGGGAGAGAGAGGAAGAGAGAGGGAGAGGGAGAGAGAGGGGGAGAGAGGGAACAAGACAGAGAGAGAGAGAGACAGAGAGAGAAAGACTCTTTCAGGCGTTCTACGCTGCGGTTCGCGACGAGTTCGAGGTGGTGTTTCTGTCGTGGGACTACACGCACGCCGATCTCAAGAAGCACATGAACGAGAAGCACGGCGACTGGCTCTACATCAAGGACGGAGACCCCGCCCGCAAGGTCCCTCCCTCTCTCTCTCTCTCTCTCTCTTCCTCTCTCTCTCCCTCTCTCTCTCTCTATGAGCTTCTCAGGCTGTCGCTGAGAAGTTCAAACCCCCTCGCATTCCCACGCTTGCGATCATCAAACCGAATGAAGACGTCATCACCAAGAACGGATGCGACGAGATCACGAAGGTGAGAGAGAAAGAGAGAGGGGGGGAGAAAGAAAGAGAGATAGAGATAGAGATAGAGAGAGAGAGAGAGAGAGAGAGAGAGGGAGAGAAGGAAGGAGAAGGGGAGGGTGGGAGAGAGAAGGAAGGAAGGAGAGAGAAGGAGGGAGGAAGAGGGAGGAAGAGGGAGGAAGAGGGAGGGAGGGAGAAGGGAAAGAGGGAAGGGAGTATGTGATAAGATATCTATCCCAGGGCGTCCCTAGCGATATCGTGGCCAAGTGGAAAGCCGCCATGAACGACGAGAAAGACAAGTCCACCAGCCCCGCCCCCGCAAGCCCCGCCCCTGCTGCAAGTCCCGCCCCCCGTAACACCAAGGCGAATGTAAAGAAGTTCGGCAAGCAGGTATCTGGATTCAACCTACCGTAACCTACCGTAACCCAATGTCGCCAGAACCCCGCTCTGGCCCTGTACATGCTTGCCTTGATGGTTGCTCTCGCCAAGGCTTCGCAGCAGCCCAAAGAAGACAAGACACAGGAGGATTAGGAGGGCGGAGAAATTGATACGCCATTCAACTATCTGGAAATTCAAAGTAAAATTGTGAATTGTGACTCGTATAAAATGTTCTTGAGTTTTATTTTGTAAAAATATATAAAAATTAGAAGTCAAGTCTGAGAGAACAATCCCTCGGCTTTGTCCGTACGACACTATTGCGTAAACAGTGCATAAACATATCTATAAGCACATATTATCGTTCCCCTCGAAATTCCACGCGTTTTCCGCTTCTCTATTGTCTGTTCTCAGCCTTGTCTCATCAGTTCGCGCTTTCATTAACTGTCATCATACCGTTTTTTGTTCGATTTTGATTATCTGAAAAAAATCGTTCAAGATCTCCCATTGCCGGCCGACGAAATGTGATCCGCCAGATGCGCTCGCAGAAGAGGAAGGACATGAAGGAGGGGAGGAAGCTGATGAAGGAGAGGGTGGAGCAGATGGAGGAGCTGGCACGGCAGCGTAGAGAGAAGACAGAAGAGGAGAAAGAGGGGGAGGGGGAGAAGGAGGGTATTATGAATAATAGGTATTGAATAATGAATGAATAAAGAGTAAAGAATAAAAATAAAAATAATGTAAAATAAATAAAATAAAATAATGAATAAAGAATAAAAATAAAGAAGAATGCATAATAGGTATATATAAGAAGGAAGATATTATCTCAAATTTGAGAATAATTGAATTATTTTTCGTGATATTTTACAATTTTGGAAAGTACAAATGTATTCAATTGAAAAAAAATAATACTTCGAATTTTTGAACACTTAATTTTCCCGCGGGAAAATGCCTCTACTTACGCACGAAACTGCACAATTAGGCGACACTAAAAAGTGGTTTCTCGAATTTTGGCAATTTTTTTATATTTATTTTTGTTATTGTGGTTTAGTTTGTTTTCTTCAGTTGTCTATCTCAACCCTTGGATTATAATCTTCCGTTGACTTTGTCACCTTTCTCTATTGACTCAGACTCAACCTCGAATGCGAAAAAAATGGGTTGTGGTCGGCTGGGACCTTCTCTCGCGCCCGATAGGATAGTGCAAATAAATCATAAACCCTCCCTCAGCGCAGATATACCGTTGCGTTGGCGACGGCTCATTTCTCTCGAATTCACAGTATTATGCAATCTTGCACACAACTGGTGAAATCAAATTCGCCACCATTCATGCGCCATCCCATTTGATTCGCCGCCCTCCTCTTCCCACCGCAGTTTATAAGTGACCGTGACCGAGCGTTTCGTAATTTATTGCGAAAGTTCTCACCTGTGATCTGCGCTCACCTGTCTGTTTTGTCTATAGTCTATACTGAACCACCATCTCTCTCTCTGTCTCCCGCCCCTCCCCCTCTCTCTCTTGCCTCGTCGCTCCACATCAGTGATTACATAGGGACGTGTGTGTGTGTGTGTGCTCTCGGGTTTTGTCATGATTTTGACGTGCCGCGTATAGTGAAACGGTTCAATGCGGTCAACTCTGCCGTAGTGCCTTATTTGCACACCACACACGTTTTTTTTCTGTTCTCGCTTCGCATTTTTGTCGCGTATTTTCAACGTGTCAGTGATGAGAACGACATTTACGTTGTTCCTTCTCACCTCTCATCTTTCACATTCTGAGACACTTTCTTACTTGAAACAGGACGACTATGACTACGCTATGATTTTCTTACGTGTTATTTCTCTCTGTTTATCACTATCATAACTGTAGATGACGTCACCGGACGTGGACAAGGGCGGCGGGACGGCGAAGGCCGAGCTGCTGCCTGCCGACGACACGCCCACGGGAGACGCGCGCCTCCGCCCCAATCCCGAGCTGCACGCCAACATGTTCAGCAGGGTGTTCTTCTGGTGGGTGAATATTGTGTTATGATTATATCATCTCTATTGATTATGCTTTTGATCTTCCATATTATTTTGTACTTTGATCACCTGTGATTGATTATGTTGATCACCTGCATTGCAGCTTCCTCTCTCCCTTCTTCTACCGCGGTCTGCGCCGGGACCTCGAGGTGGAGGACATGTACGAGCCCCTCCCCATGCACGAGTCCAACAAGGCCACCGAGAAACTCAGCAGGTTGTTTACTTGTTTGTATACTTATTTTCTTGTTTACTTGTTTACCTGTTTGTTTACTTCTTACTTGTTTACCCTCTCCTCCAGCGCGTGGGAGGAGGAAAAGGCGCGCTGTCGGGGCACGGACGCGAAGCCCACACTCATCGCGGCGATCCGCCGCGCGTACGGCAAACAGATCGCCTCCCTGGGCGTCATGCTCTTGCTGGAGGTGTGTTTACCTTGTTCACCTGTTTACCTGTTCATCTGTTCACCCGTCAACCTTGCCCACCTAGTGCCTGGTGAACGCGGCGCAGCCCATCTTCATGGGCCGCCTCATCCGCTACTTCCGCTTCGACACTCCCCTCACCGCCAACCAGGTGTGTTTGATGACTTTGATTAGTTTCAAGGGAGAAGGGATCGACATATGATTTCGTGTGATATGTTTTGGTAGCCTTTTTGCGTTTGCGCTTCGCGTTCGGCTTCGGACTAATGACATGGATCAACATTCAATTGACTCGGTGTGGATAGATTTCCTAAACGTATTTATTGCGGGTGTTAGATAGTGGAAATCATAGACAAGGTCGCATTTTTTTCATTCTAGCTTATTGTCTGTTTTTCTTCTTAACTAAACCTGACAAACATATACAACCAAACAAATAACAAAAGGAAACAGTATTCTCTCTCAGGTGACGCAACTTTCATAATACTATCACTTATCACCGTATCACCACCATCCCCCTCTCTCAGGCGACGCACGCAGCGGCGGGCGTGGCTGGCTGCGCGTTCCTGGTCGCCCTCATCCACCACCCCTTCTTCTACGGCCTGCAGAAGATCGGCATGCACCTCAAGATCGCCGCCAGCGGCATGCTCATGAGCAAGGTGCGGGGGAGGGTATTCATTCCAGTAGGGAGGTGTAGGGGTCAGTTTCTTTTACACTGCTTCGCAACTCGGCCCCATGGCCACATGGTATAGGTGCGCGCGAATTAGATATTTAAAAAAAGTTGTTGTTTATTGGGTAGAGGGATTCAATTCTGTGAACCAATCATTATTGGGGTTTCGAACTGAAACATGTGTATGTATTCATTGTGAAACATAATGTTCGTATGTTCTTAAGAAGGAGTGGATTTGTTCGTATTTCTTTTTTCAACACACACAACGGTGAGCAGTGGCTGACTTTTGATATGGTATGATATCACGTACTGTAACATGATGTAACTGATAAGGCGCATAGATGACAGGTGCGATCACCGATAACACTTGATAACGGGTAACGGCTGCTGCCTACTGTCTTTGTACTTGATTGAATTGAAGTGAAAAGGGGAGGTGCGCTTAAAGATGCAAATGCAACAATGAGACCGAGCACATATTTTCATACTCATATATATTCAAACTTTCAAACACCGTCGAAACCACCTAGTTTGCATGAGAATCTCTCGTCATTTCGGAAAAAATCGTCATGTCTGAACGCCCGCCGATAATTCGTGTACCTTGACAATCGGGGATGCCCTGTATATAGGTATATACCTCGTATGTCATTATGATACTCTATATGATACCCTATATGTCGTTGCAGGGCGTTCGCCTGAGCAGCGCCGCGCTGCACAAGACGACGGTGGGCGCGATGGTGAACCTGCTCTCGGTCGACGTCAACAAGTTCGACTCGGTGCGTGCGGGGTAGGCAGATTGGAAATGGGCGTAGTCAAAGGATTAGTGATTATTGAAGGCAATGTGGCATGTAGTTGTAGTGAAGCGTGCATACAACATGATTACATGATTGGAGGTTCAGAGTCATTGTGCTATTCAGGGTCTGCTCTTCCTGCACTACGTCTGGGTGGCGCCGATCCTTCTCGTCATCTACATATATCTGTTGTGGCAGGTGTGTTTTGGTTTTCGATTATTATTATTGTGGTTGTGGTTGTGGCCATCCAACATAAACCATACGTGAGAAGTGCATTGATCATCAGCGCATTTTTTCGCATTATAGCACGACGTGAAACGTATTCATATGGGATAGTACATCTTGATATTTTGATTGTATGGTTTTAATGATATTGTGTAATGATTATGCTATATGAATATGAATAGAATGCGATGATGTTCAGGAGATTGGCCCGTCGTGTCTGGCCGGGTTCGGCGCATTGCTGGTGCTGCTCCCCATACAGACACACTTCTCCAAGAAGATGGGCGCGTGCCGGTGGGTAGAGTGGAGACTCTCTTTCTCCCTCTCTCTCTCTCTCTCTCTCTCTCTCTCTCTCTCTCTCTCTCCTCTTTTTCCGCTTTCTTACCAGTGTGTGACTGTGAATGTAGCGAATCCGGATACTTTGGCTCTGTATACTGTACTGTGTAGTACATGTTGTTGATTTCAGCCGTGAGATTGCCAAGTGCACGGACGGCCGCATCTCTCTCATGTCGGAGATCCTGAACGGCATTCGCGTGGTGAAGATGTACGCGTGGGAGGGCGCCTTTGTGGGCGAGGTGGAGCGACTGAGGAGGTGGGCGGAGAGGGCGGATGAAGTGGGGAGTTGAGGATCAATCAATCAATCGTTTATCCGGAATCATTTTATCTGAATATGACAACACAATCATGATGTTATGAAGCATACAGTAGTGCCTAAGATGCGAGATACATACATAGGGAAAGACAGGTAGGAGCCGCGCACACATCCACTGCGAGTTGAGGAATAACTTGTAGGGTAAGGACGTATATGAGTGTGAGGTGGGTGGGGCGTAGAGTAGTGTGGACATGGTACAAAACAGAGACGTGAGGGTGGGAGAGGCAAGCAGGCAAGGGCGTAAAGGTGTGAGGCCTGAGGAGGTGAACGGAGATCGGCGAATGGGGCTGATTATTCGCATGTGATATAGGTAATTGTTTTTTGAAGATTGCAATGTGATTCGATGCTCGCATTCAATCAATCAATCATTCAATGCATCAATCAATCGATCACTGCTTGTATTGCTTGTCACTTTGTTGGTGTGATATTAGGTAATTGTTGAAGCATATATCTTGCATGTTATGAATGGTTTTTTTTAAAGTGTCATGAAGTCATGCTCATGCTCCTGTTGTGCTTCCGAAACGAATTTGTGCGTTGCAGGCTGGAGATGTTGAAGGTTCGCGCCAACGCCATCTACCAATCGCTCGTCATGGGACTGTTCTGGAGCTCGGGTCGGTTATCGATTTATTGATTGTTTTATATTTTTTATCATGTTATGAACGATGTTGAAACCTATGGAACCGTCTGACACACATTATTGATTTATTGATTGATTGATGTGTTGCAGGCAAGCTGATTGTTCTGTTTGCTGTTCTGTGCTATGTGATGACCGGCAACGACCTGACTGCCGAGAGGATCTTTGTGGCGGTGGGTGGATTGTTACGAAGTCATGGCGACGAGAATTGTTCGGTTATTGTTCCGAGGGGTTTGTAAGATTCGTGAAACTTATTGTTAACGTGTTGTAGTTTTGTGAAATGTGGTAAATTGCGAGATTCATTCTGTGAGTCAACTATTATGGAAAATGGAAAGGAGGAAGTTCCACTTGTCAGATTGTCACTGCTATGAAATTTTCTAAATACTTTACCAGTGAAACTTATTTAGTTTGAAGTGTTGTTTGAGTGTGGTATTCTGGTATTTTTCAGAGCGCTCTGTACAACGCGTGTCGTCTTCCGATCACCCTCTTCCTGCCATTTGGCATTCAGTTCTTCTTCGAAATGCGCGCCAGTACCGTCAGGATTCAGGTACGTGGGTATGGGTACGGTAGATTGAATTTGGATTACGGTAGTCTTACAGAACTTTCTCATGCTGGAGGAGTTTGATGAGGGCAGCGACGGAAAGGCGAAGGCGAACGGAAAGGGCAAGGAGGAGGAGAAGGGAGAACAGGTGGGTGGGGGGGGGGGGTTGGGGTTTGTTCTGTTTATGACAAGTACTGTAACTGCTAGCTGGTACTGGGTTATGTCTCTCTCTCTCTCTCTCTCTCTCTCTCTCTCTCTCTTTCTCGTATTACCTTGCCGTTGGTGGTGTGAAATGAAATATTACTGTGTGTATAAGAATTTCATATTCTTCTTATTCTTTCTTATTCAAATTCTTATTCTTCTTATTCTTATTCTTCTTATTCTTATTCTTATTCTTATTCTTATTCTTATTCTTATTCTTATTCTTATTCTTATTCTTATTCTTATTCTTATTCTTATTCTTATTCTTATTCTTATTCTTATTCTTATTCTTATTCTTATTCTTATTCTTATTCTTATTCTTATTCTTATTCTTCTTATTCTTCTTATTCTTCTTCTTTTCCCCGCGGCGTGCGGTCGGGTCTTTATTTTGTTCCGCCGCCGCCGAATGATCGGTCATCGACAAGAATCCTTCCCGAGTAACCAGTGAGGCGGCGGAAAGTATCCTCATGTGGAAGCAGCTATGGCGCGAGGAGATATCAATTGGCATGGAAGCAAAGGAAAACCCGGAGCTCTACACGTTAAGAATGGTACTCTAATGGTCCAGGAATGATTACCGATCAAGTCTGTATTGTCTTTCCACCACTAACCTCGTCAGCCTACCTGTCTTTCCCCGGCGTTAGCCTATGTATGTATCTCGCATCTTAGGCACTACTGTATGCTTCATAACATCATGATTGTGTTGTCATATTCAGATATAACGATTCCGGATAAACGATTGATTGATTGATTGATAAGAATTTCAGCTTCAGGTCCATTTTCCATTTCATTTCTTTTTATTTCAGCTGGTTCGTTTTGTGAAACGCCACGACGGAGTGGACGATGTGGAGCACCAGAACGGAGGGGAGAAGGAGAAGAGGGAGGAGGTGAGGATGAGGGCGTGGTCAGTCTCTTCGAAACAGCCCCTTCATAACGACTTCGAAACACGCTGTTGGGTTCAGTATCGAAGGGAGTTTCGAAGAGACTGACCGCTACTTAAAGGAGAGGAGAGGTTTTCATCTATGGTAGGGTGAGCCTCCTTCTAGCACCACCTCCTCAAGGAAGAAGGAGGAGGTGAGAGGTTTGATGATATTCGGTGGTTGAGAAGTTGAGTGGAATACGTTTCAGTGTTGGTATAGATTTTTGATGTTATATGTGTTGGTTAATGCTGCTACATCATCGTACTCTTCAATCAATTGTCGATTAACTGCATTGTTTTATTACTGCAATGCTGATTGTCATGTGCGAAATGAAAGTTGACAGTGAGATGGGTAGTTTATATCTAGCACTCTTGCATTCGCTTGGTGATGTGTTGCAGGATAAATAATCAGTTTGCGATCAACTTAATCACAGTCGCCGAGTACAAAGACGGATAACAGAACCGGCCGCTGATTACTGATAGCTGATTTGTGTGTTGCAGGAATGGGCGCGAGTGGATCTGCACCCGGCCGTCGACGCGTTTGTGAAGATGGCCGGACTGACGACCACCTGGCAGACTGCTGAGGTGAGGGGGGGGGGGAGGGAGGGAGGGGAAGACAGGTGTATTCACAAGAAAATCAAAAGAAGTTCTATTTCAAGAAAGCATAGCACACATCCGGTTTCGGTCCCTTCCACCAGACCGGATGTATGTGATCGGTGATGAGGGCACTATGATTATAAGGTAGAGATGCCAGTATCGATGAGTTGCCGGCAAAGGTCACTCAGAACGAGTCACAGAGCTATGTGAATCGAATATGCTCGCGTTTAGATGGAGATGTGAGAGGTGTATGGTGGTGTGAGCATGTGGTAGATGGATAGAAATTGCCTTGTTGTATCAGAGGTTGGCCCTTTTTTCAGCGCAATCGAGTCTTGGTTGAGTGCACAGAGAGTGTGTGAGTGAATGAGAGTATCCGATAACCCCCGTCTATTTGAGGACGACGGCGAGAACGTGGTGGCTGTGCGCGGCGTGTCGATGGAGGCCAGAAGGGGACAGCTCACGGCGCTGGTCGGACCAGTCGGATCCGGAAAGGTGAGGGAGTGACGTCATTGCAGATCTACATTGATATGGTGATTGAGGAGGTCTGGAAAGGTGAATAGGAAGTGTTGAAATAAGAGCGCTCTTAATCCAGTGCGAATGGGGTATATGAATGTGAACAATGAACAAATGGGGAAAAGTAATGTATTTCAGTCGTCGCTGCTCTCGTCGATTCTTCGCGAGACGCGCCGCGTGTCTGGCACGATGGAGCTGAAGGGAACGGTGGCGTATTGTGCGCAGGTGAGGGAGGGAGGGAGGAACAGGCAGACTGACTGGCTGAAAGAGGTCACAGTCACATAGGATGAAGAGGAAATGATTGAGAGAGAGGAGAGAGAGAGAGAGAAGGAAAGGGAGGAAGGGAGAAGGAGAGGGAGCGAGAAGGAGGGAGATGGGGCCTGTCGCTCGCAGGACGCGTGGATCTTCTCGGGCACTGTGCGCGAGAACGTGTTGTTCGGCCGCGAGATGAACGAGGCCAAGTATCAGGAGGTGAGTGCACTCACGTCACGTTCTCGCCACATGGAATAGTGTATGTATATGACAATGCTAATCACAACCAAATTGACTTGGTCAAGTTATTTTTGTTTGTTTTTTGTTTAGCCGGTTGAATCCGGGGTCCTCCTAGTCGAGAACAACATAAGGTTCTTGGATTACGACGACGTCAGCAGAGGTAGTTGGGTTGGGTGGCGTCGGACGTCTTGAATTCCGTTCTTGAGTCCGTAGATGGTGCTGTGACGCCTTCTGGCTACCATGAGAGTGGATTGCCACACCACAGGGGCTTGGTGAAATTCGGAAGAATGGTTGACTCCGAGGAGGATCGAACCAGCGACCGTGAGATTGAGAGACGAACGCTCTATCCACTGAGCCGCGCCCCCGGCAAATCACAACCAAATTGACTTGATTTCTCGTTATATTGTTAAGATTGTGAAACGTGGAAGTGATGTTTTTTGGGTGTTTGATGAAAACATGGGGAAAATGATGGCAGATGTTACGGCTGCTGTAACTGGTTGTTGTGTCAAGTGTTGGAGTTGGAGGCGGACGTTGACTCGTAAATATGAAGATGTGAATCCGCTATACCTCTTCCTTCTCGCAGGTGCTGGAGATGTCTGCTCTTCGGGCGGACGTGGAGCAGCTGTCGCGCGGGGATGAGACGGTCGTCGGAGACAGGGGCACGTCGCTGAGTGGGGGACAGAAGGTGAGCAGCACTTCATTACTCAGTACTGAGTAGATTACTAGTAACTACTAATCACTACTAGTCACTACTTGGAGTGTAGGGACTAGTAGTCTACTTAGTAGTGGTAGTGGCACCCATTTCTGACCCGACCAGTTTGTGCGCTTGTGCCAACCACAATGGTTGTAAGTAGTGACTGGTATTAGTTGCGAGATGATTTTGATGTTGATATGATAATGATGGTGATGATTACTGGTAGTTAGTTAGCCCTGTTGTAGGCTCGTGTGGCTCACTTTTCATTTCCTATTGTCTGACCCTATATGTGTCCTATGTCAACAGTCATTGTTACTTACTGATTACTGATTAATGATATGTAGGCTCGTGTTGCTCACCCCCCAACAGTTATGCTACTCACGCCAACAGTGATTGTTACTTATTGCTTACTGGTTATTACTTTGTGCGTTGTAGGCCCGCGTTGCCCTGGCGCGCGCGTTGTACACGGACGCGGACATTCTGCTGCTGGACGACCCGCTGAGTGCGGTCGACGCGGCGGTCGGGCGATTCCTGTTCGACAAGTGGGTGGACTGTGTTCTTTTGTTGTTTTTTGTAGTTTTGAAGTTGGATGTCGAACAATGTAAACAGTCGAACAACGTTCTGTTCGACAAGAAGGTGCATTGAGTGTTCTTCTTTTTTCATAGTTTTCATTTTATATAGAGAAAAAAACTTGAAATTTGTAGTTGACTGAAAGTTGACGGTTCCTGTCCTGTTCGACAAGTGGGTGGATTTTGTTCAGTTGATTTTAAATATAATGCATTTTTGGCTTTTGACAAGATTTTGGGACAGTTTCTGTAAAAGGACAATTTGCAATAATAGGTTGGAGTGAAGGTGGAGGTAGAGTTTGATTTTTTTTTCTTTTTTTGGGTAGTGAAAGACTTAAGTGACTAGGTTGTTATGATATTCTGTAGACCGATTTCTATTCGACAAATGAGTGATGTCGATGTTGGTTTTGTTATTGTTGTTCTCCGGTTCTCCGGAATGTCTGTGATGGCTGATAGATCATTGAATGTTTATTTTTTTCTAGCGACAGTGACTGATTTTGTTATGGTGTTGGTGTTCTCACTTTGTAGCTTTGCTGAACGTGAAAGAAAAAGTGAAATGGACTGTTCTGCTGTACAATTAATCAAATTTCTATGTCTTAAAATGACATTTGTGAAAAAATTGTTTCAAAGTTTTATTTTTGTCGGGGGAAACGTTGTTGTTGCAATATGCATTAGGCGAACTATAACTCTCGCTTCAAATTCCTCAATAATCTATGCAAGTTGAATGTGTCGCTGCAGATAGTGGTTGAAATACGTATATCCCGCGCCAGAGCAATACTTTTCGATCTACCTCGCTTGCAGTTCGAAATACGGTGCCATAACCGTCTGCTTCTATTGTTTTGCTCGCTATTGCCGAGAGCTGACTCTCCGTCTTCCTCTGATCTACCCCACCGCGCGCAACTTACTGCGAGCACAGAACTATAGCACCGGGATGTGAAAATATGAAGAAAACTAGGCAGTTTTGTCAAAACGTCAGTGCGTTTCGTACCAGTATGAACAACTCCAATGTCCCATGTCTCAGGTGCATCTGTGGTCAATTACCTGGTTACCTGCCAATAATCTAACACAACCTTTGCAGATAGAGATAATGGTTGAAGTACGTATCGTTATCGTACCAGTACAAGCAATGCAACTCGATTGTCTAATGACTCGATTGCAGGTGCATGAAGTACATACGAGCAACTGGAATGTCTAATTCTTGCAGATGCATCTGTGGTTATCTGCGGGAGAAGGTGGTGGTGCTGGTCACTCATCAGGTGCAGTTCCTCGACAAGGCACACACAGTGATGCTCATGCGGGCTGGAGAGGTGGGCAAGGGGGGAGGGAGAGAGAGAAGAAGAGAGAGAGAGAATGAGAGAGAGAGAGAGAGAATGAAGAGGGAGAAGGATAGAGAGAAAGAGAGAATGGAGTGGGAACAAGATGAGTGAAAGTCTATATCAGGTGATCGCCTCGGGCACTCCGTCCGAGCTGAAGACGAGCCACGCGGAGCAGTTCAACCGGCTCATCCAGGTGAGTTGGTGAGCATGCGAGTGATAATAGGTTTTCTTGTGGTATCAGAGGAAGTGGATTGCATAAAAAAGCTTTGATTTGTTTCAAATGCTCGGTAGGAATCCGGTATTGCATAAAAACACGTGTTTGTATGTTGTATTACATTTGAAACTTATTTCAAGCAGTAGTTGATTGATGTTCGTTTAGGAGACGGAGCGGACGTACGCGCGGCACGCGTCGGAGAGCGGCAGTCAGGGGGCGGGAGGACTGGGAAGTCCGAGGAGAACACTGTCCGAGCAGTCGAGTATAGAGGAGGCGGTGGATGGTGGGTGGAGGCTCATTCCAGCACGGGTGGAGTGTAGGGTAGGGAGGGAGTGAGAGGGGGGTAGAGGGAGAGAGAGATGGAGAGGGAGGGAGAGAGATGGAGAGGGAGGGAGAGAGAGGGGGGAGTAGAGGGAGAGAGAGAGAGAGAGAGAATCACAATTTCAGAGATGTTTTCAGAGACGGTGTCGCTGCTGGCCGATTCTGTGAAGGAGGAGGAGGAGGGCGGGGAGAAGAAGGCAGTGGGAGGGGCACAGGAGGAGGAGGACAGGGCGATGGGTGGGTGGGGGAGGAGAGGGAGAAGAGGAGAGTGGGAGGGAGGGAGGGAGAAGGCGGGTGTGGTGCGGGTGGAAGCGAGGAGAGGAATGGGTGGATGAAGGAAGGAAAAGGAGTAGGTGAATATGGAGGAGAAGACTGAGCATGTACATGAGTCTGCCGCTGCTCTAACTATCGCAAGTAGTATGTCGATTGATTTTGTGTGTTTTGTGTAGTTTTTTTCCAGAGATGAAGGAGAAGGATCACCTATTAGTGCATTTGAATTCACCTTGATTGTATTTTACAACTGAAACATATGTTTCCGAACACATTTGTCGATTGTCGTAATTGTGTTTTGTTGCGGGTGGAAGAGAGGAGTGGAAAAACAACACAATAAACGTCATGGATGGTTAGAAATGTTTGGTGTAATGAGGGCTGTGGCTATATTGTTCATATAAAGAGCCTTCTAGAGGCTACTCCAATTAGAGGTGTTTCAAGTCGTATGAAACGTATAGCCGCGGTGAAACATATTCTCCCCTCTTTCGATTTCCCAATATCATTTCCCTTTAGGATCGGTTTCGTGGAGCATCTACTGGAACTATGTGCAGGCTCTGTGCGCGCAGCGGCTCTTGATCATTCCGGTGCGTTGTTTACGTGATTGTATACTTGTTTATCCCCTTCCTTGCAGGTGTTGTTGTTTGTGTTTGCGGTCCAGCTGCTGTTCAATCTCACCGACTACTGGCTCAACAAGTGGTGAGTAGGATAATGGATAATGGGCCGAAACAGGGATGCTGTTTCTCATTCGTTTGTGAACTACTCTGACCCCTGGTTTCTCTCTAACTGGCACAATATTTCGGATTGGAATCGAATTAAGTCGTATTGAGATGGGTTTTCTCGTTCCACCACCACCTTGTTGATTCTATTGACGGATCTGACTTGCTTTTGTATTTTGAATAGAGAGTGAAACGTATGAGATTTGGATGCATTTAATTTGTCAAATCATTGTCGTGGAGTTTGAGGTATGATACGAAATAAATGCTCATGTAGTGTGAATTGAAATATGGGTGAAGCGTGAAGCGTTTTTTTTTTCGAGTGACGACGGAATGAACGCTTACTGAATAGTGAGTGCGTTTTTCAAGTTCAGGAATTTCTGAAGTGCTTTTTTTGCTCTTGCAGATTGAATGAAACTGTGTTGTCTATTTGAATCGTTATACGTGGAAACAACACTTGGTTTGTTGGACATATTACATTATATATTACAGTACATATTACAGTACAGTACATATTACAGTACAGTACATATTACAGTACTGTACATATTACAGTACTGTACATATTACAGTACAGTACATATTACAGTACTGTACATATTACAGTACAGTACATATTGCAGGACGAACGCTGCGGAGAGGGCGACTGCGCTGCGCAACAACGGAACCATCGACGACTTGGGAGAGTATGAGGATGAGGTGGGGCAGACACTTGTTGTCGAGAAGTCTTCTTGTAATGTGGCATGTATTGTCATGCGAGTTGTCTGTAGTATTAGTAGAGTTTGAAAAGTAACGGTACCAATATTATCTGAATGTGTCGAGAAAGAGAGAGAGAGAGACCTGACCTGATGTGGCTGGCAGGTGTCCCTCGGCGGCTCGGTGTTCTCGATGTCTCTGGACGAGTACCAGTGGTCGTTCACGGCCATCACACTCGTGCTCGTTGTGTGCAGTGTGGTCAGGTGGGTGATGCTGATCTCTGAAACTCATTCGAATCTGTTTCTGTGTCTTATGTGTTTTTGTCCTTATGATTTTTGCTACTAATAGTCGGTGGTGAGCCCTTGGAAAGTTCAAATATGTTTCTTTGCTCTGTTGTGTTTGCCCTTGAGATTTTGCTTTTAATAGTTGGAAGACATCGTGAAAATGCAGAAACAGTGTTTATCCGTAAATTGAACTATTAAACAAATACCTGTTCGCTTTTGGCTCATTTCCTCATTTGTATGTCATCATTCCTTCATTCCAGATGTGTGTGGTTCCGCATCGCGCAGACGTACGCCTCGCTCGCCCTGCACAGTCGCATGCTCGACGCCGTCGTCCACACCTTTGTCACCTTCTTCGACCACAACCCCATCGGTGGGTAGACCTAGATTCCCAGATGTATCATTTAAGTAGTTAGAATATGTAGTTCTTCACATATATGTAAAAGTCATTAACGGCGAGTTGGTAGTGTTTCATGTGGATATTGGATGTTGCATATTCTTCATGGGATTACGAATGTAGAGTGAATGTAGTGTGGATTTGCAGGCCGCATCCTGAACCGATTCTCGAAGGACGTGGGCACGATGGACGACCAGCTCTCGTTTGTCTTCTTCGAGTTTATGATGGTGGGTGGATAACGAAAAATGTGGCAATTAAGAAATGACACCAGACACCACGAAACCACGACACCACTTTACGAAACGAAAAATTCTGCATCTTTTTCAGTTATATAGACGAGAGTTCGTAGTGCAGTTGTGTTTTTTTGTGTCGACACCATGGTGTCGTGGTGTCTGGTGTCATTTCCTAATTACCGAAAGATGTTGACACATTACATATGAATTAACCCACTGACTAAGATCACTTTGTGAAACGTATGCATTGTGTAATGTGTATTGGTGGGTAAGATGAGGTAATGCTCGAAGATTAAATGTTCGTTCGTCCACTGCATAATATCACTTTGTGAAACGTATGTTTTTTTGTTATGTCGTCATTATTGTTTCTGATTTCACATGTCTTTGCAGGGCACGCTGAACCTGCTGGGCATTGTTGTTGTGATTGTGGCGCTGAACCCGCTGGTACTGCTCCCTACCCTACCCATCCTGGCACTCTTCTATGGATTGAGGGTGGGTGGAAGGGGGGAAGAGATGGGAGAGAGCAGAGGGTTTAGATGGACGACGGGGTGGAGAGACAATGATTTGCCGGGTTATACGCACTCGGAGATGGTAGTATATGGAATTCATGTATTTATTACGTACCAACATTGTGACAGATATGCAGTGGTTGGACACATTGGAGTATAGTAAGTATAGTAACTACTATACTAGAGGTAGTATAGTAGGTGGGGAGTATGGTAACTAGGAGAGGCCTTCTTGACGTCACGCCATCTTGTCACTTTCAGGTAGTCTATCTGTCGAGCAGCCGTGACGTGAAGCGTCTCGAGGCGACAAGTAGGTTTTCCCCTCGTTTTTCTCACATGTTGTGTTTTTCTATAAATTTGTGTTCGCTGCGTGAACTATGTTTCACAACTGACAATGGAATCCGTTTATCCATAATTTTAGGATTTAGTTGATAGTTGATAAGTATTTCCGTTTTTATGCTGATTAATGACATGTGTGTTGTAATTCTCTAGTGTTTACTGTTGCCGCTTGCAGCCCGCTCGCCTCTGTACTCTCACATCAGCGCAGTGATGCATGGTCTGGTGACTGTGAGGGCATTCGGGCGACAGGCGGATGCAATGAGGACATACCATCAGACACAGGTGAGCGGAGGAGGTCCCTTGATAGTCGCAGAGATGAAAATCTGGGAAAAAATGGTGAATGGGGCAGATGAGAATGATATTTGGGTGGAGCCTGGCAGATGTTTGCTTTGGTTCGTGGGATGTGAAGGTGGAGATGGTTTTTCTTTCTCATTTCACGAGATAGCATTGGTATCCGCAGTTAACGAAAACTTATTGTTTGTAATTGTATGGTATATGTTTCAAGGAAATGTTAAGGTGATCATTATGTTCAGTGCTATAATTGTGTGCGTACTTGATGACCTATGGTACATCTCTCTCTCTCTCTCTCTCTCTCTCTCTCTCTCTCTCTCTCTCTCTCTCTCTCTTCTCTCTCTCTCTCTCTCTCTTCTCTCTCTCTTCTCTCTCTCTTCTCTCTCTCTTCTCTCACTCTCTCTTTCTCTCTCTCCTCTCTCTCCCCTCTCTCTCACCCTTCTCACCCCCCTCCCTTTCAGAACGTGAACATGTCTGCCTTCTACCTGACCCTGTCGACCGCCCGCTGGTTCGCTGTCCACATTGACATGCTGGTGGCTGTATTCGTGTCGGCAGTGGCATTCGCATGCGTCATCACACCTAGTAAGGGAGAGAGAGAGAGAGAGAGAGAGAGAGAGAGAGAGAGAGAGTCACCAACTCGCTTTGCAGTGTCGATGTCGTCCGGCGAGGTGGCTCTGATGCTCGTCTACGCCGTCCAGCTGACTGGTTTCTTCTCGTGGATCATGCGGCAGAGTGCCGAGCTGCAGAATGGAGTGAGTGCGGCAACTTCAAACTTTGTTTCAAACATTTCCGCGTTGACTGATCAATCACGATCAGCACCGTACAAACATTGATAACACTATACAATAACATGAGACAATCGTTTGGATACCATTAATTGATCAATCTTTACCTTTGGTCACTTTGGTTTTGGGTGAAACGTATTTATGGTGTGTTTTCACTTGGATCCATGTCCAGATGGTGTCCGTGGAGCGTATCATGTCGTACGCGGCTCTGGAGAGTGAACACGCCGACACTGACCACTACGACCATGTAGACGCACAATGGCCCAGCAAGGCACACCTGCAGGTAAGGGGGGGGGGGAGTATGTCTGTCTGTCTGTCCCTGTTCAATCCGTGTCTGTCTGTCCCTGTCCCTGTACCTGTCCCTGTACCTGTCCCTGTACCTTTCTTAGATCCGTGCCTGTCTTTCCCTATTTGTACCGCATATGGTGGCTGACTATGTGTTTCGTATGTGTGTCACTGTAGATGGGACAATATGCAGTTGTGAAAGTGGATGGTTGTTGATGTTTTCTGTCCATTCGTCCCTCTGTTCGATTTGTGTCAGTTTGTATGGCTGTCTGTCTGTCTGTGACTGTACAAGGGACGGGTGTGAGGATTGTCATTGTTTCAGATCGAGCACCTGTTCCTCAAGTACCACGACGACTATGTGCTAAAGGACATCTGCCTGGATATCCAGCCGAGGGAGAAGGTGAGTAGAAGCGTGCACGAGGTTGGGCTTGACACTACTCTTCACTATTATCTATTATCATATCTGCTTGATTGGAATGGCGAAGGAAAGAGGTATGGGCATTAATATGACACCTACACGTTTTTTGAGTTAGTTGACACAGTATTGGTTAGTGACAAGGACAGGCATTTGTGAAATTGTGTTTCATTCACGCTATCAAGTATTAGTGCGTCTGTGAAACATATATTCTCAGTGTTGTAGGTTGTTGGTTGGTTAGTGGAAAGCTAAACTTGAAATTATTAATTTCTTTTATAAATCATTCTTAATGTTATCGTGAAACGTAAATTATTCATATTAGATTGGCATCGTGGGTCGTACGGGCGCCGGCAAGAGCAGTCTGCTGCGCGCGCTCTTCCGACTCACACCAGCGTGCGAGGTGAGAGGGGAGGGGATGATCAGTTGATCAGTTGATCAAATCTGTCAGTGATCAGTGGTCATGAGTGTTCAGTTCATTAGTTGTCATTGGTTATTAGTAGTAATCAGTTGATTAATAGATCAGTGATCAGGAGTGATCAGCTGATCACTTGCAGGGTCGTGTTCTGATCGACGGTCTGGACACGAGCCGCCTGCCGCTGAGGGATCTGAGAAAGAGGATCGCCATCATTCCTCAGGTTGGTATTGAGAATCCTTTTTTGTTTTCTTGTATTATATATGATTATAATATAGGTATCCCCCTCCGCAGAGTCTGTTTAATCGGAGGGGAACATCTGTACCTTTACGTCGTTGACTATGATTATCTTATAGTCCGTTATGTGCTATTGTACATTTTCAGGAACCCGTTCTGTTTGTGGGCACTGTTCGGAAGAACCTGGATCCGAGTGGGGAGTACAGTGACGAGCAGGTGTGGAGTGCGCTGGAACAGGTGAGGAGGGGAGAGAGAGACACAGAGAGAGAGAGAGAGAGAGAGAGAGAGAGGAGCAGAGGGAGGGAGGAGAGAGAGAGAGGTGTTCGCATTGTGTTGGTATAGAGGTATAGATACGTTTCACTTGTTGGCAATAGTGAGTTGGTAAACGACGACGATAATTAGAGAGGGCGCGCCAGCGCCCTCTCGTTTGTACTGGATGTCCCCGCGCGCTAGAATGCTCAAAAACGACTTTTCCCGGATGAAGCACTTTTCCTCATTTTGAAGTGATTTCCACTGTTACATTGCATTCACATCGAAAGTTGTATTGAGTTTGATTGAATTTGAAGCGAGATACGGAGAGTCCGCATTCGAGTGCGGATTGAGATTGGTGTCGGTCGCTCGGGCGGGCGGGCGTCGGACAATCGCTTTCGCCCCGCCCCCTCTGTGTGTGAGTGAGAGAGAGAGAGAGAGATAGGCGAATAGCGGGTGCGCGTCGGTATCCTCGCAGCGAATCGCGAACGTGTATAAAAATGTAATTTTGTGAAACAAAACTTAAGAAAAGGACAGATATTATCTTTCAAAAGTACTTCCAAGTAAAAGTAGTTGGTTTGTACCGTTGTCTCAGTTGAGCAAAAGGACTGACATGTTTTTAATGGAGACATGTGCAAACAGGCTCTCAGCTTTATTCGACGTGTTATGTTACAACAGAAGTTGTGCTTTTAGATAATAACTGCATAACTTCGTAAACGCGTTTATTATAATATGGCCGCTTTGCACTGGTATGAGAGAGAGAGCCTGTTGGCACATGTCTCCATTGAAAACATGTCAGTCCTTTTGCTTAACTGAGTCAACAGTACAAACCAACTACTTTTACTTGGAAGTACTTTTGAAAGATAATCATCCGTGTATTGAATTTAAGTGAACACAATGGTGAAGTTGAAAAGAATAGGTTTCATGCGCGCGTAATAATGGTCGCGGTAGTGTTGGCGTTAATACAACCTGTCGAACCTTTTCTTTGATCTGTACCACGCTATATTGTACTACTATGAATGACCAATGTTTACGTTTCCAAACAATTGGCAGGTTGTACTTTTTGAGAACGTATTTGAGCATTGTTCAGGGGTCGGGGGGGGATACGTTTCATGTACTGGTAACATAGGTTGGAACGTATTTTGATTCTGATTCAGCGGTTGTGTGTTGCAGGTGGAGCTGAAGGATGCGGTGGCTGGGATGGGCGGTCTGGAGTCTGCGATGCAGGAGGGCGGAGCCAACCTCAGCGTCGGACAGAGACAGCTGGTACGAGGGGGGGGGGGGGGTACTGTAGGGTACTGTAGCGTGGATTGGTTGGGAAGAGGAATGGATGTCGGGGTCGAGACGAAGAGACAGGAGAGATTGTGGTTGCGGTAGTGGCTAAATGAGATGGTATTGTCTGTTGTACAATGTTGTATGGGCTCGGAGTGACTGTGTCACTGTGCGTGGTGTGTTCCTCTTGCCATCCCATTCTTCTCTCCTATGTTCTTGATTTGCTCTCGATTTGAATTTTGTTCTATGTATCCATATCGCCATTCTCTCTAGGTGTGTCTGGCTCGTGCCCTTCTTCGTCGCGCCCGTCTGCTCGTCATTGACGAGGCCACTGCCAACGTCGACACACAGTCAGTGGAGGGGGAGGGGGAGTGATGTATGTATGATGCTGTATGTGATTTGTAGGAGAGGGAGTACGCTCCCTCAAAGAGTACATTACAGTTTGAGTTTGGTGGACAGCGCAGCTGTGTTGCGTATTTTTGCGGGCACGTGAGATGCGAGGAATTGGCACAACTTGAGCTGGTGCACTTTTGTGATGGAACATGGGTTGGAAGTTGGAACCGTGTGCCGTGTTACACTCAACACTCAATTCACTTGTGTTGCGTATTTCAGCTAGAATATCAGTTGATTACATGTTACATGATTTAAAAATGATCTTGTGAGAATGAGATGTACAGGTTTTGGGATGTATCATGGAAGAGTTGCAACCGGCACCGTTTCCAACTATTCATTTGGCAAAAAACAAGCAGTAATGCTATTGCAAAATCTCTCTCTGCATTTTTGGTTTGAAATGAATTGGTCTGAATTGAAATGAAGTGAATTGCGAACTGCATTCGTAAACGCTTTCATAACAATAATTTGCATATAGTAATAATGTAGAATTTGTTCCGGTTGCAGTACGGACGCGTTGATCCAGCAGACTATTCGGGAGCAGTTCCGAGACGCGACAGTGCTCACCATCGCCCATCGACTCAACACCATCATGGACTCGACCAGGGTGCTCGTGAGTGGGGGGATGGGTACGGTAGATGGAGGGTGGGTACGGTAGATGGGGGATGGTAGATGGAGGGTGGGGTACTTTGTGATTGTGATGTGTTCAGGTTTTGTCCAACGGTGAGGTGGCCGAGTTTGGACCGGCGTGGGAGCTGCTGCAGAACAAGGTGAGTTTCTCTTTGTTTCTCTCTCTCTCTCTTTCTGACTCTCTCTCTCTCTCTTTCTGACTCTCTCTCTCTTTCTGACTCTCTCTCTCTCTCTCTTTCTGACTCTCTCTCTTTCTGACTCTCTCTCTCTCTCTCTCTCTCTCTCTCTCTCTCTCTCTCAAAAGCATATTCTAGGACGGTATGCTGTCTGGCCTAGTAGCGGAGACTGGTCGCGCCAATGCTGCCCATCTCAAGCAGTTGGCAGAGAAGGTCAAGAAGGACGGGGAGAAGGAGCAGGAGGAGGAGGAGCAGTAGGGAGGAGGAGAAGAAGCGATTAGTATTTCCAATTAGGGTGCAATTGTGTCGTATTGCTTCGTGCAGTACTGTCTTCGTTTCTAGTACTGATTCTGTCTGCTTCAAGCATAGTTCATAAGTGATTATTTGATCTGGATGGTGAGTGTGAGACGCTTTATGCCCAGCCCAATGGTTTCTTCCTAGTATTCTATTGTGTGTTTTGTGTTATTTATGATCTTTTTTTATTTTTGAATGTTCCGATAATATTGCATCGCATACGGCACGACTCAAAATGGGTTCATCATCTCGACACATCAATCACATCACTAATATGTTTAATAATCACTCGATAATGATTATCTTGTTAAATCCACTTTTCACATTGTAACGGAATAAATTGTTGTTTGCGATATGTCTTTATCAGAATACCTTTTTATAAAAATTGATTAATAATCTTGGTATGATAAGCCAGACAAAAAATAATCGAGTCTTCTTTATTCACACAACGGACAAGTACCATTACACGAACACTTAAGCAGAACTGTTTAATTTCGGAAATTAAGTGGTAATCGAGTAGTGTAAGAATGAGTGGAGGCGGGGCTAGGGCTGACGCTGGCTCATCATCACTGAGACGTTGGCCTTGTTGTCGCGAGAGGTGGGGTTGTTCTGAAGAGGAGGTTGGGAGAGAGAAAGAGAGAGAGGGAGAGCTCACGTCGTTTGCTACGGGATTCTCCTCGTTGTCAGTGTTCAACCACTCGAGATCGTCCTTCAAAGTACAGTATGATATACATGACGTGCAGTAGGCTAATGGATTACTGTAGACTACTGTAGGCTACAGTACCTGCACGGACACGTTCATTCCCATCATGATGCGCATCATCTTCATGTAGTCGGGGGTGTCAGTGACCGTGCAAGCGGCGATCATTCTGGAAGGGCGTCTCTCTCTCTCTCTCCCTCTCTCTCTCCCTCTCTCTCTCTCTCTCTCTCTCTCTCTCTCTCTCTTCCTCTCACTTGATGAGCTGCTTGTAAACGCCCGGCAGTCCGTTCTGTTCCAGCGTCGGCCAGTCTGCAAGGAAAGAATATGTCTAACTTTCTCGTTAACGCACTGTCTCTATCCCCTCTCTAACCGAGTGTCTGCTCCTCTCACTTCCACACACTCTCTCCACCCACTCTGCATCTCGATGATCGTCTTCTTTCCGTTCAGCACAAACTTCCTGTCCAGCTTGCCCTTCCATTCGAGCTTTTGGAAGAACTGCAAAGTGCCATATACAGTACCATTCTACCGTAATATTCAATCTACAGTACCCGTACCTCGATGCTCATGAACAGCCAGGATTCGACGTCGTCCCAAGGGTGCTGCTCCCTCAGCTCATGAGCAGCACGGGGAGCATATCTGAGAGGGAGGGAGGTTAGAGAGAGAGAGAGAGAGAGAGAGAGAGAGAGAAAGAGAGAGAGAGAAAGAGAGAGAGAGAGAGAGAGAGAGAGAGAGAGAGAGAGACGCACCGCAGTGTTCCGACAAATCCCCTCTCCTTGCCCTTCCTCTCGATGACTTTTCCATTCTCGTCATAGCATCGCCGGGACATTCCGAAATCCAGAATGAACACGACTTTCTCCTGCTTCTTTGGGCCGATCGCAAAGTTGCCGGGCTTGATGTCCCTGGAGAAAGCGTTTTTGTTTGTTTGTTTGTTTGTTTGTTTATCGGTTCTCCTCTGTCAGTTTTTAGTGGGATTTCACATTATTGCTGTGTCAAGGAGGTGTCAATGAGCGAGAGGGACTTTGAAACTTTGAAATACCTGTGAAAAAAGCTACCTGTGGATGTATCCGCAAAAGTGGAGCTGGTGAATGGCGTTGAATGTCTGCACGGAGAGGTACATGGCCGAGAAGGTGCTGCAATCGAGCGGGTAAACGGTACGGTTTTATGTAACGTGAGGGCCCCCCAATAAGTAGCTGATCACTTGCACTGGTCAGCCTAGCCTTGTTTATCCACATATTTTCATGCTTGCCTTTTATCGTTATTACTTCTCCCTTGCCGTGGAAATAAACACTCGAATAGTAACTGATATCAGTTACTCTGTTATCAGTTATCAGTTACTCTGTTATCAGTTATCAGTTACTCTGTTATCAGTTATCAGGTATTCTGTTATCAGTTATCAGTTATCAGTTACAAGTCTGCGGAATATGGAAATGAAGAACTATAGAAATAAAATTCGACTCGAACACAATTGAAGACGTTTGTGACTGACTTGAGGTGGTTGCCGAGCATCTTCTGAATCGAGGTGAGACACTTTCCGACCAGAGTCATGACGAGGAAACCGTAGTCGGTAGACTGGCCTGAGAGGGGATATATCTCTCTCCCTCTCTCTCTCTCTCTCTCTCTCTCTCTCCATCTTCCTCCCTCTCACCCTTATCAATCGCTGCCACAATCTGATTGCGATTCTCCATCGCATTCGCAGTACAGTCGCACATGATGGCAGTTTCGGTCTGGGATACGGTAATTGAGAGAGAGAGAGAGAGAGAGAGAGAGAGAGAGGGAGGGAGAGAGAGATACCAGAAGGGACGCGGCGGGGATGCCCTTGTTCTCTGTCTTCAGAGCGAACTGCGCCTTCGAGTCGGTCTGCGTGACGAGGTACACCTAAATAGGTGATGCAAACAGTAGTCGAAGTAGAAGCGAACTAACTATAAGAATATATATATAACTATAAGAAGCGGTCAGTTTTTTCAAACGTCCTCAAACAACTTCGAATTACTCGCAAGGTATATCGGAAGTAGTTTGAAGGCAATCGGAATTCGTTTGAAGAGGCTCACCGCTAATGGCCAGCCACAGACTATGTACAGTAACCCAACCTGTCCATATGTTCCCGCGCCGAGCAGCTTGCCGACTGAGTACTGGTGAAGAAGACCGGCAAGAGTCTTACCAGTCAGGTTCTGGAATGGAAGCATCTCTCATCTCTTACTCGTCACTTTCCAAGCTACTGACATAGTTGGGAGGTTGCATTCAGTACTGCATTAGTACGCTCCTATTTGTACTCTACGGTGATTTTAGACTGGTTTCACTACTAGCGCGCTTCGCGCGCTAGAAATATAGGTATAAAATAGAGGAGAAAATTATCTATCGATTGATATCTAGATTGACTTGACATGTGCCCTGGAAATGCTATTAGGAGGAGTGATAGAAGTGCTGTTGTCAAAGTCTTCCAGTAGATAATTATTTATTTCCTTATTTTTGATCTACCGTTTTATCAAATATTTAGAACGTGTCACAGTATATCAGTAACTGGGTGACAGTTACTGTTTTCTACAATCAGTATAATAATAATAATATAATGATCACTGATACTGATATGCATTTTCTCCGACTCTCTGATTTTTTACTCTTTCGTATGCACATAAAAGGCGCTCCGGCACGCTTCGCGCGCCTCCGCGGTCAAATTCTATCAGTAGATCAGTAATAATAAAAATATATTGATCACTGTTACTGATATGCATTCTCTCCGACTCTCTGATATTTCACTCTCTCGGATGCACATAGGAGGCGCTCCGGCACGCTTCACGCGCCTCCGCGGTCAAAGTCTATCAGTAGATCAGTATGATCAGTAATTATAATAATACATTAATCACTGATACAGATATGCATTTTCTCATACTCTCTGATCTTTCACTTTCTTGTCATAAAATCTCTACTCTTGCCTACGATCATAGATAGCCGCTCCGCGCGCCTCCGCGGTCAAATTCTATCAGTAGCTGGTTGACAATGATTAGTTATCACGGATCTAATATGATAAAATCTCTACTCTCGCCTATGATCACAGACAGCCGCTCCGCGATCAAATTCTAACAGTAGCTGGTTGACAATGATTAGTTATCACGTATCTAATATTATAAAATATTTACTCTCGCCTATGATCACAGACAGCCGCTCCGCGCTCAAATTCTATCAGTAGCTGGTTGACAATTATTAGTTATCACGGATCTAATATGATAAAATCTCTACTCTCGCCTATGATCACAGACAGCTGCTCCGCGCGCCTCCGCGGTCAAATCCTATCAGTAGATAAGTAATAATAAGAATAAATTGATCACTGCTACTGATATGCATTTTCTCCGACTCTCTGATCGTTCACATTATCGTATGCACATAGAAAGCGCTCCGGCACGCTTCGCGCGCCTCCGCGGTCAAAGCCGATCAGTAGATTAGTAGTTATAATAATATATATTGATCACTGCTACTGATATGCATTCTTTCCTACTCTCTGATCTTTCACTCTCTCGTATGCACATAGAGGGCGCTCCGGCACACTCGGCGGTAAAGCCTATCAGAATCTGGTTGACAATTTTTTTTTAATTATAGATACAAATATAATTTATAGTTATCACTGGTCTTTTATTATAAAATCGAGAGAGAGAGAGAGAGAGAGAGAGAGGGAGAGAGGGAGAGAAAGAGAGAAAGAAAGAGAAAGAGAGACGAGAGAGAGAGAGAGAGAGAGATGAGAAAAGGAATTGGATGAAAAAAGGAGGTTACATTGTTACATAGTATTTCGCCTCGCCTCACTTCCCTGATTGAATATAGAATGACGTGAGTGCATATAGTAATGTTTTATTGTATGTGCTCAGAAAATAAAATTCGCACAGTTTGTTGGAGTGTGGTGAGCTGTTTCGTAGTGCATGGTGATGTTCTCGCTCATTTGCACAATTGACTGTCTTTTTCTCTGACATCAGACAGACTGGCAGCTGGCGCACTCTCACCTCGCCACACTCTCTCGTCGCGGGGCAATAAAACGACGTCGATTAGAGGAATTTAATTGATAGCGGGCGTCAGAGGTCACAAAAAGATGCAAATTTTGGTAGAAGTGTAGTGGCCACCTATTTGCATGTTGTAGTAAAGGGAGATCTGACACGGTTGCCTAGTTTTCTTGAACAGCCCGCGACAACTGTTTGGTGTCGCCTCGCCTCGATTAAATCACTTCGTGAAAGGAAACCAGGAGGAGTTATAAAAAGATTACGGGCCAATTTGTAGGTGAGGGAGTGTAGAGGAGTGACGTCGAAACCGTTTCTCGATAGCTGAAGTCTGCGATTCGCAGTGCTCGTTCTTGTAAGGTCTACTCGATGCAACCGTTCAACGACCTAACCGTCTCTTCATCTGACACACTATTTCACTGCTTTTCTGTCTGACTCTCTCTGATTACGCGCTATTTCGTCGGACTTTCTGGAGCTTATAGCTCCGCGGATATGAGAGATAACGAGCTGAAAATTGGAATCCTGCATCTCGGGACCGAGAACATCGGATCGATGTCACGTTTGGCTAGATAGGAGTAGTGGCTGGCGCGGTAGAGCGATGGACGTACAGACACCATAGGGCATTTAGCCAGACCGGCGCAGCGGGCGCTGCGACTAGCGCGCTTCGCGCGCTAGAAATATAGGTATAAAATAGAGGAGAAAATTATCTATCGATTGATATATAGATTGACTTGATATGTGCTCTGGAAGTGCTATTAGGAGCTGTGCTAGAAGTGCTGTTGTCAGTCTTTCAATAGATGACTGATCTTTATTTATTTCCTTTTTTTTCAGTACTTAGTTTCAAATATTTAGAAAGTGTCACAGTCTATCAGTATCTGGTTGATAGTATCTGCTTGACTGCTTATCTACAGATGTTATATTTACTATGCTCATAGAAAGCGATCCGGGCACGCTCCGCGCGCCTCCACGGTCAAAGTATATCAGTAGATCGATAATTATAATAAAACATTGATCACTGCTACGGATATGCATTTTCTCTTACTCTCTGATCTTTCACTTTCTCGTATGCACATAAAAAGCGCTCCGGCACGCTTCGCGCGCCTCCGCGGTCAAAGCCGATCAGTAGATCAGTAATTATACTGATCTATTGATCACTGATACTGATATGCATTTTCTTCTACTCCCTGATAATTTACTCTCTCGTATGCACATGGAGGGCGCTCCGGCACGCTCCGCGCGCCTCCGCGGTCAAAGTCTATCAGTAGATCAGTAATAATAAGAATATATTGATCACTGTTACTGATATGCATTCTCTCCGACTCTCTGATATTTCACTCTTTCGGATGCACATAGGAGGCGCTCCGGCACGCTTCGCGCGCCTCCGCGGTCGAAGTCTATCAGTAGATCAGTAATAATAAGAATATATTGATCACTGTTACTGATATGTATTCTCTTCGACTCTCTGATATTTCACTCTCTCGGATGCACATAGGAGGCGCTCCGGCACGCTTCGCGCGCCTCCGCGGTCAAAGTCTATCAGTAGATCAGTAATAAAGCGAATATATTGATCACTGTTACTGATATGCATTCTCTCCGACTCTCTGATATTTCACTCTATCGGATGCACATAGGAGGCGCTCCGGCACGCTCCGCGCGCCTCCGCGTTAAAACTCTATCAGTAGATCAGTAAATATAATAATACATTGTTCACTGATACATATATGCATTTTCTTATACTCTCTGATCTTTCACTTTCTCGTCATAAAATAACTACTCTCGCCTACTTACGATCATAGATAGCCGCTCCGCGCGCCTCCGCGGTCAAATTCTATCAGTAGCTGGTTGACAATGATTAGTTATCACGGATCTAATATTATAAAATCTCTACTCTCGCCTATGATCACAGACAGCCGCTTCGCGCGCCTCCGCGGTCAAATTCTATCAGTAGCTGGTTGACAATAATTAGTTAACACGGATCTAATATTATGAAATCTCTACTCTCGCCTTTGATCACAGACAGCCGCTTCGCGCGCCTCCGCGGTCAAATTCTATCAGTAGCTGGTTGACAATGATTAGTTATCACGGATCTAATAGTATAAAATCTCTACTCTCGCCTTTGATCACAGACAGCCGCTCCGCGCGCCTCAGCGGTCAAACTCTATCAGTAGCTGGTTGACAATGATTAGTTATCACGGATCTAATAGTATAAAATCTCTACTCTCGCCTTTGATCACAGACAGCCGCTCCGCGCGCCTCAGCGGTCAAATTCTATCAGTAACTGGTTGACAATTATTAGTTATCACGGATCTAATATCATAAAATATCTACTCTCGCCTTTGATCACAGACAGACGCTCCGCGCGCCTCAGCGGTCAAACTCTATCAGTAGCTGGTTGACAATGATTAGTTATCACGGATCTAATATTATAAAATCTCTACTCTCGCCTATGATCACAGACAGCCGCTTCGCGCGCCTCCGCGGTCAAATTCTATCAGTAGCTGGTTGACAATAATTAGTTAACACGGATCTAATATTATGAAATCTCTACTCTCGCCTTTGATCACAGACAGCCGCTTCGCGCGCCTCCGCGGTCAAATTCTATCAGTAGCTGGTTGACAATGATTAGTTATCACGGATCTAATAGTATAAAATCTCTACTCTCGCCTTTGATCACAGACAGCCGCTCCGCGCGCCTCAGCGGTCAAACTCTATCAGTAGCTGGTTGACAATGATTAGTTATCACGGATCTAATAGTATAAAATCTCTACTCTCGCCTTTGATCACAGACAGCCGCTCCGCGCGCCTCAGCGGTCAAATTCTATCAGTAACTGGTTGACAATTATTAGTTATCACGGATCTAATATCATAAAATATCTACTCTCGCCTTTGATCACAGACAGACGCTCCGCGCGCCTCAGCGGTCAAACTCTATCAGTAGCTGGTTGACAATGATTAGTTATCACGGATCTAATATTATAAAATCTCTACTCTCGCCTTATTTCGCCTCGCCTCACTTCTATGATTGAATATAGAAAGACGTGAGTGCATACAGTTATATTTGTATTGTATTTGCTCAGAAAATAGAAATCGCACAGTTCCTTTATGGAGTGTGGTGAGCTGTTTTGTAGTGCATGGTGCTGTTCTCGCTCATTTGCACAATTGACTGTCTCTTTCTCTAACAGCAGACAGACTGGCAGCTGGCGCACTCTCACCTCGCCACACTCTCTCGTCGCGGGGCAATAAAACGACGTCGATTAGAAGAATTTAATTGATAGCGGGCGTCAGAGGTCACAAAAAGATGCAAATTTTGGTAGAAGTGTAGTGGCCACCTATTTGCATGTTGTATTAAAAGGAGACCTTACACGGTTGCCTAGTTTTCTTGAACAGCCCGCGACAACTGTTTGGTGTCGCCTCGCCTCGACTAAATCACTTCGTGAAAGGAAACCAGGAGGAGTTATAAAAAGATTACGGGCAGATTTGTAGGTGAGGTAGTGTAGAGGAGTGACGTCAAAACCGTTTCTCGAAAGCTGGAGTCTGCGATTCGCAGTACTCGTTCGTGTAAGGCCTACTCGATGCAACCGTTCAACCACCTACCCGTCTCCTCGCCTCACACACTATTTCGCCGCTTTTGTGTCTGACTCTCTCTGATTACGCGCTATTTCGTCGGACTTTCTGGAGCTTATAGCTCCGCGGATATGAGAGATAAATGGCTGAAAATTGGAATCCTGCATCTCGGGTCCGAGACCATCGGATCGATGTCACGTTTGGCTAGATAGGAGTAGTGGGTGGCGCGGTAGAGCGATGGACGGACGGAAACCATAGGGCATTTTGCACAGCCAGGCGCAGCGGGCGCTGCGACTAGCGCGCTTCGCGCGCTAGAAATATAGGTATAAAATAAAGGAGAAAATTATCTATCGATTGATATATAGATTGACTTGATTTGTGCTCTGGAAGTGCTATTAGGAGCTGTGCTAGAAGTGCTGTTGTCAGTCTTCCAGTAGATGGCTGATCTTTATTTCTTTCCTTATTTTTTTTATTTTCAGTAATTTTGAATAATTAGAAAGTGTCAGTGTCTATCTGGTTGATAGTATCTGGTTGACTGCTTTTCTACAGATGTATTTACCTTGCTCATAGAAGGCGGTCCGGCACGCTCCGCTGTCAGAGCCTATCAGTATCAGTAATAAAAAAAACACAATATAATGATCACTGATACTAATATGTTTTTTTCCGTCTCTCTGATCTCTAACTTTCTCGTATGCACATAGAAAGCGCTCCGGCACGCTTCGCGCGCCTCCGCGGTCAAAGTCTATCAGTAGATCAGTAATAATAAGAAGATATTGATCACTGTTACTGATATGCATTCTCTCCGACTCTCTGATATTTCACTCTCTCGGATGCACATAGGAGGCGCTCCGGCACGCTTCGCGCGCCTCCGCGGTCAAAGTCTATCAGTAGATCAGTAATAATAAGAATATATTGATCACTGTTACTGATATGCATTTTTTTTCGACTCTCTGATATCTCTCTCGTATGCACATGGAGGGCGCTCCGGCACGCTTCGCGCGCCTCCGCGGTCAAAGTCTATCAGTAGATCAGTAATAATAAGAATATATTGATCACTGTTACTGATATGCATTCTCTCCGACTGTCTGATATTTCACTCTCTCGGATGCACAAAGGAGGCGCTCCGGCACGCTTCGCGCGCCTCCGCGGTCAAAGTCTATCAGTAGATTAGTAATAACAAGAATATATTGATCACTGTTACTGATATGAATTCTCTCCGACTGTCTGATATTTCACTCTCTCGGATGCACATAGGAGGCGCTCCGGCACGCTTTGCGCGCCTCCGCGGTCAAAGTCTATCAGTAGATCAGTAATTATAATAATACATTAATCACTGATACAGATATGCATTTTCTTATACTCTCTGATCTTTCACTTTCTCGTCATAAAATATCTACTCTCGCCTTTGATCACAGACAGCCGCTCCGCGCGCCTCAGCGGTCAAATTCTATCAGTAGCTGGTTGACAATGATTAGTTATCACGGATCTAATATTATAAAACTTCTACTCTCGCCTATGATCACAGACAGCCGCTCCGCGCGCCTCAGCGGTCAAATTCTATCAGTAGCTGGTTGACAATAATTAGTTATCACGGATCTAATATTATAAAACATCTATTCTCGCCTATGATCACAGACAGCCGCTCCGCGCGCCTCCGCGGTCAAAGTATATCAGTATATCAGTAATAATAAGAATATATTGATCAGTGCTACTGATATGAACTTTCTCCGACTCTCTGATCGTTCATTTTCTCGTATGCACATAGAAAGCGCTCCGGCACGCTTCGCGTGCCTCCGCGGTCAAAGTATATCAGTAGATCAGTGAAAATAAGAATATTTTGATCACTGCTACTGATATGCATTTTCTCCGACTCTCTGATCGTTCACTTTCTCGTATGCACATAGAAAGCGCTTCACTCTCTCGTATGCACAAAGAGGGCGCTCCGGCACAATCCGCGGTAAAAGCCTATCAGTAGCTGGTTGACAATTTTTATTTATTAGAGATACAAATATAATTTATAGTTATCACTGGTCTGATATTATAAAACAAAAGAGAGATAGAGAGAGATAGAGAGATAGAGAGAAGGAGAGAGGGAGAGAGGCAGAGAGGCAGAAAAAGGGAGAGAGAGACGAAAGAGAGAGAGAAGTAAGAGAGAGGGAGAGAGAGAGACGAAAAAAAGAGGGATGAGAAAAATAAGTGGTACTACAAAGTTTTTCGCCTCGCCTCACTTCCCTGATTGAACATACAATGACGTGAGTGCATATATTTATGTTTTATTGTATTTGCTCAGAATATAAAATTCGCACAGTTTGTTGGAGTGTGGTGAGCTGTTTCGTAGTGCATAGTGATATTCTCGCTCATTTGCATAATTTACTGTTTCTTTCTCTAACAGCAGACAGACTGGCAGCTGGCGCACTCTCACCTCGCCACACTCTCTCGTCGCGGGGCAATAAAATGATGTCGATTAGAGGAATTTAATTGATAGCGGGCGTCAGAGGTCACAAAAAGATGCAAATTTTGGTAGAAGTGTAGTGGCCACCTGTATGCATGTTGTAGTAAAGGGAGATGTTACACGGTTGCCTAGTTTTCTTGAACAGCCCGCGACAACTGTTTGGTGTCGCCTCGCCTCTACTAAATCACTTCGTGAAAGAAAACCAGGAGGAGTTATAAAAAGATTACGGGCAGATTTGTAGGTGAGGGAGTGTAGAGGAGTGACGTCGAAACCGTTTTTTGATAGCTGAAGTCTGCGATTCGCAGTAATCGTTCTTGTAAGGTCTACTCGCCGCAGCCGATTCGTCAGTGACCCGTCTCTTCATCTGACACACTGTCTCGCCTGTTTTCTGTCTGACGCTCTCTGATTACGCGCTATTTCGTCGGACTTTCTTGAGCTTATAGCTCCGCGGATTTGAGAGATAAAAGGGTGGAGGTTTAAATTGAGCATCTAGAGATCGAGGGCTTTGCGGCAATATCAAATTTAGCGAAATCCATAGAGCCGTGGCGCAGGGAAAACCATGTACGGATGTACACCATAGGACATTTAGACAGAGCGGCGCAGCGGCGCGCTGCGACTAGCGCTCCGGCGCGCTATCGCGCGCCTCCGCGCTAGATCATGAAAATAAGAAGAAAAGAATAGAAACTCATAGAATAGAATAGAAACTCAAGTTTTTGTTATGATCAATAATACTGTGTGTGTTTTTTTTACAATTTCATAACATTTTGACTAACTCTTCCTTTTTTCCCCTCTTCCTCTTTTTCCTTCTCTCAAGTCTCCTCTCGCATTTTTTTCTATTGTCAATGCAACAATAACATTACTCTTATTCGCTCTAACACTGCCTTTCTCTATATATTTCTATATGCTTCTCTCTAACTTTTCCTCTCTCCCTCCGTTCTTTGTCAATGCATTTTTAATGATTGAAGTAAAACTTTTGCTTGGACATGGAGCTTCCGCTGCCGGACAGCGAGATTTTGATGTTTTTTTAACCGGATACTGAAAGCAAAATTGAGGACGTGGACTACAGCCTAGGACGTAAACTCAACTATCTGCAAAGTTTCAGACAAATTGGTTTAGTATGAATCAAGTCATGAACGCGGAACTAATCAAAATCGCAAAAGAAATGCGAGGGCGCGCGCATCTTTTGATAATTGGACAATATGTTCCTCACACCGTAACCAATAACGCTGAGTTTTGCAGGTACGCTCTTTTTGTTGAAACTATTTGTTGAACGTATTTACGGAAAATGAAGCGAAGATGTTTCTTAGATGAGACACGTTCGCTGCGAACAGCAACAAAATCGATTACTTTCGTGGTTTTTCTTCGAAATATAGGCAATGAGTGTAATTGGAGAGTAAACACGAAGTGGACTGCGTCCTGAAGTAATATGTAATTTTTCTGAAAAACATCACGCAAATCGGTCAAGTAAAAACGGAGATATGCCCGCGGACACACAAGAAAAGGTGCAAAAGTGTCTATTTTGGTGGTTTTCGACCATAAATAGAGGTAATGAAAGCAAAATTGAGAACTGTCATAAAGTGGACTGCATCAGAAAACGTGAACTCAACTATCTTATGAGTTTCATGCAAACTGGTTCTGTATGAATCGAGTTATAACCGCGGAAATACTAAAAATCGCAAAAGTGAGGCGAGAGCGCGCGCGGCTCTTGCTAATTTGGCTATATTTTCCTTACACCGTAACCAATGATGATGAAATTTGCAGGTTAGTGACAGAACTATTTGTTGAAAGTAATTACAGAACAAGAAGCGAAACTGTTTCTTAGGTGAGAAGCTTTTGCAGCGGACATCACCAAAATCGGCGAATTTTGAGGTTTTTCTACCAAATATAGGCAATGAGTGTAATTGGAGAGTAATCACAAAGTGGACTGCATCCTGGAGTAATTTGCAAACTTTCTGCAAAGTTTGACGCGAATCGGTTCGGTAGAAACGGAGTTATGACCGCGGACACACAAGAAAAAGTGCAAAAGTGACCATTTTTGGTGGTTTTTCGACCAAATATGGACGTGGAGGAGGAGTTGAGAGGTGCCTGAATTTTGTCGTCGTCCTTGGAAGAGAACACAACTTTTTACCAAGTTTCTTGTGAATCGGTTGAGTTTGAAGCTAGTTATGACTCTGGAATGACGGACACCATAGGACATTTTAGTAGAAAAGGCAATAGCCTGCGCCAGAGCGATAGTTTTCGATCTACCTCGCTTGCAGTTCAAAATTTCAATTCAGTTCAATTCAACATTTATCCGGTATCGCATTATGTGATCATAACTTAAACATCAATTATTCGCAGAGTAGCGCCGGGAAGCACAGGTATTCCATCAGTTCCAAATACGGTGCCATAACCATCTCTGCCTCTCTTGTTTTGCACGCTATTGCCGAGAGCTGACTCTCCGTCTTACTCTGATCTACTCCACCTAGCGCAGCTTATTGCGAGCATAGAACTATATATGGCGCACTGTCGAATTGGTGAATACAACAGGAAGAGGGGAGAAGAGAGAGCCAACTGTATTGTAGAGTGTGTGCGTGATAGTCTCATATGATCTCTGCCCGCCCTCACCCTCTCCTCCTCCTTCTCCTTCTCCTTGCTCTCCTTGCTGTCCTTGCTGTCTTTCGACTTCGTCCCCTTCTTCTCCTTCACGGGAGCCATCTCGTTGAAGCGGCGGATACTCTCGTCGATCTTCAAAGGTTCCCTCTCTCCTCTCTCCTCTCTCTCTCCCCTCTCTCTCTCTCTCTCCCTCTCTCCCTCTCTCCCTCTCTCCCTCTCTCTCTCCCTCTCCCTCTCTCCCTCTCTCCCTCTCCCCCTCTCTCTCCACCTTCTTCCTCCTCTGCTTGAGTCCCTCCGTGTCCTCTGACATCTTGGCGTCCTTCATTCGATCCACGAACGACGCCCTTCGATTGACGAGGAAGTTGTAGATCTTCGAGTACTGACCGTACGTGCCGTTCTGAAAGCAGACACCGTAGAGAGAGAGAGAGAGAGAGAGAAGAGAGAGAGAGGGAGAGAGAGAGAGAGAAGAGAGAGAAGAGAGAGAAGAGAGAGAAGAGAGAGAAGAGAGAGAAGAGAGAGAAGAGAGAGAGAAGAGAGAGAGAAGAGAGAGAAGAGAGAGAGAAGAGAGAGAGAAGAGAGAGAGAGAGAGAGAAAGAGAGGGAGAGAGGAGAGAGAGAGAGAGAGAGAGAGAGAAAAGAGAGATGCTCACCAGAATGTGGAACTCGAAGAAACAGGAGAATGTGAAGTAGAACTGCCACTTGTTCGTGAAGCAGTTGGCGCGGGCCGATCGCATTTTCTGGAAAGTTGACATAATTTTCTCTTCCTCTCTCCCCCCCCCCTCTCTCTCTCTCTCTCTCTCTCTCTCTCTCTCTCTCTCCTTCTACTTGCCTGTAGCAGTGCAGTCGGATTTGGATTGGGATTCTCATCGACCAGCGAGAGTAGCATGTCCGTACCTGAAATGTTGGATACGTTTCAAAAATCGTGTAAATGCTTTGAGAAAGCGCTAAGCAATAGTTTTATGTATGTTGCCTTTTCATTTCAACGAATACAGAAGAAATGATATTAAGAAGTAGAAGTACCGATAGAGGCGGCTTCACACAGCTTCACGAAACCTACCGACACAAAACCGGAAACAGTTAGAAATAGACAGGTTTGTGTTTGTGTACCGACACGGCCCGGCCGTAGTGTCACTCATTTGTTCACTGGCCGGTGAACTCAGACGCACGCTACGCATCAGTTCCGCGTCGCGGTTGGCTCGAGCAATTTAGCAAAACTTGTGCCAGCGAAAGGAATCGAACCCGCAGTGAACAGATCACTGGCCGCGCTCGCTAGCAACTAGACTAAATGATCATGACAGCGGTCTCGCAGAAATCGACTATGACGATGAGCTTGATTGTCTTTCACATAAGAGACGCGTTGCGTGTGCGTCGCGTGCGTTTAAAATCACGCAAACCAGTGAACGCGCGCCGGGCCGTGACCGAGGTTTCGTTTTTTTTTGTTTTTGCAATTGGAAAATTGTTTTTTTTAGTTTAGACTTTCGACCTCTTGAGCGGCAGATTGTGAGAAAAAGAAGTATCTCAAAGGCGGCTTCCCAGAAACCTACGAACTTAACTTACGAAACATGAGAGAAAGAGAAAGGTGAGCCTGAACCCTACGAATACCTCCGTGTGCCAACGAAGGCTTCACAATTTCACAACAGCGGAAGGCAGTGAGCTATAGAAATAGATAATAGAAGTACTTCAGACAGATGGAAAGACATATCTGACCCACGAACGCGGCTTCACAACTTCACAAATCAGCCCTTCGGAACATGAGAGAAAGAGAATGATATGACTGACCTACAAAGGCGGCGCTCCTGCTGATTCCGTCGACACAGTGCACTAGCACGGGGTCGTCCACGTCGCCCAGGTCGGTGTACAGCAGGTTGAGAATCTGCAAGAATGAAGGACACGTCAGAACTGCTTCAAGAATCTACGTTTTCCAAGGAACCGTATATTCGGAGGTTGAATGAGAGACAGAGCGAGCGAGAATGGGGAGATTGGGAGAGATTCGATCCGACCTGTGCCATGTAGAGGGGGTTCTCCGGCGCGAGTCTGTCGTCCGTCCAGCCAGTGTACTGGATAACGTCGACAGTGTGCTCCGTGTACGCACTGAACATAGTGAGTAAAGTTAGTAAGTTACTAAGTTACAAAAGTTAGTAAAACGTTAGTAAGCTACTTGAGTTGAGAGTTTCATTGGAATTCGAGCTGCTACTCATAAATCACTGAATCACTAGTTCACTAAGTCACTAAGTCACAAAGTGTCGTACTCACTTAGCCACTGAGAACACGAGGTGTTTTGTGTCGCCGATCGAGCATTGCTTATTGGACACGCATTTGACCTGAATAGAACAGTTACATAAAAACTATCTTATATAACAGTTATAAAAAAAATAATCTTATATAAAAAGTTATATAAAAATCGTGCTATAAGAAACCGAGAACACACGTGTAGTGCGTGACAACTTAATATAATATAGCATCTATAATAGCATATTATAGCCAGCATCTTTGTGTTCATGTTTATAATTTGGCTCGTATCGGACTCATATTCCAGAAAAAAGCAACTATTTCAGAACTTTGGTCGTATTGATCAAATCAACTCTCCCCATTATCGTGTCTCTATTGATTCTACTCGGAACAATGTCGTACTGTGGTGATATTCTACCTCACTGACCTTGTACGTCTCGTGCTGATTTTTGAAAGTCATCGTGCCCGTTTCGTGCCAGTACTCGTGGCATCTAAACCGTTCATCAGATCAGCAATTTTTCAATCGTCTTTAGCTCTGATAGATTCTATAATTTTGGACTTGGTGTATCTAGGAGTTGGTGTATCTAAGTAAGTCTAACTAAGCGACCAACTTCTCGACCGTCTGTCCTCCTTCGTTCTCGCGGAAATCGCACAGCATGACGATAGCCTTGCACTTGTAGAGAAAGACGGCGTGCCAGAGGTCGACGGCAGTGTGCGCCACGGGAGCTTGCGCAACCATGTACCTGTGATGGTATGCGTTCTCTCTCTCCCTCTCTCTCTCTCCCTCTCTCTCTCTCTCTCTCTCTCTCTCTCTCTCTCTCTCTGTGTCTCTAGAGTAAGAGAGAGTAAGAGAGAGAAAGAGAGAGAAAGAGAGAGAGAGAGAGGAGAGAGAGGGAGAGACTCGCTCACTTATTGGCCGCTCCCGATGGCAGCACCCAGTTTGCATTGAAGTAGTTGTCCCCTCCCGGATATCCGAGATCCACCATCGACTGATCGAGCACTGGCAGGTCGCTGATTCTGGAAGGGTTCTCTGATTGTCTGAGCTCTCTCCCCTCTCCCTTTCCTCTCTTTCTTTCTCTCTCTCTCTCTCTTTCTCTCTCTTTCTTTCTCTCTCTCTCCTCTCACTCACCGATTCCTCGCAGTGGCACTCTTCCGCTCCTCTTGATACTTGAGACACTCTGCATTCGGATAGGCGTTCGGCTTCTGCTCGGCGTCTGCCGTCAACCGGGGGTGGTTCCTTTCGAACGCCTCATAGATGCGGCGAGGGTCGTTGCCGATAGTGTCCTCAAGCGACCATCTCTCTCTCTCTCTCTCTCTCTCTCTCTCTCTCTCTCTCTCTCTTTCTCTCTCTCTCTCCTCTGTCCTCTCTACCATCTCTTTTCCATTATGTTTCTATTATATATATATATATATATATATATATATATATATATATATATATATTTCTAATATCTCTCTCTCTCCCTACCAGATTCACTCCGAACAGGTTTCCGAACTTGCACTGGTTGTCGGTGATTAGAGTGCGCTAAATTCAGGATGATTCTATCCCGAGTGAAAGTTCGAACCTTTGACTTTGTGTTTGTATTGCGGCCGGTTTTCGACGGACAAATCTTCCTGAGGTACGAAATGAGAGCGTGAATCGCGGCCAGAAAACAGAACGACACCGTCATCAAAACTGAAAAAAAAACACATCAATAATGTCAATCAATAATGCAATGATGTAGTGATCAATGATCAATGCTGCATAAACACATCGATATCAATAATGCCATTCGAGAATGGCGTGCTCACTTTGCGACAGGGTGAGCATGTAGAGCGGTTTCACTTGATCGCAGATTCTCGCCACGAGATTGTCGTAGATCACTAGTAGATCGCATTTCTGCGGCGTCGCAGCGGCGAATGTCGTCTAAACGGACGGTTCCGGGAATCCAGGATTCCTCGTTCCTACCTTGATCTCCTTTATTTTTCCATTCAACCCAGGATACGTGGTATCGAGCTTGTAGTTGGCGAGCGTAGCTTGGACAGTGTCGAATATTTTCAGGTTTTTCGCTGCATTGTACGTGCCCTAAAGTTATAGATATCACTGTATTTTATGAGTATAATGTACCTTCACGGCTGCTATCAAATCGGCAGTCTCCTCTACTCTTTCTCTCAAGTTAGGGACTTGGTTCAGTTGTTGCAAAGATTTTGAGAAACAGGCAATAGCATTGTAGTTGGCAGCTTCTTGCGGGCACGAAGTGACCGGAAGCTTGACGAACTTTGCGTCGTACTCGCGATAATACTTCTCCAGCGGCTAAAGCATTTCAATTAAAAAGGTAAGTAAAAGGTGAAGGTATCCCCCCGATTCAAGAGAATCACTCTGCGGAAGGGGTCGAAGGAGGTCTGTGGCACTACACCATAGCCCAACGATTTTCCAACGACGGTATCTGGCCTTTTTTCGCAATAATGCGCCCGTGGGTGGCCTACCCTTGTTACCTTCGCAGCAGACTGCTACGAATTTATCACCTTGGTACGGTCAAGCGCCCGGGATCGAACCCCGACCCACCGAGTATAGCGGACATCGCTAACCACTACACTACGCGATGAAAAGAGTTGAACAATACCTCAAATTCTAACGACATTTTCTTTGCTACTTCATTTGCCATCCTAGCAAAAACGATCGATGCTGCATCCAGTTTGACAGTTATTTCTAAGAAACGAAATTTTCAAAAAAAAGATTTTAACTGTTACCTTTCTTAATGAGATCGTCCAGTTTCAGTTTGAAGGGATAGGTGTTGTTGACGCAGGTTGATAGATCGCTACAACAAACATAGTGCGAGTGAAACGCATAAACAAAACTCACATCGAGTTTCTGCCAAAGAAGTTGTTGACAGTGTTCAGACTCCTCTGAAAGTCCAGAATTTCACTGGCGATATAGGCGCATCCGAGAGACGGCGAACCAGCGTGAACCAAAATCGACCTGAACAAGGATAAATGAGATTAGACCAAGACCAAGACCAAGACCAAAACCAATACTAAGACTGAGTCTAAAAAAACATCAAACACTAAGTTTAAAGCTACGTTGTTGTGTAGGCGGGCAGAGCGATGAATATCATAGACACTGCAGAGCTGACGATGAATATTTCGCGATCTAAACATTGTATATACTTTCAAGTTTAGATACTACATATCTGCAAACAACAGACGTTTTGTGAAGATGTAGCAAATGACCATCACTCCCAGTGAAACAATGAGCAGAAGGAAACAGAGAGCGCACAGGATCAAAAGAGGAATGTCGTTTTCGGGCTGAAAAAATGGGTTTCTTATGTGCCTGGAATCACACATACGCAATACCTTTTCAGTGTTGATCTTTTCAAATTCTTTATGCGTTGTGTACATTTCGTTGTACATCTAAAAACATTGGAACATTGGAAGGTAAAAACAACGGAACTGTGATTTACCCAATCGGTTATCAGTTTCGATTTCGCCTGTAGCGTCTCTGCACTGATGAATGGTTTCACAATATCCGCGTATTGTTTGAGTTTTGTTGCGATGAAATTATCCTAAAATACCTAATAAAAAAACCAAAAAAAATTCTGACCTGTTGCATCTTTTGTACTTCAGCAAAGTTGTTGAATATCGGTTTGAGTTTGTCGACCACTGGAGATATCTCTTGATTTAGCGTCTAAAAAGGAATTCAATTCGGAGGAAAAAAGTTTTTTTCACTGCTCGATTTTCCACTTTTTTTTCTAGTAGAAAAAAGTACCGCGGGAACAGCTGCGAATGTGGAGGCGATCGGTCGATGATCGCCAATAGCGGTGAAGTGGTTGTATAAGGCATTCTAAATATGCTAATTTAACATTCACTCACTAAGTACGATCTTATTACTCAAACACTCACAATTTGATGTGCCGGAATCATGGTGAGGTAGAATCGCTCGACTTTGGCTCTCTGAAAAGGCGAAAGTTATCGATGTTCTGACGTTCTCGCACCTCGGCTTCGAAGAGTGGTTTGATCTCATCGAATTTGTTGGCTCCCGGCTGCTCGATCGCTGTCTTCGCCACACACACCACTTCCATCATCTCGTTTTGCAGGTCTGAACATTTAAGATCGACTCTCTATGTGATACACATACAGTGTTTGCACGTGCCTATACTATATACAATAGTCGCATAAGCTATAAGCTATACGTTCCTAATTATAAGTGCTTAACCTAACCCATTAGTGCCTATAGAACATAATATGCGATATGCCAAATAGGTGTTTCTTGTTTCTCACTGTTGTTTGTTTGTTTCTTGTTTGTCATTGTTGTCATTGTGTCTGTTTGTCATTGTTTCTCACTTTCGGTCTCCGTCCGGATGTCTCCATCAAACGACTCGTCCAGTTTGACGGTGACGACGAAGTAGGCACCAAAGAAGATGAGCGACAGTAAAACAGTCAGCATCAGGACAACGAACAGGATGGCGATAGTCAACTGAAAAAGTTCAAAACTATGATCTATATTAAAGATCGAGTTCAATTGTTTCGTTTCTTGTTATCTAGCTACACATTGTTATTATAGGTTTTGCCACATCCCTGATGAAGGCGTAACGCCGAAACGTCGGATAAAAGAAGTATATTTCAACAATCGTAGTGCCCCGGCTTTAACATCTCACACTACAATATATTAAAGATTCTCAAAAGTTTCCTTTTTGAATCATGAAACAAGTACACTGGACATGGCCTACACTGCGCACATGTATGCGATGAATGGAGTGTGAGAGTTTGTGTCTCTATGAATGCGTGGCGAGTGCTTTCGTGGACTATGCGTACGTAGTACACGACTTTTCTTCACTCGCAACGGGCAAATTGCTGTATTGAGCGTACCCGAATCGCCTTGATCTGCTTGGAGAAGTTCCTGGGTGTGGGTGGAATGGAGACCGGCTGGAGGACCGCAAGAGACATGGAGGCGCCGCCAGCCGGGAACGGCGTCTGACATGGTGTGAAGTTAGAAAACATGGTAAACGACACGGTCACCATACTATCACTGTCAACACATCTAATCAGAACAGTGAGAATGTGTAATGAGTTATGAGTTTTGTATAATGCAACGTCTAGATAAAACGTTCGAATGTGACCCTACTCGGGACTGAACCAGACTGTTACAGTTACTGACAACACAAAGAAAACCCTGAGAATAGTTGATCGAGTCTCGGTGACGTATGTACCTGTGGCGTGTCCTTCTTGTTGCGCGAGAGGAACCAGCAGACGCCGATGACACACGCACCCGCCAATCCGAGCAGACCGAACACGATGGCGAAAGCGTAGTACACGCCGATCTAGGTATGAGCAGTTTTTGAAATAAACTTCATCTGATGAATGAACAGTTTATCGGTTCTGAGAAAAAACTTTGTTATCTATTGCGGTATTTATTCAACTTTAGCATATTTTCATCTCGTCCGAGCCCAAGAATTTTACGGGAATCAAAAATGCCACTAACCGGAGTCTGGTCGTCAAATTGCGCCACAAATGCGTCAATAGTGGATATGTCGGTGGATAGGCCGAAGACGTGCTGGAAGGAAAATGAGTAACCCGGATTACCTCGGGATACTGTATGTGCCTGGGATACGGTAAGCTACAGGTGCACTATCAAGTATGCCTTCTTACCTTCAACACATTGTCGAGCAGCTGCTTGTTTGCAGTGAACGAGTCGAGGGTGGGAGAGAAGGCGGCAGCCGAAGCCTCGATCAGACCGCCAAACAGAAAGCGGTCCGACAGAGACGGCACCCGAGTCACGTTGTGCGCCGTGTGGCATCTGGCTGGAATGGGATACGGTACCGAGTTACTGTATGGTACCGGATTACGGTATGGAACCGGATTACGGTATGATACCGAGTTACGGTATGTTACTAGGTTACGGTATGGTAACCAGGATACATTACGGTACTCGGGTAACGGTATGGTGCCCGGGTTACGGTATGTTAAAATAGTACGGTATGGTATCTTACTAGGGTACGGTATCGTGGTCGTACCGGATCACTGTATGTTACTAGGGTACGGTATGGTGCCCGGGTTACTGTAAATTACTGTACCTTGCTCAAGTCTTTTGATGTAATCTTGTTTAGTTTCCACGGCATTGTTTTGTGCCGATGCGAGGGCAGCCATCAGAAGAAGCGGTAGATACCTGAGTGAGAGGAATATTGATTGGTTATCGATTGGATACCCAGACACCAGGATGTCGGGAGAATGGAAGAGAATGGAGGGACAGAAGAAAGAGAGGAAAGAGAGGAAAGAGAGGGGATAGAGGACCCACCGCCACACAAGACGACCCATGTTGGAAAATGACAAGGAAAACAGTTAGAAGTTCGGATGAAGGGAGAATGGAAGGAAATGGAAGAACAGAAGAAAGAGAGGAGAGAGAGGGGATAGAGGACCCACCGCCACACAAGACGACCCATGTTGGAAAATGACAAGGAAAACAGTTAGAAGTTGGGATGAAGGGAGAATGGAAGGAAATGGAAGAACAGAAGAAAGAAAGGAAAGAGAGGGGATAGAGGACCCACCGCCACACAAGACGACCCATGTTGGAAAATGACAAGGAAAACAGTTAGGAGTTGGGATGAAGGGAGAATGGAAGGAAATGGAAGAACAGAAGAAAGAAAGGAAAGAGAGGGGATAGAGGACCCACCGCCACACAAGACGACCCATGTTGGAAAATGACAAGGAAAACAGTTAGGAGTTGGGATGAAGGGAGAATGTAAGGAAATGGAAGAACAGAAGAAAGAAAGGAAAGAGAGGGGATAGAGGACCCACCGCCACACAAGACGACCCATGTTGGAAAATGACAAGGAAAACAGTTAGAAGTTGGGATGAAGGGAGAATGGAAGGAAATGGAAGAACAGAAAAAAGAGAGGAAAGAGAGGGATAGAGGACCCACCGCCACACAAGACGACCCATTTTGGAAAATGACAAGGAAAACAGTTAGAAGTTGGGATGAAGGAAGAATGGAAAGAAATGGAAGAACAGAAGAAAGAAAGGAAAGAGAGGGGATAGAGGACCCACCGCCACACAAGACGACCCATGTTGGAAAATGACAAGAAAAACAGTTAGGAGTTGGGATGAAGGGAGAATGGAAGGAAATGGAAGAACAGAAGAAGGAAAGGAAAGAGAGGGGATAGAGGACCCACCGCCACACAAGACGACCCATGTTGGAAAATGACAAGGAAAACAGTTAGGAGTTGGGATGAAGGGAGAATGGAAGGAAATGGAAGAACAGAAGAAGGAAAGGAAAGAGAGGGGATAGAGGACCCACCGCCACACAAGACGACCCATGTTGGAAAATGACAAGGAAAACAGTTAGGAGTTGGGATGAAGGGAGAATGGAAGGAAATGGAAGAACAGAAGAAGGAAAGGAAAGAGAGGGGATAGAGGACCCACCGCCACACAAGACGACCCATGTTGGAAAATGACAAGGAAAACAGTTAGGAGTTGGGATGAAGGGAGAATGGAAGGAAATGGAAGAACAGAAGAAGGAAAGGAAAGAGAGGGGATAGAGGACCCACCGCCACACAAGACGACCCATGTTGGAAAATGACAAGGAAAACAGTTAGGAGTTGGGATGAAGGGAGAATGGAAGGAAATGGAAGAACAGAAGAAGGAAAGGAAAGAGAGGGGATAGAGGACCCACCGCCACACAAGACGACCCATGTTGAAAAATGACAAGAAGAACACCTTGGATAAAGGGAGAATGGAAGAAAATGGAGGGACAGAAGAAAGAGAGGTGAGAGAGAACCCACCGCCACACAAGACGACCCATGTTGGAAAATGACAAGAAGAACACCTTGGATGAAGGGAGAATGGAAGAAAATGGAGGGACAGAAGAAAGAGAGGGGAGAGAGAACCCACCGCCACACAAGACGACCCATGTTGGAAAATGACATTATAGCTCCGCTGCGCTACGCCATAACGCTAATTTTAAGTCTGTAACCGTAAACGCAAAAGTAGGGGGAAGGACGTGCTTTATTAGGGTAGTGAAACGCAATGTATGTGGGGTTTAGCACCGTCGACTGTCGACGGATCGGGCGACGGGGTCGCCTCATCTCTTGCTTGGTCTCGTGTCATGAAATGACGGGACTGGCTGGCGGGGCCAAAGCGTGGAAGATGAAAGGCAGCGGCTAAAAGCGATTAAAAAACCTACCTGGGCTGAAAGTGCTGACATGAGGATAAGACTGAAACATGATATAAAGGATATTACCGTATACCAGTAGAGGGAGCGGAGAACGCAGCGCGGAATGAAGGTTACCACACTATCTAGTTTCGATACCGCACGTACGCAACGCTCACTGCACTCGCGTGCCGCCGCCGAGCCCTTGTGCGCGCGGTACGGTAGGGTACTGCATCTAGTGGCACTTGGTAAAGACGTGCGCCGAGTCTCAGGATTGTATTGTCTGCGGCGCTGATCTCGATACACGTAGAAATAATTACGATAACTGGTATGCAGCACCGGCTGCACGGCATGCGTCGGGACCGTGTACGGCGTGGGTGCGAGACCACGCGCAGTGAGCATGAAGGCGGTCTTTGATCCGTCGTGTGTTCGTGTGAGAACGATCCACCGGGTGGGAGGGCGGAAGGTGGCCTATCCTTGTTGCTGTGCGGGAGGGAGGGTGGAACAGCAACGCCTAGAATGGAGACTCGCCGCGCGGCCGGCCCAGCCGAGGCTAAGCCCCGCCCCCTGACCACACTTACTCGCAGACAGTGCACACTATCCGCGCATTGCGTTTCCGACAGCCTCAAAACTCGCATTATAGCTCCGCTGCGCTACGCCATAACGCTAATTTTAAGTCTGTAACCGTAAACGCAAAAGTAGGGGGAAGGACGTGCTAGAACAGAAAAACAGACGCGAGTATCACTGACGTATCCGGTCGGCCTGAAAACTGTGCGCACAATCAAACACATTTGTATTCTCCTTCTTCGACCCTCTCCTCGTTGTGTTACACGTAGCATCCGCACGTGGTCCTATGTCACATGCCCAATGGTGCTGCTATCCAAACCAACGACTAGCAAGCAACTGGCAATAGTAAAATTCAAACAACGTTATGCTCGCGCCGCACCCAGACATGCTGGTTGTACTAGCTGGGTGAACGAGGGGATCGCGCAACTACAAGCCTTTTCCCTTTGAAATGCCGTGGTGGGCAGGACATCAGCAACGTTGCACGAGACCAAACAACTATAATATGGTGCGTGGAGAAAACGCGAGAAGTATACGTATCATTGTCATACTATCCTGTTGACAGCGGCTCCGTGCCCAGCTGCTTAAACCTTCCTGCAAGTAATGGTATGCATGACGCCGAACTAGTGGCGCAGGCCGCAGCGGACTACGGGGTACGTCGCTGGCGAAGGGTGTGCGGGGAGAGAATGCTCTCAAAAAGTGACATCAGCGCCGGCTCATTATGTGCTTTACCGGTTCCCGTATTATATATATCGCTCAATATACATGCGCGCGTCGAGGCTCCTGGAATCGCGCTTCTCATACCATACACCTCATATTAGAAGCTCGACGTTGTAGGAGTAATCCATGGGCTAGCTAAGCGAAGGTAATCCGTCGAAGGGACAAAGATGCGGTTGCACTGACAACAGGCGGCAACGCTCTCGGGCGGTATCGTACAATCTCAAGGCAAACAGGGTCCATAACACCTGATCCTCTAAACGTGGGTCGAAAGGGGAATGGGAGCCGATATGATAGCTGACACGGATATTCTTATCACATTCTCGAACGCACCGTTAAAACAATAACGTCGCGTTAAAAGTAGTATGGGACGAGTGAACAATAGTAGTGGAGATACGAAATCGAATGCGGTCGGCCGCCGCCGCTCACATCTGCATAACATAAGCTGCTCGAAATATCAAAATATGTAGAAACTCATATAAAGCGGCACCGTCATTATCAGAGAGGGAATACGCATCTGTGCATCCGTGGCAATCCAATGACTACGCGAAGGTACCACGCTAGCTTGCAGCTAGGTGAAGTGAAGATGCAGACGCAAAGAGGAAGGTGAGACGAATGATGCGATGAGGCGTTGGGCTTGGGTCCGTGGAGAAGAACAGCCAGGCTAGGTGACGAATACTAGAAAGCCGGGCAGGGTGAGATAATATCGTAGAACTGATGCTTGTGTCCACTAGAGAAACAGTGCTTGGGTCCGCAGCGTCGGCGAAATCCGGTGCAGATGAGAAAGGAGCACGAACCTACGAACCGAAGCAACGTGTATATAACTGCACGCTATAAACTTCTGTATCGACTACATACGATCTCTTCAGACTAGGTCCGACTCGCCGAATCCGTCGCTCTAACCGAAACAGTTGAATCGGACAGCGCACATTCACAGAATCCAACAGGAGCTTAGGTGCTTATGACCAACCAACCACGTGCCTCTGTGCTAAACTATTTTCGCCTCCCACTCCGCGATCGAACGTTCATCTCATACACAACACACTGCGAATCCCACACTACTTCGCGTTTCCTGGCAACTGCATACGACGGTCCATCGATCTCTCACCACTCGTGGCTGATGGGATCTTACAATCGCATTTCACGTGTTCTCTGATCCATAAAACCGGCGAGACGTCGACACACGCGAAGCTTTCTGGATACTGGTCCACGCGTCTCTTCGTTCGCCAAAGTCCGCCGATCTCGCATACGGTTCGCACACTGATCCCATCCCTCTACAAACGGAGCACCTCGGGTCTCGCAGCCATCTCTCATACAATCTCGGATCGCTGAATCCGGCGGGACACTGATCCCTTCCCTTCACACACAGAGCACCTCGGGTCTCGCAGCCATCTCTCATACAATCTCGGATCGCTGAATCCGGCGGGACACTGATCCCTTCCCTTCACACACAGAGCACCTCGGGTCTCGCAGCCATCTCTCATACAACCTCGGATCACTGAATCCGGCGGGACACTGATCCCTTCACACATCGCTCGTCGGCCGCCCGGAGCACGGCGCCAACGCACACACGAAGCACATCTCCGAAGCTCGAAAATCCTGGTGCTTGCGATAGGCTCTCGCACGGACGATACGATCGCCAAGGTAAATTGCGAGTCGCGAAGACATGGCAAAACAACGCCTATTCTATAACAGTTGTCAACGAAGCGATATATAAAAGTGAAGCCAACGCTGGGGGATCGAAGGAAACGAAAACTGAAGGGTGTGAAAGTGCGAAATAGTCAATGTATTACTGGAATAATACTGAAGAGGCAGAAACTAACAGGTCAACCCTGGCGGAGAACTAATGATGCTAGCGAAGCAGATAACAAAACATTCCGAAATTACGAAACGGGCTATATACCGACGAAACTATGGAGAAAACTGAATATAAGCTGCGCGCAAATTGTACAAAGCACCCCAACATACTTGAAACAACAAACATAGAAGAAAATCCGAAACATTACTACCCAAAACGTAACAGCAACGCCTAGAATGGAGACTCGCCGCGCGGCCGGCCCAGCCGAGGCTAAGCCCCGCCCCCTGACCACACTTACTCGCAGACAGTGCACACTATCCGCGCATTGCGTTTCCGACAGCCTCAAAACTCGCAAAAAGAACACCTTGGATGAAGGGAGAATGGAAGGGAATGAATGGACAGAAGAAAGAGGGGGAGAGAAGAAAGAGGACTGATTGAAACACCCTTTCTGAAACACAAAATGATTTCACGCGATCACTGCAATGCACACATTTATCAACAATCAAGAGAGGAGTACTTTCAGAACTTGAAGGGGTTGTTGCCGCACTGCTTGAGCTTCTCCTGCAGCTTCTCGAGACGCTCTTCAGCATCAACTACCTCGGGTACTTCAGCCTGCTCCTCCTTAAGAGTAATAATTATAGGTTTATAACCGTTGGAGAAACAGTGACATCATAATGAGCAGACCTTGCTCAGACCGAGAGGCAAATGTCGGTAGACGTCCGTCAGTGTCATGTACTCCTTCATCACTTCCACATCGGTCGCGATTCCAAAGTTCTGGCAGGTGTAGTACATCCTGACCGTCTCCAGGAGTCGCGGACTGTTGGGCCCGGATTAGTATGCTGGCGTCACTATGAGCTCGATATCGCAGTGCTCCCGAAGGCTCGTCTCGAGACTGCGCAAGGAGTTGAGGAGATCTTCGAACAGCTTCGCGCCTTGTTCAAGGTAGATGCGCACCTGAACAGGATATAGAACAGAAAAGAAACTGACAGCCAACCTCCAATCCGGCTCGATCTGTCTCAGCTGGGGCGCCAGATTCACGTTGTACAACGCCCGGTACCACTCCGCAGCGATCAGCTCCACTTGAGGATAGTCCAGATCGTGTCCACACTCTATCGCTGACATTTTCAAATAGAACCTCGCCTTGCCCACTCGCTTCTTGAGTTCTTCGATCGGCGCCAGTTCCTCGGGCGTAGGCTCGTACTGGGGAGGCGGTAGAGGATCGGTGGAGTCGAAAATGCGCCGAGCGGACGCAACGCTCAGGACGAAAACGTAGAAGATGAGCATTCCAAATGTGTCACCAGAGACAATGTGACTTTGTGGTTGTAGCTGACATGTTAAATCGAACGTCCACTGCATAATGTATATGAATAATTTATTATTACACATTGACACATGTTCGAACACAATCGATCGCATATATTTAAAACAAATTGCATAGTTTCGCCGGGCAAATAGTTTTGAAAGACTCACAAGGTAAGGGGTTAGTTGATTGATCGTACTCGTCACAAGGGTAGATCGATAATTAATACAGACAGACGGAATCTTTTGGTTCTGTGCTAGAACAAGGCGCACATGAAAGCCAAACATGAAAGGCTTTCGAGCAAGTATGTCGTGTTTCAAGACTTTAGTCTATACCCGATACGCGGGCGTGGCGATGCGATTTCTTCGGAATAGATCCTCTTCTCCGTTCCACCAACTGAAAGTAGGCCGTAGGGAAGTCAATCAACTCATTGATGCTATGCATATGACATAAAGAGAGCGAGAGAGATAGAGATAGAGAGAGAGAGAGAAAGAAAGAGAGAAAAGAGAGAGAGAGAGAAGCGGGAGAGAGAGAGAGCGAGAGAGAGAGAGAGTGAGTGAGAGAGAAAAGGGGAGAGAGATCGCTCGACTCACTCGCAGTTGTTTCCGATATGGTGAAGCACGTAGCCCAGCTCGTGGAAGAAATCGCGTTCGGAATATTCCTGAATATTGTATTTCGTTTATTTGACAAGCAGGCAAAGATTCTTCCCATTAGCCAGTCATACACCCCCGACTAGACACAGCGCTGGTGAAACGTATGTGAAAAACTAATCAACACAAAATGAAAAGAAAATAGTGGGAAGAGCTTTCAGAGATAAATGAAAGAGAGAGAGAGAGAGAGAGAGAGAGAGAGAGAGAGGGGGGGGGGAGAGAGAGAGCGCGCGCTACCTTGTTGACGACGACCGCCATCTCGAGTCCGTTGTCGAGTCGCACCAGCATGGCCGCCGACCCGGGCATCCTTCCATCGTGCTGCCACCCATTGAAGCCCATGATGTTTAGCGACCAGCCCAGACCTGAAAGCATTACATGAACACAGTCAAGCATGACAGAACAGACATGTGGGAGAGAAATGTGACCACACGAGACGGAGTTACGCAGGCGTTTTGAAGAGACTGGCCGCCACGTCTCCACCATCTCACCATACGTGTCGTTGCTGGCGTGGCTGGGCGTGGTCCACTCGCGGATGGCGTCTTCCGACAGGATGTCCGGCCGGCGGGAGAAACCGTCGACCCGCGACTGCAAGAGAGAGAGAGGTGCGGTCAGTCTCTTTCCTATTCCATTATCCTACCGTAAGCACTGTTATGTTTCCTATGATGCACATGTTAAAGGTACAGTGGCGCTTTATTTGACCCCCTGTACTATCCTGGACCCATGGAAATACAAGATTAACAAAAAAAGAACGATACAAGTGTGTTACCGCGTTACCAAAGCCATTACCAAAGCGTGTTTGGTAACGCAACGTTCAAATGCGAAAGTGGCGCGAACCGCAAAAAATTGGCGCGAAAACAGCGTCATGTGATATTGCGATGCACACGTTTCTCGGTCGATAGTTCATCCACTTTCCCACGCTTCTGTCACTGTCTCGCGTAAGAAAGCGGCCTCTGCGCGCGCTTAAACAAGTATGTGGTGTGGCGCAGTGGATAAGAGAGTGGGCTACCACTCCCGCGGCCGCGAGTTCGATTCCTGTTTGCAACTTTGTCTGAAACGTATGTGGTGAACATTTCCAGGATCAAAAATCGATTCTTGAGAGCACGTACAGCGACGCGAGAAGATTTAGCGCGAATTTCAAAATTTCTGTTACCAAAGGGCTCCGCTAAACGCCCCTGTTCCTTTAAGTACTCAACACGGTAATAAACTATTTTTCTATTTATTTTAGCGATTCCGAAGTATTTCGAGGGTATTCGGGAGCGTTTTGAAGAAACTGACCGCAACTTCAAGAATGAAAAAAGAGAAGTAAAAGATACAGCGAGTTTCACTTGATTTTCACGCTCGTCTGCAAAATATGTTCACAATGCTAGAAAAAACACACTCTCAAATGACAACAAATGTTTTCGCGCCATGAACAGGAGTATGGGCCTCCCCACTTTCCAAAGCGTGGTTCTAACACGTGCCGACTAAGATTCAAGGAAACATAATGACGTCAGATGTCTTCTCCCACCATGAACAAGAGCAGTTGTATGGGACTGGCGATCCAGCCTCCCCAGGGGCCGATCCTCGCCGGCGGCAGCATCTCGTAGGGGTTGAAGCCGATCCCGTGACCAGACATGTAGTAGATCGCCTCGCGACTGAAAGCGTTTGTAAAGTAAGTCAATATGTGAATGCAGTTTGTTTGATTTATATTAATTAGTAAGTAATTGCATCACCGCTCTACTGTACCACATTTCATATGGTGAAAGGACTGATTGCTGAATTACTAAGTACGACGTATTGATAGGATCATCGGTCTCGATGTTTTACGGATGCTTTGAAAGATGCAGAAAAACGTTCACAGATGCAGATATTTTACAGGTGCTTTGAAACGTAAAACTCACTCGGTGCGCTCGGAGATGGTGGGGCGAGCGACCTGCAAAAAAAAAAATCAAAAATGTTCATTCGGAATCGCAATCATAATTATGAGTACAAAAACCTGCAAAACGACGTGCAATTGCAATATTGACAAAAAATCAAACACTTGATGATGAAAACGACACGAAAGATGTCTTCGTCACGTACTGTTCAACTACTCAGACTGTTGGCAGAGAAAGCAATGTTGACTGTACCCGACACGTAGAAACGATACCATAGACCAGCTATGTGGAGTCATATAAGTATACTGTACCTGAATGTCGTGCACTCCCGACGGCGAGAAGATGTTCTTCTTGACGAAGCTCTCATACGACGTACCCGTGACGTGCTCGATTAGGTAGCCTAAATGAATTGTGATCGTGATTTCGTTCACAACTTTACCTAGCAGCTGATATCCAAAGTTACTGTAGATCCAGACTGTGCCGGGAGGCTCGGTGAGAGGCACGTTCTCGAGGACATGCTCTGAAGGAGACAGTTTGGAGAGAGAGAGAGAGAGAGAGAGAGAGAGAGAGAGAGAGAGAAGGGTGAGAGAGAGAACGGGAAAGAGAGGAAGAGAGAGTAGGGAGAACGGGAGAGAGAGAGAGAGAAAGGGGGAGAACGGGAGAGAGAGGGGGAGAGAGAGGGGGAGAGAGAGGGAGAGGGAGGGAGGAAGGGAGAGAACGGGAGAGAGAGAGGAAGGGAGGGAGAGGGAGAGAGGGAGAGAGGGAAAGAGAGATACGCACCAATAAGTTGTTTCACGCTGAGCTGCGGCTCTATCCACGCTGCATCTGAGGCGAGATTGTCCCAGCCGCCTAAAAACATAGTTTACAAAAACTCATGCGGTTTTCGTTGCAGGTGTGCTTTTCATCGATCGTCTTTCAGGAACCACTGGACCCACTCGAGTGTCTCCGCTTCCTGTTCCAACCCCTTTCCAACTCTTCCAACAGTGCAATGCGACACCCTCTCAGCACTCGAAAACTGACGCTGTCGTTTCAAACTACTCACTCACATCTCACATGTGGCATAACAGACAAATACATTGTACAACGCGGGCTGGATACAAATCACTGGCAGCACAGTGTCATAATAGCGAAATATTATAAAAACAACTCGTGCCTGCTACAAATTTACACTCACAACAATGTGTCATAATAGCCAAATGTGCTGTACAACTTTTGTAAGAGGTGCAAGTCTCTCTGTCGAATCTGTTAATATTGATACAAATTTTCGATAGCGATAAAATGAATGAAGTATTAAGTAGTTCTGACCAGAGGTGTGCTCGAGGCAGTGTCTGACAGTCACGTCGGTGACGTACTTGGGATACGCCTTGCGGACGGCGAAATCCATGCCTGCATGATATAGGTTTCAAGTTATATATATATATATATATATATATATATATATATATATATATATATATATATATATTGGGGACGAAACATGTATATATATATACTTATACTTTACGTTTCAGCTGTGTCATAGTGACGTTGAAATCGTTTATTTCTTCACGAGATACGTTACACGTCAGTTTTGTAAATCGAACGTAAATCGAACTTTTAATAATAATTCCTTGTCTTCGTGACCAAGTCAACCCACCGAAAATGCCGCCCTTGCCGAAGAAGTAGTCGTCGAGGTTTACCTGAAAAAGCATGATTACAACAATAAAAATAACAACAGTCAGAAGTCTGTGACGTCATCTGATCCAAATTCTTTACATCCAACGATGGAGTCAAGCAGCTGGCGATTTGTACTCGTGAGCCGTAGGTTTCCCTTATTTGGTCCACGATTGTATAACAACGACAACACCAAACAACATAAAATTACCACGCATTTCGATTTCCAGCAATATTCGCATTCTTTCGCGAAAGACTGTGGAAGTACATGAGCGCAGACCCTTCTTTCATTTCCCCATCACCTCTCTCTCTCTCTCTCTCTCTCTCTCTCTCTCTCTCTCTCTCTCTCCCTCTCTCTCTCTCTCTCTCTCTCTCTTTCTCTCTCTCTCTCTCTCTCTCTCTCTCTCTCTCCCTCTCTCTCTCTCTCTCTCTCTCTCTCTTTCTCTCTCTCTCTTTCTCTTTCTCTCTCTTTCTCACTCGAATGGCAAGCATACCTTTCCCTGATCTACCAGCAGCATGATGGCTGCCGCTGTGACCGGCTTGGACACGGAGCCGACGCGGAACTGGTGATTCGGGGTGACCGGCGTGCGCTTGCGGACGTCCGCGAAGCCGAAGCCTGGAAATGAAAGTTTTCAAAATGATTGTTTAACACAACAGTATTGAATGCGTTTGAAAAAGTGTAAGGGGGCAAGCCGAAGCCTGCAAGGAACGAGAGATGTGAAGTTTTGAAAATGTGTGTTCAACACTGATGATTTATAGTTACGTGATGATATGATGAATAGTATTGAGTGCGATGGTAAGAATGTAAGGGAAAACCCGAAGCCTGCAGGGTAATGAGAAAAGTTTTCAAAATGATTGTTTAACACAACAGTATTGAATGCGTTTGAAAAAGTGTAAGGGGGCAAGCCGAAGCCTGCAAGGAACGAGAGATGTGAAGTTTTGAAAATGTGTGTTCAACACTGATGATTTATAGTTACGTGATGATATGATGAATAGTATTGAGTGCGATGGTAAGAATGTAAGGGAAAACCCGAAGCCTGCAGGGTAATGAGAAAAGTTTTAAAAATGATTGTTGAACACAATAGTCTTGAGTGCGTTTGAAAGAGTATAAGGGGGCGAGCCGAAGCCTGCAGGAGACGAGAGATGTGACGTTCAAACATGATCGTTCAACAGTTGTACTGAAACTGTGATGATGATACGTTACGTTAAATAGTATTGAATGAAAGAGTGTACGGGGAAACCGAAGCCTGCAAGGGAATGTTGAAGATTGAGAGAATTACGTTTCAAGTGTTGAATAAGATTGCATTCATTGGGGATAAGACAATACATTGTCATAACGCATGTTATATAAACGCACGCACATTTGAACTACTTGCATCATTTGTTGGGGGGGGGGGGATTTCAAGGTTACGTTTCAGCCGCGACATACGTCAACCCGCGACGTGGAAAGATCAATCGTTCATTCACATGCATTTTTTTTTGTAGTTTACGAATTTGAACACATTCATGAATGTTGAACATGAAATCTGATCACAATTTGAACACATTTCAATGAGCAAGAACATGTGATCGGCGTGTGCTTGCGGATATCCGCGAAGCCGAAGCCTGCAAGGAACGAGAGATGTGAAGTTTTGAAAAAGATTGTTCAACACCGTAGTGATGATATACAGCCCACAGCCGAAGCCTGCAAGGAATAAGGAACATTCGGGAACCGTCCACTACACCCCTACACTACACCACCGATGTGGTGCAGTAATGTTTTCCTTATTCCTAATTGCCGGGGATGAGAGATGTGATTGTAGGCACGGTTCAGCTCTGAACGACACTACTAGATACAACTTTTTGTGTGTCGAATGGTGTATTCCGTTTGGCGCTGGACAATGCCACATATTTGTGCCATCTAAGTCCACTTGAAATAATGTGAATCTTTGAGGCTGATTGATTGACATTGTAATGGAGATCTAAAATGTGTTACTTGGTTACGTTTCAGACGTCGAATAATATTGGATGCATAGGGGTGAGTGTAATGCGTTTTTCATGTAAACTTGTTTGCACATACGTTTCAGTCATAACAAATAAACAAGTGGAGATGTGAAGTTTCCAATATTAAAATCCATTGGTTACTGAGAATAACATTTTCGGCACATCCCTTCCCTCTCTCTTGCAATGTCGTTTCTCGATCGTGTTGCTGTTGCAAAAAGATGTGAGGGTCAGTAGACACTGGGATTAGCCAATGCGCACACAGAGAGGTGTGAAAGAGGGGGTCTGGAGGTGAGGTGAGAGAGAGAGAGAGAGAGAGAGAGAGAGAGAGAGAGAGAGAGAGTGTGTGTGTGTGTGTGTGTGTGTGTGTGTGTGTGTGTGTGTGTGTGTGTGTGTGTGTGTGTGTGTGTGTGTGTGTGTTACATTGGGAATAGGTTTTACCCGGAACGTTAAGCTCCGATAATGGAGAGGATTATACTTCTCTGGAGATAAGAGTAAAGAGTAACATGTGATGAGAGTAATTGGTTTGATCTCATGACTCTAGGAGAGCTGATGACAATGAAAAATAACAAAAACTATGATTTGCAAACGTTTTCAGGAATAAATGCTCACCTGCAGCGAACTTCAACTGCTCCTTCTTAGAGATGGCGATTGAGAGACCGGGAATGTTCAGATCTGAAAGAAATTGTCATTCACATTGTCATTGTCATTGCCAGTCAGTGACAGACAGAGTGACAGTGTCAGTGTCATTGTCCTTCATATGAATCATTTTTTGAAGCTTTCCAATACGGCTTGAAACTTGTTCCAATCGCATGCTGATTTCGACAAAAACTCTGATTGACTGTACGTTCACGCACCTTTCATGAAGTTCTCCACTCTCTTCACGATGAACTCCATCTTGCTGTCGGTGAGCAGATCGGGTGTGCCGCGCAGAAATCGAACGGGGATCGGGCTGGAAAGAAGTGGATGTGAGTGGGCTAGGACGTCTTTTCGAAAAGTTCCCTGACGGGGTTCTAGTACGCATTTCTTTGTGTCCCCACAAAAAATACGCTTTCAATATTCTATGTAGTATTGTGTGTCTTTTGACAACCGAGGAAATCGAACCGCATTGTGTCTGGAAAAAAGTGGGAGTAATGCAGCTAATACATTTGTACGTCCCCGAAAAGTTCACGCGATTTTCCAGTACGCATTTCGAAAGAAGTGGGTGTCATTGGGCTGGGACGTCCCCACAAAACCATTACGCTTTCAATATTCTATGTAGTTTTGTGTGTCTTTTGACTTGACAACCGAGAGAATCGGACTGGAAAATGTGAACTCAACTATGTTTCGATGGGTTATGTTTATGTCCTTTCAATTTGGATAATTGTGAAATTTTCAATGAAAAGGAAAACTAATGTGACATACTCATTATTTTCATACGATTCGCATAGTTGTTACAATGAAATCAAAGTTTCAAAGAATTATTGTTTCAAAGAGTCGTAGCACATATTTTGTATCGTGAAAAAGTTGCAATTGTAGTCGAGTTGGTGTATCAGCGTTTTATAGCGTCAAAACGAAAAAATAACTGATTTTGAAACATATATTTCGCTCATGTGTCATACATCTGTACATAATTCAATGAGAAAGTGTGTCTAGGCGTCTTTCGAATGAGCTCGAAAATCAGTTTCACTCTTTTCTCGAGAGACATGATTAGAGAATGTTACAAGTTTGTGTTATTTTGTAATGTCATAGTGAAAATTTTACAAAAAAAAGAAAATTTTACAATTTTACAAAAATGATGTTTTCAACGTGCTTGTGAGAGTTCAGGGAATTAAAGGAATAGCAAAAAATACCGCTACACTAACTAAATACGGTGTTGGCCTTGCGAATGGAAATATGGACGTGGCAATTTACTTATCAAATCGTTTAGCGGTTTTTTACCGTGAAACTAAAACCAGCTTATTTTTTTGTCAGTTAAACAAATTTCATAATTATGTTTAGCCGTATCGTGTTTGAAATGATCTTTTTTCAGAGGCTGCTGTGCACGCAAGCATAGTTATTTATGTGGTCAAATGTTGCGAGTCTTAATGTCCTTCATGTGAAGTCAAATAATGCAAACACAAAGAGATTAAAAGAGAAAACACAATTTGCAAGTGTTTCCAAGCACTCGCATATTTGAAAGGGGTGGGAACGGAGAGGGCTGACGAGGCTAGGAGGCAGGATGTTTGATGTCTGACAACAATATATAAGTTACTTACAAGGGCGGGTGTATATATCAATGAAGACTGTCTGATGAGTACTCATCAGTGTGTGCCCCGCCTCAAAACTGCCCGAACTATTTATCAGTATTTACATTCACTTTCTCCATCGTGCAAATACCCTACTATTATTGTTCCAGCTTATGCCAGACTGAGTTTTTGAAACCAGACTGTGTTTTTTCTAAACATTGTTATGCTTGTCACGAGTTACTGAGCTATTGTGTTCGCAGAACCCAAAACCTCGTTGTGTTAGAAAAAAACACAAAAGAACACATGTTTTTAATTATTAATGAGTTGCGCTAAGCCAGTTTTCTGTATTCAGAGAACTATCGTGTATAACATATAACATTCCATCTGATATTGTTGACTCAGCGAAAAGTAGCGTGAAATCCCTTTTAGTAGACAATCCCCATTCGCATTGCAAGTCTAAAATTCGACATTTGTAATTTGCTTATTGTCTACTCTTTGAATTACAACCAGCGCGGCAGCGCTGGTTGGTTTGTGTTAACCCTAGTGGCGCGCTAGAATCGGCAAAAGGCGATTGAACGAAAGGTTCCTTAGAATCTTTACGAGAACAATGTGATGCTGATAGATGTTATCAGGATGTTAGAAAATGGTCAAGTTTCGATTTTGGTAACGCTAGCTGTTGTAGGAAGCGAGATACGCGCGCGCGCCCCCTGAGGGGCAGGCAATCCCCCGTGTACGGAACGTTTTCTAGGGGGGGGGGGGTGGCGCGCACCGGCTGCCCCCAGCAGACAGGAAGTGCACAGTCCGCACTGCCTGTGGATTGCACTGATATCGTTTAGATCGCGCGCTTTCCCGTGCGCACAGTAGTGTTGTGGTTAGCGATTGCGCCCGTTGAGACACATGGCTCGAGTTCGGTTCCGGCTGGTGGCAAACTTTTTGTAATACATGATTTTACATAGAAATGACATTGGAATTGTAATTTTCCCCATCAGCATTACCTAAACCCTTTTTTGCAAATTTTATACAATTTTGGACTCAACAAGGTGGGTGAACTGTTGGATTTCTTTTAAAAAAATGTTTTGTGGTTCATGTTAATGTAGATAGATCTATATGAAATCCAATAAAAGTACATTTATTATCTTTTAAAAGGACTTCCGTAAAAGAAGAGTTTGTGTTACTCAACGTAATGCAACAAAAGCTCATGCATTTTATCAATCGAAATAGTACACAAACCTGCTCCAATAGTTCAACAAGTTATATATAAACGATCGGATACCGAAATCAATTTCCCGACATACAACATTTGCTCGCATTAGTTTTTATTGCAGAAAGAGCAGGTTTGTTTACTATTTCGATTGATAAAATGCATGAGCTTTTGTTGCATTACGTTGAGTAACACAAACTCTTCTTTTACGGAAGTCCTTTTAAAAGATAATGTTTCTTCTTTTTTCCCTATTCCACTATCCTACCGTAAGCACTGTTACGTTTCCTATGATGCACATGCTAAGTACTACACGGTAATAAACTATTTATTTATTTATTTAACATATTCGTTCACATACTTACTTTCATTATCATACTCGTTCTTACCACTCGGAACTCGGCTCTCTAGTTCGATATAAATAGATTATCAATGGTACATTTTCTAGAGATATACATACATCACAAACATGCGTTCAGCATGAATTCAATCTGAAAAAATTGTATTTAGAAGCACTATCACGATTGTAGCATTCATCCTTTAGTCTTTTCCTATTTTCTCTCTGTTCTTCCTATTGTTCGAATGTTACGTACGCATTATATTTTTAGAAGTTTAACACTATCGTCATCATTATGAATCTTTTTGCGTGAAAAGATCCGTGTTTTGCTCATTGCACTATGAAAAGAAAGTGGAGTGACATAATTGTCTTTCTAGTAAGCGACAATCAGTCTACTGTTGCCGAGAGAACCATTATCGGATATCAGCCACCACTACCCAAGCATATCTATCATTTCCTTAATATTCACCTGACACTATCCAGAGTTATCGATGTGGCTCTTCTATCTGATGCTCGCCTACAGTATTCCCAGTATCGTCTTCTACGTTATGGTACTCCGAGTTATCATTCGAACACGCGCCAAGTACTCGGCATCATATGTGGAAATCGTCACATCTACCGGCGTCATGGTAAGACGTTGGAATAATCAATGCCCCTGTGATATATAGTATAAATTCAATGCCCCTGTCCTACCGGCTCATAATTGATGATGGTCCCAACCAGTAGGAGCATGTTCTAGCATGTTATCTTCCCTGTATAATTTTGTCTAATTCACGGGTGTATCATGCACTTGCAGCACATCACACTGTGGTTTCTCACGCTGCTGAGCAAGCTGGGGTCGGCGACATCAAAGAGCGACTTTGCCGCGCCGCTGTTCACTCGACTCAGCGACGATTTCGTCACTATTCTCACGTTCCTCTCTTTTGTCTTCGCATTCACTCACCTGCCCCTGGATTTCGGGATTGTGTTGAATCGATTTGTTTCGGTGGCGTTCTATGCGCACATTCGAACGGTAAACATCAATCCTACTACGATGTTTGATGTATTCCTTCAGATATGGCCAGTGCTGCGAGTTCTAATTGCGTTACTGACTATTGTCGTTCCGTTTTGGGTAGCTGGAGTGATACTACGAGGCGTCAACTACTTTTACAATGATGAAACACGCTCGTTTCAAATCGACATGAGTAAGGTATGTATATATCAAATTTTATTAACAACAAGTTTATTGAACGCATTCCAGGTCCTCAAACTGTTCGACGACTTTTACATTTACATCAGTGTGTATATCGCGGCTATTCTATTCACTAACATTGCGACCATTGTCGTGATTGTACGCAGTAGTTTCCTCAGTAACAAGTCCAAGTTCGAGGCACAGCTGTACAAGATAGCTCTGATGCAATTCGTCGTCAATATGTTGATGTTCGTTATCACGGTAAATCCACATTTTCGGAATTTGGTCAAGGAGGAACTTCAGATTCTGGAAAAGTACAACGCAGTGGCGCACTCGTCGAACCCTCTCATCGTCTATTCCACTAAAGCGATGCCATACGTGGTGGATATACAGACTCTCGGGGATCCCTATCTCATGTTCTTCATCGATCGAAACGTGCGGAGGGGCATCTTCGGAATGCTCACCACCAGCCCGCGACATGCCTCCGTAGCGTGGAAGACGCACAGTCGCAGTCGTATTGTATAGTCTTTGACAATATGTTACTTGTAATTTTTGATGTACGGTCAGTTTCTTCGAACTTGTCCTGACGGTGTGTATTATACTTGTTTCGCACGTTTTTTTTATTGTTTGTGCGATAAATCGTTGTGTGTACTCCATAATACAAACAGAAACACGCAGCCCTTTATCCATTTTTTTCCGATTTGCATCTGATAATATTGATTACAATGAAGCATTTTATCTCATTGCCGTACGTGGTGAACTGAAGGATACATACGTTCGTTATCTCTTTTTTTTTTGTTCGTTTGAATGGACAACTGATATTTTTTCCACTATCAACATTCACCAGTTCGGTCGAATATGTTTTATGTATTAGAAAGCACATAGTAGAATACTATGAATACAAGTCATAGACGCTCGATTCCCTTTGTTAAAACTGATTACTTATGTTACATTGTATCACAAATGTAATACTCTCAATCCTCACTGCAATCACGGCAGGGGTATAGTGAATCGCGGCCCCCACACACATACGCTTCCCGCATAGGCTATTTATAAAAATTAATACGGTAAGTGAAACACATAATTCACACTTTGATAATTTCACTTATTCACACTTTGATAATTTTAAATTTAGAAGGTCGTTCACACTTTGATAATTTTAAATTTGGAAGGTGGAAACGTGGGAAATGTGGTTGCGGCACATTGCATTTCCAAGGGATGTCATAACAACATCACAAAACACAAGGCACAAATGTGTTCATGTGGTCTCGTTCCTGTTGCGAACGTTGCACGGGCTTTCAACGAAGTGTTTATATCGACAAAGATGGAAATCAGGGGGCTGCCTTATATAGCACGTGACACGCAACATTCTTGCTTTTCTCTACTGAACTGGCCACTGCTAGTCTCCAGGTTTCGATACGAGTTGGTCGCGACAGTTCCACTGTTTCATTCATGGCAACTTGATTTAGAGAAACGAGTTGATTACTAATTTAATCGGTGTCTCGCTCTTTTTATGACGTGATAATAAGCTCTAGTCCACCCACTTGGTCTCATTCCACAGAGAGGGCGGGCGGGGATATCGATTCGAGTGGAGATCGGACCAAAGAACGATAAACTTGATCTGTAAATGATATAGGTTCATAATGCAATTAAACCATATGAAAATCTTTATCTGGATTTGTTTTGAACGTCGTAAATCAATGAATACATCAATTTCCTATTTATTGTAATTACAGGAACGCAAGCTAGTGCAAATCGGATTGATGTGAAATGTAGTAGTCGTAGTCAATTATTGTACACGTAAGTAACACACGGCTGGTACAGAATGAAACAAGATTGAGTCTTTTTTATGAGGCATGGTTCATGGCAATGACATCAAGGTTCAGTTGACCCAATGAAATCAGGTTGACAATAATTTATTATTTCGCAATATCTGTAACTTGGTTACCTGGTTGTAGTTATCTGTGAAATGCGAGACCATTCTGGGAAGAACGCGCGCGTCCTGATAGAAAGTAAGTTATCAAGTTTTTTTTAACATTTGATCACAATTTACGTATCCATTTAATCATTGGCATTTGCCGTGGATACATTGAAAAAAATCGCTAATCACCTATTGATATTGAATATGCAACATTCGTAGTGTTTCCCATGCAATTAAAGAAGCTATGGTTATGCAGAACACTGTTCTTCGTTCAGACAGAGGCTTACATTCAGTGTCTAGAGCGGCGCTCACCATAAGACGTCAAAATAACGTCAATCAACATTGTCTGAATGGAAACTGCAATAGTGCATCTCTGATTTCTGACTGCTGATCACAAGTAATAACCAGTTCGATCCCGGTCGTATATTGGCAACTTTTGGCTACTTGCTCAGAGCGCATTTTTACAATCGGCATTCCTCTCAAATTCTCCACTCATAACGGTTCTATGGTGTAGCGGTAAACACTCTGGACTTTGAATCCAGCAACCCGAGTTCGAATCTCGGTAGAACCTGAGTTTTTGCTGGTATGTGTTGCAAAAAATCGAATCGTAGGCCTCGTACCGTACTCTATCGTACCCCTCGTACCCCTCGTACCTGCTTCACTCTCTCGTACATCTTGGCGAGGTCGTTGGTGATGAGGATCTGGTGTTTTTGGCCCGGACGATTCTCCCAGATCCCAGAACAGAGCACCTAAACGGGAAATATGTAGGTTCATCTCTTTCTCCCTTTCTTTTTATCTATCTCTGTAGTTTCGCTTATGTTTTATACGAGAAATGCTATATTTTCAACACATGTACATTCAATGTCTTTATACAGCTCCTGAAACGTATGCCTTCTCTATCTGTGGTTCCTTTGAAAAGTACCCCAGAGAGAAATAGAGAGAGAAGGAGGGGGGTGCAGTAAGTTGTGATTCACTCACTAATCGCGTGCGCAAACCTCCGAACATGGAATAGGAAGGGAAAAAGAGAATGCAAACATGAAACGGACTAGGCAGGAAAGGACAATCGAACGGTGAACGGGCAAAAACAAGCGAGGAGTAGGCTGGGAATGTGACCAGAACACTGGACACTGAACCATTGACCACCTTGAAAAAGATGTGGCCGGAAAATACGTAGAGTGAATGGAACATTGCAATAATGATCAGAATGATAATGTAGACCGATAATGTAGACCATAGACCTCATCAACAAGGCAACATTGGGTTAGACTGCGAATGCGAGTTACTATTAGCAATCGTTGAAACTCATCGACACATAACGAACAACTACCTGTCGTTGGTTCGAGTTGAAGCATCGGAACTGCGTGGCAACGTAGCCCTTCTGAGCGAGTTGCCTGAAGGAGTTTGTAGAGAGGGAGAGAGAGGGAGGGAGGGAGAGAGAGAGAGGTGTCTCACCTGTCTTTCCGTAGCGAGTTGTCCAGGGACAGTCCATAGTGCGCCTCGTACGCGACCCGAGTGAGAGACGGTTTCAGCCACACGCCGATGTATCTGGAAAAGAAAAGACTCTTCAATTTGAACATTCCTCAATTTGAAAGTGTGCTGTTAGTACATATTGTACTAGTAATTAGTGATATACGTCTCTGCACACTGTCTATGCCGGTGAAACTTGAAAAAATTCGGGTCGAAAATTGAAATGATCGGGGACGCCAACATGTCACCTACAGAAACAGACGATACACCACCGACTTCCCCTTGCTTGATACCGTACACCGATACTGATACCGTACTCACTTCCCCTTGCCGGCCTCGTTGTACCCGCAGAGTGACGTCAGCCGGAAGCCCTCCCGCTCGAAGTGCTGGCGCTGCGTGTCCGCGTGCGGCGTGCCGGGGAACCAGATCTGGGGAGTATCGATTTTATTGACTGTTTGGTTTTATGATTGATGGTTTTGTCTGTGTGGAGCGCAGGAGTACCAAATCTGAACAGTATATAAAAGAGAAAGAAGAGTTTCATGAAACAGGATCGGTACATTCTCAAACACAATCTCTGCAGTGGCTCAAGCGCTCAAGGTTCATCACGTAACTGGCATCACGTGGTACTCTACTCGCTTGTATCGCTACACAGGTTAGAGGTTCAAATGGTACTAAAATTGAAACTGCTGAAAAAAACAGAATAGCCTGGCAGCAACGTAGAACACCAGTACACATGAACATGATGTCATTGAAAATGTGAACACCAGTACACATGATGTCATTGAAATTTCTGATAACTCACGTGGTACTCGGCGCCGGGCACCCTCTCCCAGTAGGTGGTGAATGACGTCCGTCCCCCGTCCTCCTGCCCGCACACCGAGGTCAGAGCAAGGTCGCGCTCCTCGTTCTCGCTGCAAATATCAATCAATCAATCATTCATCCAGAGTCGATACATTCTGACTATATCCAGACTATGTCCTCGTTCTCGCTGCAAACACGCGTACCATGTAACAAGCAATCTCGGTATTGGTTAGAAAGGATGTTCACGCCCATCTACCATGAACAGTCAGGACTCGCGCCGCACTGTTCCAGCCAAGGAGCCTCAATACCCCCACTGTAGGATTGTGTGTGCTTCCAGATAACCCCCCATCCAGGTCAGAAAGGACACCGAGGTGAGAAAGCGATCGTGCTGGTCGTTCTCACCGCAAACATGCGGATGCACTCTTCTTCTCCCAGATGATATCCATATCTTTGTTCACATGTGCTATCAGCGTTGAATAGTTATTCAATCCCGCTACAAGCAAAAAAATGAAGAAAACGAAAGATAACAAAAAATAAGAGAGAGAGAGAGGGGGATGGGAGAAGAAGAGAGAGAGGGGGAGATAGAGAGAGAGGAGAGAGAAACGTGAGAGGGGGGGAGAGAGAGATCTCCACGCACCGCACGGCCTTGATGAGCTCGTCGAAGCTCATGGGTCCGGGCTTGATGAACACGGGGCCGCGGTACTTGTGCATGATGGCGTAGTAGTGCACGGCGTTGTCCTGCAAGGGGGAATCTCTCTCTCTTTCTTTCTCTCTCTCTCTCTCTCTCTCTCTCTTTCTCTCTCTCTCTCTTACTCTATCACTCTCTTTATCACTCTCTCTGTCTTCCTCTCTCTATCACTCTCTCTTTCTCTGTCTCTCTTCCCCCTTCTCTGTCTCTCTCCCTCTCTTTCTCATTCTTTTCTCCCCTCTCTCCAACAGTGACATAAATATCGACATCAGTCTGTCAAAACTTTCCAATATCCAACAGATCACAGAAAAATGATAAAAATAAAACTTCAGTAAGTACGATCTTTTTGATATGAACTGGTCGACCCACCCTGCTGTAGTACTCTCTCCATCTATCTCTGTCAACCTCTCTCTCTCCCTCTATCTCTAGTAATGAAACGATCATTCATATGCTCGACCCACCCTGCTGTAGTAGCCCACTACACAATCAAGTATATAATCCCCTTATCAAATCTAATAAGCAAATGTCAACATATAGTCTGTGCCATAGCGATAGTTTTCGATCTACCTCGCTTGCAGTTCGAAACACGGTACCATCACCGTCTGCCTCTCTTGTTTGGCGTGCTATTGCCGAGCGCTGACTCTCCGTCTTCCTCTGATCTACCCAACCGCGCGCAACTTATTGCGAGCACAGAACTATACAATCGTTTTAGCGGACGACCCACCCGGCTGTAGTAGCCCACTACACGAACTAGTCAAAATGGAATCCCCCTCAAGTCTAACGAAATGTCAAGATGCAATCATTCCGATAGCAGACGACCCACCCGGCTGTAGTAGCCCATGGACACGAGCCTGCCGCCGTAGTTGAGTGACACTGCGAGCACGTTGTCGACCAGCGACTCGTTCCCGGCGGTCAGCACCCACTCCTGCTCGTTCGGCGAGGCGGGGTGGATCACCTGCGAGCATGGTCAGGTGAGAGACTGTTGGAATCGATGAGTTCGCCGGGCATTCTCTCTCTCTCTCTCTCTCTCTCTCTCTCTCTCTCTTTCTATCCGCTCTCTCTCTCTCTCTCTCTCTCTCTTTCTATCCGCTCTCTCTCTCTCTCTCTCTCTCTCTCTCTCTGTCTCTCTCTATCCGCTCTCTCTATCGTGGAGACAGAGAGACGCAAGAGGATGGTTTGGTTCGAGTTTTATATCGGATATGTTGCTGATTGCACAAGGATGTTCGAATGGAGGTGATATGGGAGAATAGAGATCAAAAACGTATAGCCAGTGTATGCGTGGAAGTGAAGACTATAGTAAATTTCCAATAGAAACAAACGACGCAAAGACATGAGAGAAATGTGTGAAGAAAACGTGTAAACTCTCGGATAACATAAGATGATCGGCAAACACAACCACTCACCTGTAGCGGCGGGATCTTGCGCTGCCCAAACTGGTTGAAGTTGTTGTCGAGAAAGTTGGAGCTCATTCCCTGACCCGGACCCATCGGACCCATTCCCATGCCCATTTGGGGAGCGAACTGGGTCTCGGGCTCCGACTGCGCATACTGTATCTCGGAATACTGTCGTCCGGGAATGTCGTGGTTGGTTCGCGTGTACTGTGGTATGGAATAGACGGCTGCTATAGTAGATAGGAGTATCCACATGTCTCCAGTGCGAGTGTCGAAAAGGCGAGCCGACCGCGGCCGGGGGCTTATAAGAGGAAAGAGAGGGAGTGCTGGGTGTCGACTCATTCACGGACCATTCTCGCGCCGTCTGCGCGCTCTCGCCCTCTAGGTGTCTGGTTCTAGTGGTCCCTGTGTTTGCATGATGACAGCTCGGATCGGCTGGCAAGAAGCGGCGAGAAGAGATCTAGGAAGTGAGTCTCGTATGGCAAGAGGGGAGTGGCGGAGGTGACGCATCCGGGATATCGCACCGCACGCGGATTAGGAGTGTATCAGACGAAGGAAGTGGAATGTTTCTTCAAAAAGCGGGCAGTGTGATACCTTTCTTTTTTAAAAAAATTGGGTTTTATAATTTTCTGTAATTCAATTTATGGGTTTTATAATTTTCTGTAAGTTTTTTGAGTTTTATAATTTTCTTTAAAAAAGTTTATAATTTTCCGTAATTCGACCGTGAGATTGAGAGACGAACGCTCTATCCACTGAGCCGCGCCGGGGGCGTCGCTGGTTCGATCCATCTCGGAGTCAACCAATCTTGTTAATTTCGTCACATCACCATCTCAAGAACGGAATTCAAGATGTCCGACGCAACCCAACCCAACTACCTCTGCTGACGTTGTCGTAATCCAAGAACCCCATCTTGTTCTCGACCAGGAGGACCCCGGGTTTAACCGGCTAAACAAAACAAAAAAATCATTCTACAAGTGAATGCGAATAAAATCACCGAAAACCACCAAATTGCTATCGTGCCGAAGAAATAAAATGGTCCCGTCACGAAAGAAAATTCGCATCAACGGGGGCCGATCTGTGACGTGTTGGCAGCGCGCGCAATTTCAATCGATTTTCATGTTTATTTTGTACTGTTATTGTTGTTTTTCTGTTTGTTCACCAATCATGTTGCAGCCATGTCGAGCGACCGTCTGTTTGACGTGAAGAACTCCTTCTACCTCGGCAACTACCAGCAGTGCATCAATGAGGCGCAGGTGAGTGCGAGTAGTGTGTGTTTTCTTTCTTTCTTTAATGTGTTATTTCAGAAGCTGAACACCAAGGTGGAGGCGGAGAAGAACGAGAAGGAGGTGTTCATGTACCGCGCCTACATCGCGCTCGGCAAGGTGAGTGCGCATTTTTCTTTTGTGTTGCTGGTTGCTGTTATTTTTATTATCTGGTTGTTATTTATATTAAATAATTTAAAAAAAAGTTATTGTTTCATTGCAGTCCTCGATTCCCGCCTCCGAGATCAACGAGCGCAACGCGTCGCCGGCCCTCAAGGCGGTGCGCCGCTTCGCCGAGTTCACCTCCGGCAGCCAGAGCAAGCGGTGCGTTCAATGTTTTTATCCATAAATTTGTTTATTAAAACAGAGGAGTTTATATCCTATTATTTCTATTGATTCAACGATGTCTTCATAATGATGTCGAAACATATTATGTGAAGAAGCTAAATTTTGACTTCCGACAGTTCCGCGATCTTACATTACAAGCCACCTAGAATGTTAGTGTTGTTTTGACACAACCAATATCACTACATTTTTAACATGTTCACTCAATCAGTCATTTATCCGGACTCTCATCACATGTTTGAACATGTTCTCCTTCAGCAAGCAGATTGTATGTGAATAGACGATCTCTGTATTATATCAGACTTTCACTGTCTCCTTGACACAATCAGTATTTGTTTCTATTTCGAGCTCGCATCACATGTTTGAACATGGTTTGACACATGCAGTAACCCTTTCTGAACATGTTCTGATCTTCTCCTCCTTCAGCCAGCAGATCGTCTCCGACGTGGAGGCGGAGGTGGTGTCTGGCGTGATCGACGAGACGTCGGCCATCCTCGCTGCCAGTATCCTACTCCAGGCGAACGTGGGTGGATTGTGTTTGAATTTATATTATGGTCGATGATGGGTGATTTCGTACACCTTGAGCATACGTTTCACCGCTTCTTTATGATGAGCTCTCGATTTATGTAACGTAATGTTGACTGTTTACGTATGACGCGCTGCGCGCGTCAAAGATCAAGACAAACGGACGGCGCTGCGCGCCGCCCTTAATTCTCGGTTGTAAGAGTGCACGGACGCCAGCTCTATTCCCATTCGCATTGTAGAACACTGACGACGCTCTCCGAGTCCTCCATCCGGTGGAGAGTCTGGAGGCGCGCGCCCTCTCCGTACAGGCACTTCTCGCCATGGACAGGGTCGACGTGGCCGTGTGGGTTGAGTCTCTCTCTCTCTCTCTCTCTCTCTATCTCTATCTCTCTCTCTCTATCTCTCTTTCTTTCTCTCTCTCCCTCTCCCTCTCTCACTCACCTTCTCGCTCACTTTTTCTCTATCGTCATGGTCCGGCGTCCGGGTCGAAATTTGTAGTGTAAGTTTGTCGGTTTGTCCCATTGAACATTCCGTTAATCGAGATTGAGAATAGGTATGCTGATTGAAATTTACACTGTATTTTTTGGACTTAACTGCTGACAGCTAAGCGTGTTCTATTGTAACTGCAGAATTATGCTATCAATAGTGATGCATGACTTGGTGATTTGATTTGCTGAAACATATCCGTCCTAGTTGTAAAATTGTATGACCCTTCGAATATCTTTTATTTGTGTTGCATTATCATTGTATCACAAAGTCTAAGGTATTTACATTAAGGTAATATTGCAGTATTTACAAGTGTATTCGATTCGTTACAAGATTGAAACATACTTGTTCCATGTTCTAGTTCTTCTTATTTGTTTCTCGAAATGCGATTTCTTCAATTTCCCCTTTTGCAGGAAGGAGCTGCGCAAGATGGCCGAGGTGGACGAGGACGCCACCCTCACCCAGCTCGCGCAGGCGTGGACCTTCCAGATGCTGGTCAGGGGGTTGTTTGTTTGTTTGTTTATTGTTTACATTCACTGTTTTGTTTCGTTTGCCTTTGTTTACCTGGTTCACCTTGTTTACTACATTGTTTGCAGGGCCGCGACAAGCTCAAGGACGCGTTCTACATCTACCAGGAGATGATGGACAAGTACGGACAGTCGCCCCTCCTGCTGGTGAGTGATGATTGATATCGAATTTCTGATTAAAATGATATGTATGTTTCGCAGAGTTGTAATAGTTTACATTTAAGAAAATGGTTCCAATAGATCATCAGTCATCACCGTTGATTGTGATTATATGCCTTAACACTTATCAATGGATAATGAATTTGTTACATATTTGTGTGACACAGGTTTTTCTATAGCAAGTTCATTCATTCGTCCAGTCATTACTCATTTCAGGTGGGCCAGGCGTCGACGCAGATTCTGCAGGAGAAGTACGACGAGGCGGAGAAGCTGCTCCAGGTGGGTTGGGAGGAGGGCGGGGAGGGGGATGAGGAGATTAAGAACAGGTGTATATTTATCTATTACGTGTGTTCCCGTTATCTGTAATGTTAAGCGGGGGTGAAACGTTTTCATTATGGGACCAGGAGACAAATTACATCCGCACGGTTTCATACAAGTTGAAGGTGTTCTGAAACGTGTTTTCATGTGTCAGTTGTTCTTTCTCTTTCCGACTCCCGCAAAGAGTCACTTGAATCGGGGGCGACTTTAGAATAATATTAATAATATTACTATTTCAGGAAGCGCAGCAGCGCGACGCGAACAACGCTGAGGCGCTCATCAACCTGGTCGTCGTCAGCGAGCATCTCGGAAAGGCGCCCGAGGTGGGTGGGAGTGTCTGTCTGTCTGTCTGTCTGTCTGTCTGTCTGTCTGTCTGTCTGTCTGTCTGTCTGTCTGTCTGTCCGTGTCCGTCTGTCCGAGTTTGTTTTGTTGTAGAAGTTGGAAGCTGCGTTATGATTGTTTTACATGTATCACTTTTCCACTGTCTTAAAGCGTTTTCGTTGTCTGCAGGTTATATTTTCATGTCATGATTGTGTTGTGGTTTGTCGGTTTGTCCTCTCTTCACCCCCTACTTTCAGGTGACGAACCGCTACATTGCGCAGATGAAGGCCGACCACCCCAACCACCCCTGGACCAAGGACCTGCTCGCCAAGGAGGACGCGTTCGACCGCATCGCCATCGAGGCCTAGGCGCCACGCCCCTCGTCGCCACGCCCCCTCTCTGCATAAGCACTCCTGTACAGTACTCCCTTTCCCCGCGCCGTCCTATGCAATCTGTGTTACCCGACATGGGCTCTTTTCTGAATTACAGAACTATAATTTATTCATTGTTATGCGAGTTGATATTGTGAGCGTTACTAATTGGTGATAAAAGGTTTTTTTTCTGAGTGATTGAGTGATTGCTGTGGAGTGAGTTGATAAGTTGAAGATGCTTTGCGCAATGCATATCTTATTCAAACAATAATAAACGTTGAAAATCCATATCAATACTTGAAAAGGCGAAAAGGCTGGCTAATCGATGAGGTGAGGTGAGAGCGGGAGAGCGAGAGAGAGATGGACTACTTCAACAAGATCCGCTCCACGGTGACGCAGGTCGCTGCACAGGTGAGCTATTGATTTATTGATTGATATCGTCTTTTTACATTTCGAACGGAGTTCTATTGACAATTGTGACGGATAATTGGTAATATGTATTCGTTGAAACCTATTTCGCGTGGTTGTAATGGGAATATGGAATAGTTTATGATTTATGAATAATTCACGTTTTTGTCCGTGTATTTTTTGCAGTCATCGCGCGTCCATTTTCTTCGCTTGTAAAGTGTCGGTATTAGTGCAGTGACGAAAACATATTTTGAATGGAAATATTATATATTTTCAATTGGTATGGCATATGCACATTATATATTTTCAATAATAAAAAGAGGATAGGGCAAATTTGACTATGACTACGTGACCGTCTGGATTGCTATTTGCGTACCTTACCTACATTCACTACGTGTACTGCGTGTACCTATTATCCACGTGTATTACATCTCGGCGCTACCCATAACACCAGAGCGATGGATGTGTTCTAAACATATAATCATGAATAGCAATACCGAATAAAGTATTTGATTTGATTTGATTACTTACTTTACCTGCATGCAGGTGAGCAATGACAAATCAGAGAGTTCGCTTTGTCGTATGATGCGAGTTCGGAGGAATGATATGGATTAATTGGTTAATTTATTGATTTCTTACCTGTGTCCTTGCAGGTGAGCAACGCGCTGCCCGGCAATCCGCTGACGAGGGAGTACGACGTGGGGGAGCAGATTGGGAGTGCCGGGCCGGGTGAGGGGGGAGGAGGGAGAGAGAGGGAGGGAGGGAGAGGAAGGGAGGGAGGCAGTGAGGGTGGGAGAGAGAGGGGAAGGGAGGTGGAGGAGAGAGGAGGAGAAATAGATGAGAGGGGAGGGGAGAGAGAGAAGGAGAAGGGGGAAGAGAGGAAGAGAAGGAGAAGAAGGGGGATAGACTGAAATGCAAAGAGACACTAAACACTAAACTAGCTGTGCATGGGCTCGAGCGATGTGAGGGAGAGAGGCAATGAAGTAGGAGTGAGAATGTATGTTGACCGTCCATTCTTGCAGGTCTCTACTGGAAGATCTACGCCGGCAAGAAGAAGAGCACCAAGCAGGTGGGTCTTCGAGCTGGTTAAAACATGTCCAGTTGGTTGTTATATGTTTCACTGATCTTTCTTAGGGGATTTGTCTTGTTTTTCGTAATAGGACGTGGAAGAGATTTCTGAATGATATCACTACCACGCGGAATATGTTTCGTCTATCAGCATTATTGTACAGTCACTGGGATCAGCAATGTACAGATCGAAACTTGATTATGTTGACAATTCCTTCCTCCTTCCATTTCCAGTTACATTTATATTGACATTTATATATTATTATCTCAATCAATCAATCAATCAATCAATCAATTTTTATCTCATTTACATTTACATACTTAGTTATTATCACGGAATGAGTTGCAGCCGGTGTCGGTGTGGCTGTTCGAGCGAAAGGAGATCGAGCGATGGACGAGGGAGGAGAAGGAGGAGTTCATTGAGCTCATCAAGGTGGGCAAGGATTAAGGGTAGGATAGGAATGAAAATTGTGAAAAAGGGGTGGTGTGCTTGGTCTCACGCTTAGGTTGACAGTGACGTGTTGGCCTGAATTGAGTGGGACATAGAGGAGAGAGCGAGTGAGAGAGAGAGAAGAGAGTGAGAGAGAGAGAAGAGAGAGAGAGAGAGAGAGAGACGAGAGACGAGAGACGAGAGAGACGAGAATTGTAGGCATGGACATTTGACTAGAATGTCTATACGAAATCTGGAAGATTCGAAGTATTGAGATGTTTGTGTGATGTTCGGGTAAGTCGGGAGAGTGAAGCTGATTTGTTGTGATATTGACGACATATGTATTACGAGAAAGAGAACGCAATACAATGACACGTGGCGATTGGTTGGTTAAATCAAGCGAGAGATAGAGGAAGGGAAGGAGGGAGGGGAGAGGGGGAAGGAGAGAGGAGAAAGAGGGGAGGGAGAGGGAGAGAGAGGCGAGTGGGATGCTCATTTCCCCCGTTGCAGAAGGGCGTGGCGCAGCTGACCCGCCTTCGCCATCCGCGTCTCCTCGTAGTGGAACACGCCATAGAGGAGTCGAGGTGGGCGAGTCTCTCTCTCTCTCTCTCTCTTTTTCTACCACTTTTTGTAACGAATTGTAATTATTTCTTTCGTGAATTGTATGTTTCCCTGCTTTCACAAATGAACAGTGTTTATTTCGTTTATCTCGTTGCGTGTTCACACTTGATACTACTCGTCGAGTCGATCTCTCCCCATTACTTCATTACATGGCGGACTTCTTCCAGGGACTCTCTCGCGTTCTGCACGGAGCCCGTGTTCGCGTCGCTCGCCAACTGTCTCGGCAGGTGCGTCTAGTTTCCAGTATACTTGTTTTACTCTTCTTCTATGATGGGAGTTTTTGCTGCGCTCTTTACGCGCTCTCCATGCTCTGCCAATACGGTTCAGTCATAGCATTACAAAATCAGTACAGATTCTACTCCGGTGAGCGAAGCCCCTCTTTTAATCGGTTATTATAGTGCCCGATCGTTGTAGTCGGTGAACGGTGGTCAAAACCGGCGATCGGTTATGATTGGACACCATGTTACTGTGCTATTTGTGCAGTGTCTTGGTGTAGATACGCATCTCACTAGATCAGAATTGCTGTACTCTCTATGCACTTTCCATGCGCGATAGCGCGACCAAGACGGATCAGTAATTACCGAACTATAGGAGAGTTTATTGAATCAGACATGGAACATTATCATTAGAGTTGGTTTGCCGGCGATATGGGGCGCGCGCGCGGGCGACGGCCGACCAGCGAGCGGACACGTAGGGTCGCCTGCGCCGCTTGGCAAGCTGGATGCGCACACTGCGAGGGTTGCGGCCATAAAGGCGAGGGCGGCGACGCCTTTAAAAACTGGGATTTGAACAGAGGAACTCTTGTTTCTAAAAACACTATAGTGTGTTCGAAGTTGCTGATCTGTTAGTATTGACATATTATCTTCACACTGGTGACACTGGTAGTGCTTGAAAATACTATTTAATCCTAACCTAAAATAGTGTTATTCACGAGATTTAGAATGCTAAAAACAAGAGACAGCAAGGCGTGACTGACTTACACGCTACGACGATGCGCCACTGGGTGACGCATCGCGTGAGGAGCTCGCCGTCGGGCAGCTGGCACTGCTGCCAGAAGGAGCAGTCAGGCACGCACGGCAGTCCCATGCCTACAACCACAATAGACACATGAAAGCTGGAAAGCGTGAAAAGACACAAAAAAAAACAAGTCCGGTGGTTGACAGAATGGAAGACAGGTCGGGAAATCAGGTACTTTCGGGCCACATAAATGCAAGTGTGACAAAAGGATAAATGACGAATTGCGTGAGCCGCTCTCACTGCCTGCCGATAGCACAAACTGTCAAGAGGCGGTGACGATATTATTTACATAAACATGACATGATTTCTCCCCACATCTGTATACAAATCGAATCAACTCGAATGTTTATTCGGATTCGCAAAGATGAACATGGCAACAGGATAATATGTATACATTGAATTGTCAGTTTTCATGTCCATGTGATTTGTATAAGAGAAAGAGAGGGAGGGAGAGGGAGGTGTGTGGATGTTACCATAGACGTGAGGCTGGTGGCGTGGGGTAGAGACGGGGGTGTGTAGCCTGCGCCATAGCTTTCGATCTACATTGCTTGCAGTTCGAAATACGGTGCCGTCACTGTCTGCCTTTCTTGTTTTGCGCGCTATTGCCGAGAGCTGACTCTCCATCTTCCTCTAATATACCTCACCGCGCACAGTTCATTGCGAGCATAGAACTACATCTTGGACGTGAATTTGTATGGAGATGACAGTAGATCTGAAGAAGAATTATTGTTTCTACTGTTCAAACGCTGGCTCCCCATTTGAGTGTGTTTTGTTGTATCATCATATTTTCTTCCCTTTCCGCGTGTTAGTGTTATTATGCAACCGTATTTCAGATGCGACAACGTGTCTGGCACGCAGCCGCCGCACCTGGCCGGCTTCCGGCTGCTCGAGATAGAGATCAAGCAGGGGCTGTTCCAGGTAGGGGGGAGGGAGGTGGTGGAGGGGAGATGGTCTGTTATGATGTGCAATCTGTTCCAGGTTGGGAGGGGAATGTGATAGTGTTTGAATAAGAGTTATGCGTCTCAAGACATTAACCTAACTCCTCCCGCTGATTTAAAAATGTTCTCGTTTTTCACGCTTTTCACGAGAGACATTAGGGTGGTTAGAGAAAGATCAAAGTCTTTAGGTTGGGAGGAGGGGAGATGGTCGGTTATGATGTGCAATCATGGTTGCGGCGTAGGATGGAATACGTGTTAGGTAGTATTAGGATGTGCTATCATGATCGGAGTATTACTATAAACTTTCCCGGTGATCTGAAGTTGTTCTCGTGAAACATAACACTCAGACATACAGTGCGTATAGCTCGATATGTTTATTTCACGGCAACAGAGGTACATTAGAAAGAATTAGCCAGCGTAGAATGGAGTACGTGATAGTATTAAGTAAGATGCGAGCATGTTTGGACTATTATCATAAGTTTTCCCGGTGATCTAAAGTTGTTCTCGTAAAACGTAACATCTTTAGCGGTTCCAGGTAGGGAGGGGTGTGATCGTGTTTGGATAACTAATGAAGAGTTACAGAATAGTAACTGAAGTTTCCCCTCGCTGATCTGAAGATGTTCTCGTGAAACGTATTTCGTGATTTTGTTTTGATGGAGAGCGCAGAAATTCAGCAGTTCATATTGTACAATATTAGGCTCTTTTCATGTTAACAAATCAGTGAAACATATTTTAGAAGGGATGGGTGAATAAAGTTGCTCACGGTAAGGAATTAGAGCTGAAAAAATAAGAGAGAGAGGAGAGAGAGAGAAGAAAGGGGGAGGGAGGAGGGGAGGGGGTGGCCGGTTATGATTCACATTCTTCTGATGTTTTTTAGGAGTCAGGATGAACTAGCGAACATAATCTAAAGTTTTTTTTACCTGAAGATGTTTTCGTGAAACGTAACATATCACACTGTCTCTGTAAGAATCGGACGAGGTGGTTACTAGGAGCTATGTCAGCGCACATTGGTGTTATCGAAGGTCCTCTACAAGATGCAAACAGTCGTTTTTGTCAAATATTCAAATTTGGCCCATTAAGGGACCACTACCTCAAATCGGTCAGTTTTTGTCAAAACACTTCAAATAAGGACTCGTTCGATTCTTTATCCGATTTTAAGAACTTTTTCATATACTGAACTTTTCGAAAAAATTTGATTTGAAAAAGTTATGACCAAAAAAATGAAAAATTTGCATATTTTCCATTTTTATGAGTATGTTCCGGTCCGAAAAAACAAAAATGATTTACACCATTAAAAAAAGCGTTTTATGTTTAGTTTGCATGATTTTTAACACAAAAATCGATTGGACCGTCTTTCGCCATCCAAACGATTGAAAGTGGTCCAGGCAGCAGAAATGGGGCTGTGTGAACGTTTTCATGTTATATCAATCCGAAAAAACAAAAACTAAATACACCATCAGAATCTACGTGTTTTGTTTTGTAAATGAGCACGTTTTCACGAAAATCGATTGCACTGTCTTTCACAATCCGGACAGTTGAAAATGATCTGTAAACAATGCACACAGTTCTGTTCAGTTTACCTGTTGTATCAATCTGAATTAACTAGAACAGATTGTAGTATCAGAATCTACGCGTTTTGTCCTTTATAGGGAACGCGTAGATTCTCGTGTTTTCTTGAGAAATGAATTCAACTGTAACTTATTAACGACGTTAATCAATCCTTTTTGACTACTTTCAACTGTGCGGATTGTGAAAGACAGTGCAATCGATTTTCGTGAAAACGTGCTCATTTACAAAACAAAACACGTAGATTCTGATGGTGTATTTAGTTTTTGTTTTTTTTCGGATTGATATAACATGAAAACGTTCACACAGCCCCATTTCTGCTGCCTGGACCACTTTCAATCGTTTGGATGGCGAAAGACGGTCCAATCGATTTTTGTGTTAAAAATCATGCAAACTAAACATGAAACTCTCTTTCTAGTGGTGTAATTCATTTTTGTTTTTTCGGACCGGAACATACTCATAAAAATGGAAAATATGCAAATTTTTCATTTTTTTGGTCATAACTTTTTCAAATCAAATGTTTTCAAAAAGTTCAGTATATGAAAAAGTTTTTAAAATCGGATAAGAAATCGAACGAGTCCTTATTTGAAGTGTTTTGACAAAAACTGACCGATTTGAGGTAGTGGTCCCTTAATGGGCCAAATTTGCATATTTGACAAAAACGACTATTTGCATCTTGTAGAGGACCTTCGATAACCTTAATGTGCGCTGACATAGCTCCTAGTAACCACATGCCCGAAAAGTGTTCGATTCTTACAGAGACAGTGTGATATACTTGACAATGTCAAGTGGCGATGCTAGCAATTTTATAGAAGTACACCCTGTGAAACGTAGAAATATGAATTTAACAACAAAAAAACGAAGGAAGAGAGGGAGCGAAAGAGAGGAAATAGAGGGAGAGAGTAAAGAGGGGAGAGAGAGAGGGGAGAGAGAGACTGTCCGTTCTAGCTGGCCGAGGCCCTCGCTTTCCTGCACGTCGACGCGCGCATCCTGCACGGCAACCTGTGTCCGGAGAGCGTGGTGGGTGGGGAAGGAGAGGGAGAGGGGGAGAGAGAGCAGAGAGAGGGAGAGGGGAGGGAGAGAGTAGAGAAACTGTGACAGACACACCACAGACAGACAGTGATGGTGGTGGGTGGGGATTAGAGGAGAGAGAGAGGGGAACAAAGGAGTAGAGAAAAGGCGACAGACATACATGGGTGGGGAGTGGGGGGGGAGAGGTTGTGCAAAGACTGTGTGCCACCTGACGAGTATTATGACGATTTGGCGGAGAGTGCAGAAGAGACGGGAGACAGGTAGGAGAGTATGCGATAGACTCACGATAGATGGGGTGGTGGAGTGTTGTGTGCTAGGTTAGGTATGGTTGATGATTAGTGAAAGGAAGGTGAATTGTAGCAAAGTGTGTATAGGGTAATGGTAAAAGCGGTGAAACGTATCGGCAGAGGTGGAATGAACAAATATTGCTTAGGCTCAAGTATATCAGACCAGAAGAGGAAGACTATACCGAGTGTGATGCCCTTTCAGGTGGTGAACTGCCGGGGTCAGTGGAAGCTGGCCGGCTTCGACTTTGCCTGCCAGGGGGTGCTCAACGCGCCCGGAGCGGGCAGTGGACAGGTGAGGGAGGGGGAGTTATGACCTGCGTTTCTTATTTCGGTAAGTGTACTTTTTTTCAAAATTCTTTTCACTTTCTTGCCGACGCGCGACGCCACTTTAAGAAATGAGAGTGGGTATGTGTGGTGGATGCTGTGAACTGTTTTAGTACAACAATAAAGAGTTGGTTATTGGTTTGCCATTTGGAATATCGCATATTTGCAGACCAGCTGGGCTCCCGTGGAGTGGCAGGAGCGGAAGATGGGCGTGATGCAGCCCTCACTCGACTACCTCGCCCCGGAGAGGGTGCTGGGAGGGAGGGTCGACGGCATGGTGGGGGGGGGGGGGGGAGAGGGAGGGGGAGAAAGGAGGGAGGTAGAGAGGGAAGGAGATGGGAGAGAGAGGGAGGGAGGGAGGAGAGAGGGAGAGTGAGAGAGTGTGGATAAGAGAGTGAACGAGTGATAATAATGATTTATGAAATTGTTCAATGATTATGGTTGACATTAATAGTGGGTATTTGGTTTCGATCGGTAATGAAGTTGGGCACGATTAATCGAATAATGTTCGAATAAAATATCTGTTCGATTAATCGATCGAATAATTTTTCTTCGTTATTCGTCTTCAATGTTCAATTATTCGAATAATTGCTCACAAAAACACATGGAATACTCCAAAATACCCATAATTTATGGTCAGTCATATTTTTTATCGAATATTTTTTATTCGTTATTCGAGCGCTGCGCGATTAATCGAATAATATTCGAATAATCGAACTCGACGATTAATCGAACGAATAAAAATTATTCGTTATTCGTCCAAAATAATTATTCGCCCAACTCTAATCGGTAACCTATTTTATGCGAGTCCGGGGGGTTTTACTGTTTGACATTTTGCAGTTGCAATTTGCTGTAGTATAGTGAATGTCGGCAGAGCTACACAGTCTAGTGTGTATTCGTTCGTATATGAATCAAATCAAATTGAATCAGGTCATTTGTCCGAAATAGCACAAATGATTTCTATCGTAAAAGAAAGACGCGTTGGAATGTTGCAGTGTTTGGGGTTGGGGGTTGGGAGTTAGGGGTTGGGAGGACAGTGAGGTGGTGCGTGGATCGTAGACGGTGTATGTTCGTCATGAAACGATCACATAACGCGATACCGGGTAAATTTGAATTGAATCGATTGTTCGTCATTGCAGAGTGACTTGGGTAACCCATCATGCTAACATTGTATGTACATGTCGGAATCAGGCTGATAAACAATAACAAACAAAAGTGTGACGTGGGGGGTTGGGAGGACAGTGAGATGTGGAGCGTGGATCGTAGACGGTGTCACGGTGTATGTTTGTCATGAAACGATCACATAACGCGATACCGGGTAAATTTGAATTGAATCGATTTCTTTCCCCGCGCTAACGAAACCATTTTTAATGCGTGCAATATGTTTATGAATAATGAATATGCAATTCTGGATAAATATTTGATTTGAATTGAATTGATTGTCCGTCATTGCAGTGTGACGTGTTCTCTCTGGGTCTGCTCTCGTACGCGGTGTTCAACGCGTGCCGGCCGATGCTGGAGCAGAAGGGCAGTCTCGACAGGTACAGGAGGAACACCGACACGGTATGCAGAGGCATTAGAGTTCAGAGAGTTCAGAGACATGACATTGCAATCGCAACAGTATGGAAGTATGCAGTAGGGCTCTAACCGACTGAGGCGAGGCATCCTTGGCTAGTTTATTTTGTGTGAGTAAGTGAGTATTAATCGACCACGGACAGTTTGGACACGCTACGGGGAGGCTTCCTTTGATTGGTTATGTGAAGAGAGATAGGCAGAGGAGAGAGGGATGGAGTGAGGAAGGGGGGAGAAACAATAAAATATTTAGATTGTTTTGGTTGGAGTATGTTTCTCGGTTTGATAATCATTCAACTGAAATGTGTGCAGTAATAGTTTGAAAAAGTCATTGGCATAGTCATTGCTCTTGTTCATAGATTATTCATGATAATTTGGTATCAGCTTTGGTATTTTTGAAAAGTTGTTATTATGACTTTTATACGTTTCACATATTACCCAAATCTGAAAGTAGTGTCAAGAATCAATGCATTGCGCGAATGCTGAACCTGATCGTATTTGTCTATTCACCATTTTAATTCCAGCTCAAGTCGCTCCCCGCCGCGTTCACCGAGAAGATACCGGCAGTGTTCAAGGTGATTATCGATTTATCGATTGACAGTTATCGATTTTTTGGTGTTTCAAAGTTGAACATATTGGGGGTTTGAATGAAATTCGAAGCAATGTCGGTTATGGAAATTTATGTATAATATTATTCAGGGAGATAGTTTGCCGAATCACGGTAGAAAATCGGCTGTCAATAACAGAAACTATCCTCCAGGCGGCGACTATAAGTATGCTTTGTGTTTTCAGGACGACTTGAAGCAGTGTCTGCAGTACACGCCCGAGCTGCGGCCGGACGCCACGCAGTTCACCAAGGTGCGCTTCATCTACTCGGTTCACAGTTGACTCTTTTATTGTATTGGTAACAATATTTGACTTTTTTCTGTTGTTCGGTGCGGTTCATCTACTATAACTTTTCCTTGATAGAATCACGGATGCCTGTGGATCACGGATGTAGTTGTCCGTATTCCTTGTCAGTTTTGTTTCGCAAAACAGACTCGTTCCGCTAAATCTATGTTTCTCCAGTAGCATGTGTCACTGTGGAATGAGTAGCCATAATGCACCTACGATTTTGTCGAATGACATCGTTTCATTTCCGATCGGATAAAGAGGAAGTGCAAGTATAATAAAGCTGTAATAATATATTAATATAACTTATATTATATTAGTTGTATTTATATTTAATAATTATAATAAAGTATAAAGTTGCTTGTTGCAGATCGCGTTCTTCGAGGACCCGCTGCTCAAGTGTCTCTCCTACTTCGAGTCCCTCATGCAGATGGACAACAACCAGAAGATGCACTTTTTCAAGGGACTCCCCATTGTGCTGGAGAAGTTCGACAAGGTGTGTGTAGTGTACAGCTACTATCTACTCTCTTTCTATGTGTCATTTTGTTCGGATCGAGGGATTTTTTTCTCTCTGTGTGGTCCCAGTCTTACAAACTTACGTGGCAGTTTTGTGGAGACTGACCTGGTTAGGGAAGAGGGAAGAGGGTTGTAGAAGTGAAGTGAGCGTAATGCATGTTTCATGGATGTTCTAGTTTCAATACGAATTGACGCCGCGCAATGCGAAAAGCGAACGGGCGTTCATGGTGAAAGAGAGATAGAGAGAGAGACAGAGAGAGAGGGAGAGAGAGAGGGGGAGAGAGAGCTCGACTGTACTCACCCTCTCCCCCGTTGCAGCGCCCCCTCATCCAGCAGGTGCTGCCAGCCCTGGCCGGCGAGTTCACCACGCCGGATCTGGTGCCATTCATCCTGCCGAGGTGGGGTTTTTTTTCGTGTTCTTTTCCCTATTTTCGCTGATATGATGTATTGTCGAATGGTGATCGAGAACTTCCTCTGTCGTCTATGGAAGATGATGGTCGATGCATACTGATAATCGACATAGGAAATATTATGGCCGAAATACTCTGGTTGCAGTGTGTTTCTGATCTCTGAGCGCGCGACGCAGCGCGAGTTCACCCAGTCGATCCTGCCTCATCTCGTACCCGTCTTCACCATGCAAAGGCCATATCAGGTGAGTGGGGTGAATACGCATACACATGTGCTCTTCTCGATTATGATGAGAGAAGAAATGAGCGTGTAGTATAGCTATCTGGTGAGGGGAATTCATGGTAGACATGAGAGACATGCACTCTATGGGAGGTTGAGGGAGGTGGAGAAGAGTTAGAGGAGGGAGAGACAGGGGAATCGGGGATTGGAGGGGGACACGCATGATATGATGGACAGACTCTACGGTAGAATGAGGAAGGATGAGGGGAGTGAACCCGAACACTCATGGTAGACATGAAGTCTCCGTATGTGAGGTGAATGAGTGGTGGGAACGTATGTAGCAGATTGGAGGGGTAATGCATGAGGTAGATGGTGGAGTGTGGAAATAGTAAAACTATTAACAATATTCGGAAAGGTGCAGCCAGCCTGAGAAAGAGATGGGAAGACTTTTTTCAGATCGTGCTGATCCTGCTACAGAAGATGGACCTGCTGCTGACGAAAGTGAGTTTTTCTACTGATTCTTTCTATACTCGATATTTCTATAAACATTATGTTTCACTACATGATCGTGCTTCGTGTATGGTTTTATGGTTCAATTAGTTGAATATTTTTCAAGTTTAAGTTTAACTTAAGAACCAGTTATGTTCCTTGGCTTGGTCATCTATTATGAGTAATTATTCAGAACGCAATGTTACGCAGTGCAAATTGAAAGCGCATGTGTCGTGTGAAATATGTTTCTCTCTACGGGGATATGAATGGCTGCGCCGTTGCAACTAATAGGTCTTTTCCACCGTCGAACGTGATCTTTTTGAAAATATGATGGAATTGTGAGAAGAATACAGTCGTATTAGTACGCTTACCGTATCCGCTTACCGTATCCGCTTACCGTATTATTGCGCTTACCGTATCCGTTGAGGCAACCGATGAGGACGTGAGACAGCACGTGCTCCCGCTCATCTACAATGCCATCGGCAGCGAGACGACCAGGATACAGGTGGGGGGGGGAGGGAGAGAGAGAGAGTGAGAGAGAGAGAAAAGGAAAAGAGAGAGAGAGAGAGAGGGAGGGAGAGAGAGGGGGGAGAGAGGGAGGGAGGGGAGAGAGAGAGAGAGGAGGAGGAGGAGGAGGAGGAGGAGGAGGAGGAGGAGAGACGGTTGCAGGAGCTGTGTCTGTCGATCGTGCCGTCTATCGGGAAGCTGGTCGACCGGGCGTCGATGAAGACCCAGCTGCTGCCCAAGCTGCTCAAGCTGGCGACGGACGGGGGAGTGCTGGCGGTGAGTAGGGGGGATTGACTGATTGAGGGAACAGGGCGGTGAGCGGAGAGGGGATGGTATGATAGGGGGGAGGCGGGGAGGAGATGGGATTGGGGGAGGGAGGAAGACGGGTGGGAATGGCTGATGAGGAGAACGGGATGGACGATGTAGAAAAGTGATTGAAAGGCGGTGAGTGGGAGGAGGGCATTGTTTGTTTATCAGCCTGATTCTGACATGTACATACAATGTTAGCATGATGTGTTGAGAGAGGGAGGAAGTGATTGAACATTGAAAGGCTGTTAGTTGGGAAGGTTTGATTTGTATTGGTGACGTGGAAGGTGGAAGTGGTGGGGATGGTTGTGACAGTTGTGAGCGTGTTGAATAGACTTATGGAATGATGTCAGCGAAGATGTAGATCAAAAAAGAATCGTATTTTTGTGTTAGAATTAATTATCATTCTGCATGAAACAGTATGTTTCACTGATTGGTTTTGAAGAAGCAGATCCAGTGACTGTCAATACTACTTCGATGCAATGAAGCAACAATTTTTTATTCACAATATATGTTTTCTCAATTTGAGATACACGTCTGCATTCACATTCGAACGGTTCCACAAAGCTGTCGTGATGACATCACTGATCGACAAAGTCCTCGAATCCGTGCTCGGTGGCTATGAAGTAGTCGCCGTGCAGAGCTCGGCCCGCCTCGATGTCGAGAGCGGACAGAGGATCGAAGGTGGTTGGATCGGAAGTGTCCGAGGAGACCTTGTATGACTGCGGAAGCACTGCGGGAGTGGTGGCGGATTCGGATTCGGACGATGCCTCCGCAGAGGTCTCGTATGAGGAGGTCTCGCTGGAGGTCTCTTGTGAGCTGAACACCGCGTTGGCACGCTTGATAGAGAAGGAACCGGTAGGACGCTGCAATGACAAAGTTTTGGAGTGAGTACGTTTCACGAAATGGATAAGATTGTGAGAGTTTGCATTTTTATATAATCTCGGGTTTTCAATATGTAGTTTTACCAACAGTTTTACTGAAGTCTGTATACATGTGTAATGGTTCACTTTCTCCTGGAAAAGGGGACCACAATGAGTATACCAGTAGTTGAATCCCAGAAACCTGCATACCCGTGTAGTGGCCCCTTTTCGTCTCGAGGGCAGTGTGACCTTGGGGAAGTCTGTCCTCAGCGGGAGGCGCGTGTAGGGAGTGTATGGGGTGGTGGAGAGGAGAGGAGGGGCGGGAGGAGACTGGAAGGTCTGAGGAGATTAGAGAAGTGTAGAGAAGGGCTTTGTGGAGATGCATTGCATGGGAGTATGTGATTGTGGTTCTTCATTACCGTTGGACGAGACAACCGTGAACCATGTTTCAAGCGTTGCATAATCACAAAATGTTGTCGAATATGCAATGAATCTGATGCATTCGTCTCTTTAACAATGTCTCACTCACCGCGGTAGTGCTGATTTGTGCTAGCCGTCTCCTGTAGGGGTTGAGGGGGCGGCGGCGCGGCGCCGGCCGGGCGGTGGAGGGAGAGGGGGAGGGGGTCTGCAAGAGGGTCGGCTTCCACAGTGCAACTGTTTCCAGGTTTTATAAGGAAGAAAAGATCATTCTTTTGGATAACTTTTCTCCCGTGAAATGTGCCAGGTCTCCGGACCTTTTCGGCAGTTTCAAGAAAAACAATGTGGTTTTGCTCTGCCACTCACCGTTTTTACCGTAGCCCTCGGCAGCCCGGGTCGCTCCCTGGTGATGGGGGAGGAGCGGGGAGTGGGCGTGGCTGGAGTGGTTGGAGGTAGGGTGACGATCGAGATGACTTCGGGTGTGGTGGTGGGCGGGGGAGACGGGTCGGTAAAGGTCTGAACGGGATGGTTTAGAATAGAATAGTTTATCACCGTGTTGAGTAATTAACATGGGCAGGAAACACCAGTCCGATGGTTCTCATTTTTGCTGAACATGTGGATCTCACGGAGCGCATGTATTGCATTACCATCTCAACTTTTGTGTGGTAGCAAATGCTGAGTGACACGTATTTTCGATTGAATTCGAAACGGGTTTACCGTTAAAGCATTCAAGTATTCAAGTATTTACCTGTGCAAAGTGGAACCGTGCATTGCATAGTTTGGGATCGGTGGCGAGCTGGTAGTCGTAGTTGAGACGCGAGATGTGCTGCCCGGCTGAGCAGAAGCTGCAAGGGATGATTGGCAATTGACAAGAATCAGTCAATCATTATGCAGAATCGCTTTATACTTATTATACAGCAAGTGCATATGGTACGCCACAAGGGCCTATCTACAAGCATCGTTCATGACGCGGCTTGAACGAGTAGAGGAGTAGAGTAAGATGTGTGTTGCCGATGTAGATTGAATGGAAGATTGAATGCTCATTGCGCTACCCACCCGCACGAGTGCCGGCACTCGCGGAACGCGAACGAGAACGACGAGCACGAGAGCATGTCGAACCGCTCCTGCTCCCAGAAGCCCATCCTGGAAGAGTAGGGTTTCGTTTTTAAAGCTGGAGTCTATGTTTCGAAAAGCAAAGTTAGTTATACCACTGACTACTAGTGGTGAGCCTCAAAGCCTGAGAAATGACAACTGAATGGTTCCATAAAACCAGCATAGAGAATCCACGATAATTGTTTGTGAAAATATGACGTTATCCTCACCGGCTCGCGAGCTTTTTGCACCAGACGGCGCCCCTCCGGTCGTTGCACGGCCCGTGCTGCTGGTTCAGCAGCAGGCTCTTAGTCACTGCCGCGTACCGAGTCGGCGAGTCCTTCACCTTGCGATCGAAGCTGCAAGTCGTCACGTAGATGGATGGAATAGGCAAACTCGTTTATTTGAAATCGAATGAATGCATGGCGGGTACACGTCGGAATCTGGTGACTGATGTCCCGTCGAAGAATGCAAATCGGATTAGCAAACTCTTTCGGAACATTGATTGAATGATGATTTAGTGTGTACGTTTCATGATTGACTCACCATGTGCCGCAGCACTGCACGAAGGCAAAGTCGGCGTTAGTGTTGCACTTGTTGGCGAAGCTGCGCGCGTTTGCGAGTCTGCAATCAATCAATCATTTATCCAGAATCGCTATATCCTATATCCTGACTAAACAACAAGTGTATACGGTACACCACAAGGGCTAAGCGCCAGTCTGCAAATGGGGTTTTATGTTTCACCGCGTTTTGATACGTAGAAGAGTGTAAGGGATAGTAATGGTCGTGACATCAGATCTTTGTAAGTGATAAGTTCGCCTCAATTTAACGATTAATTGTATTGTACGTTTCTCGATCGCCGTAAAGATGGTGAAGAATGTTCTGTGCAATATTGCGCTCGTAAACGGCCGACATAATGAAAATATGATTTTGACGAAAGATGCTAATGATATTCTGACTGACCTGAGCCTCTGGCAGGTGAGGGGGGAGAGTCGGTCGACACAGCACGGAGTGCGCCCGAACAGTTCGGATGGGAGGGTGGAGGCTGGAAGGAGAGGGGGTTGGGGGAGGAGGAGAAGGAGAGAGAACACTGTGTGCGAGACTGCGAACTTAGTTGTGCTGAACATATTGAACTAAGTGGTAGTGTGGTGTTCGACAGGGGAGCTGTGGCTTATTTGTGTTGAACAAAACATTGAACCAAGTGAACCAAGGGTTTAGGGTTTGCGACGGCATCGGAAGGGGAACTAAAAAAATTTTTTAATACAAAGTGCGGTGAGCTGAAATGAGTTTGTGGCGACACGGCACGCTGGCCACACACTGGTGTCACTGACGCGTTGTGGTGAAGAGAGAGGGGTAGCGGCGGAACGGCCGCGCCGGCTGGTCGTCCAGTCTCTCGAGAGGATCCACGTCCCCTTCCCCTTCTTGTTCCAGCTCGGACAGTAGGATGTCGAGTTCATCTAGTTGTTCGTAGGACTCGTAGGCATGCTGGTGGTAGTCGGGCTCCTCGTAGTAGTTAGGCTCGTCGAATTGCAGTGGGATCGGGGGTGGTGAGTCGTTGGGGTCAGAATCACCATAGACTGGATGGGTCGGGGTGGGAGAGGTGGTAGGGATAGTGGTAGAAGACTCTTGGAGGGTATAGCCTGAACACCTTGTTGATGGATGTATTTGTAGGTTTCACTTGTTGACTATCTTTCGTTACGGTTGTTTAGTTTTAATGGAATATCGTTTTTTGGAACAGATATAGTTTTCAAATAACAAACCTTGCGCATTGGCGAGTAACACAGCGAATAGTAGAATCATGTGAGGCGGAATGTTGAAAGTGGGACTTGGAATCGGAATTGTAGGAGTGAAGATGGAGCGCAGTCGACTGTGGCGATACTGCACTCACTATGCACCCGGCTAGGGCGGCGAGTGTGTTCTTGATATTATGAATAGACGTTCTCCCCAGCGATCAAATGACACAGACACCGACGCAAACAGAGTGTGGTCCGGATTTCTGGAGACGAAGAATGAATATGTAAATAAGGAGGTGTCAGTGAGCCGCTGAGATTGTGTGTGTTGAGGTTGCGCGCGGCGGCGGGAGCGCTCTCGGCTTTGTTCCGGTTGAGTGGGGTCAGTGAGTGAGTGAGTGAGGGGTGAAGGCGGTATAGATGTCACTGCGCGCGTGTCTATTTGCATAGATTGCGCACATGCCCCGGGGCGCGAGTGAGGAGGCGGATAGGGTGAGAGACAGACGGTTTTTGCAAGGGGGATCACCGGTGTTTGCACTAGTGTGATCACGCATGGGAAACTCACGCCGGCAAGACGGTTCGAGTTTTAAAGTGCTCGCGTTTTTAGTTTGACTCGAAATTTGAAGTCGCTGGTTTTTGAAGCAAGGGATTGTAAGCATCAAGTAATAATGTTGTTGTAGGGTTTTCACAGTTTCCAATCCGATCTTTGCCAGAATTCAGAATGGAATTCCTTTGAAATTAAAATGAATTCATCGAATTGTCAATAATTTGATGTAATTTATTACAGTGTCAATAGATTTCGATTAATGACGTGAATTTATTAGTAATAAATTAGTGTAGTAGTCGATTAGAATAGCTGCGCGCATCTCTTCGGGTTCTTGGCCACGTCGCTGTCGTATTGCACAGTGGCTTTCTTCGTGCTGGAAATAGATGAGTATGTATTATGTGAATAGTGTATGCTGTGATCAATGAATAAATATCATACATCACTGTAAATAGTCTTTATGTGATATAGTTGTTTATGATTTTCACTGATTTCACTCTTTTTTCGATTTCCATCACTCTCCAAAACAGTATTGCCCTCGATAGCTACATGTGAACATACATGGGTATGAATTTGTGAATACCAATATGGATACACCTTTATACCAGCATACCTGGTGCAATATCCGCACGTCTTTCTGCATATGCGGAATGCGAACGCCGAGTGCTGGCAGGTGAGAGGGTTGCGCGACCAGCCGCCCGAACGAGACACGAAAGCCTGCAAGGGGCACGAGGTGGCGGAATCATGCCGATGTTCGAGATGTTATGTTTCACGCGATAGTGGAATGAAAGAGCTACCGAGGGTTACCATGTGTTCTTTATCGAAGTTGTATGGCAGGCAAATAGGCTTGGGTGCACGAAACCAGTCATAGTGTAACGTGTGACTCTTATCCTCCCCTCTTTTTTTAGTAAATACGATTTCATCATCCTGTCCGGGATAAGCTCTCTTATCACGAATGTGAGTTGCGTGCATTTCTGTGGTGGACGCCACCATTCGCACCCCGCAGAACTCTGTTCCGTGTCGGTCGAAGCAAAGCATATTTTTTCTTGCAAATTACTGTCTAGCCAAACTACACATATTAGTGCCATGCCCCTTGCTCACCTCGCAGAACTCTGTACCGTGTCGGTCGAAGCATAGCGGTGTGCTGCGGGTGAGCATCCGCTCCACGTCCGTCATGTACAGGTCGGCCGGCGCCGGGTGCACTGCAATGGGGGAAAGGGGGCGATGCGGGTCGGGCTCAAACTGTCCTGCCTGACGTTTTCCGATTTGTCTTCCGGTGCTTCTCCGAAATGTTGATAGGATTTCAGTGGTATTACAACATTTTGAGACGGGAATGGGGAATGCGACACTTTCAACTACCCTCAAACCGTCTTGACTTTCTGATACGTCGATTGTTCTCTAACCACTTGTTTTGTTCATATGAGTCAATGGGTGGACTTCAGTCTGATTGATATGATTGCAGTGGTATTTATTGATTGTCAAAGTCTTGGACGTGAATATAGACACACAATTCATTATTGTAATTATGCACACACAATGTGTTGTAGTTGTGGTGGTACGTATTCAATCCGCCGTGGTTACCGTTGACAGTGTATATGTCGTCGTTGAAGTGACAGCTGTGGCAGCACTGAATGAAAGAGAAGTCGGGGTTGGAGCGGCACAGCTGCGAGAAGCGATCGTGGTCACTGAATGGTTCAGATATCACATATGAATCACGTGATCGATGAAATGTACAGTGTGATGACGCATGAAATCTACCTGCTTTTTTGTAATCAGAAGAAATAATCAGAGCATAACTACAATTTTTTCAATTCATGAACTGATTGTAATTATGCCCATCGATTAAACGCACCATTCTGGCTTTGCAATTTTCCCAGCTAGTATCAACTAAATTGCACAGACTCACCGATTGTACATAGCCCTGCATCATTCGGGCTTTGTGATGTTTCAAGCTAGTGATATGTACCGTTCAATTCAAATTGCATAGACTCACCGATTGTACATTGCCCGGCACACTCCACTCTTGAGTGTGTCCATGCAGCACGGGGTGACGAAGGCTTTGAGCGACACCAGGTTGACATCGTGCGCGGCGAGCGAGAGAAGAGGGAGAAGGAGGAGGGGGATGGGGAGAAGGAGGAGAGGGGGCATTGGAGGTGTAGGACTGAAATGAATGATGCACAACTGAAGCACTGAGAATATTGAAGAAACAAGGGCGAGAGAGAGAGATGAGGATAACGTGAAACATGCAATGAACTGGATGCGTTGAGTTGAGTTAGCAAAAAAGTAGGCTGGACGAGTGATTGTATGGAGTAACGGGTATCAATCAATCAATCAATCAATCTTTTATCCGGACTCGTTATATCTGAATATGACAACACAATCATAGAGGCCTGGTAACGGGTATGGTTGAGTATAAGCGTGGATGATTGTGGTCTGATGAAGAGTAACGAGAAACGAATGTCTAGTGGCGATTGGTTTTTATAGTGTGTATCGTTGCTGTGATGACCACCCCACCTCTCACCTTCCGGTTCAGAGGTGTTTGTTATTTGTTTGCCTACCTGCGCGACTCGAGAGCGATTGCACTCGCATTCTATAGAGATGGAGTGGTTATGATTGCCCCCCCCCGGTGTGGAGAGAGAGAGAGAGAGAGATGCGGGTTATGAGAGGTTATTCCGGTCAGGTGAGAGCTTCCGGTAGACGGGTCGGGGTGAAGTGGTTCCCGGTTCTTTGTGGGATCAGACTATATTTTCTTGATTGTAATTATGATTGTGATTTCAGGTACGCGTGCAGGCACTGGTGTGTCTAGGCAAGTTGCTACCGACGCTGGAAGCTTGGATGATCACCGAACAGGTACGGTAGTTGTAATTGATAGGGTTACTGTAATCCGCAAGGGTATGGTTCTTGTTTCCATAATTGATATGACTATTGTACTCCTACTCTACTGTATTTAGGTTCTCCCTACCCTGCCGAAGATCACCAGCAAGGAGCCGGGCGTGCTGATGGCGATTCTCGGTGGGTACGGTAGATTGGAGTTGGATTACGGTATTTTGCATTTAGGAATCTACAAGCTATCCTTTGAATCGTCGCAAGTGTCCATTGGCAGGGAACAGCTGGCAAAGTGAGTACATGAGTACTGTATGCAGGATACTGTAGTTAACTACTGTAAGTGGATTACTGTATCGTTCCTTTTCCAGGAGCGCTATCCCGTTTCTGACTGCATCGAGTGTGGAGAATACACTCAATCTCGGACAGTTTGAGCAGTTCATGACGCTCATCAAGGTATGAGTGAGAGTTTTTTATGCGGGATGTATTTTTGAATAGACTTCTGATTGTGTCATTATTACAGTAGAGTAAAGAAAAGATACGGTCTACGCTGCCTATGAAAACTCTACATTAATTTATAATGAAACTTTTCCTCATAGGTTGGGTGTTTGAAAGATATTTTGCGTGGCATTGCACAGTTGTCGGAAAATTGGTACTGGTTCACGATAGTGTGTATTTAGCTTGTTTTGAAACATATTCCATACATGTTGAATGAATTGGTTTCGCTCAGGCGATGCTGGCTACTATGGAGAAGGAGCAGCGGGCGCGACTGCAACAGCTGAGTGCCGGGCAGGAGGAGCAGAGGTGGGGGGAGAGAGAGAGGGAGGGAGATGGAGGGAGAGAGGGAGGGAGGGAGGGAGAGAGGGGGAAGAGGAGAGAGAGGGAGGGGAGGGAGGGGGAGAGAGAGGGGGAGAGGGGAAGGGAGGAAAGAGAGAGGGAGAGAAAGAGAAAGAGAGAGAGGGGAATGAGGGAGGGAGGGGGAGAGAGGTGACCTATGTCGTTTTCAGATCCGTCAACTTCGAGCAGGTTCTGTCTACGGGCGGCGCTCAGCCGGCGCCTCTCCCCGACAGTCTCAGGGATCTCGGAGACTTGTGCGCGCCTGCACCAGCGGGAGTAGTAGGGGGAGCAGCAGCGACACCGAGCAAGGTTGTGTTGTTGTTGTTGTTTATTTGTTTATCGGTGGTTTTCAGGGTGGCGCTCTCTCGCTGGAGGAGAAGAAGCGTCTGGCGGCGGCGCAGACAGGCGGCAAGGCCACGCCTCCCCTGGCCACGCCCACCGGCAAGTTGAGCATGAATCAGATGGCGGCTCAGTCCAATACGACGATCAGTGGAATGGGCATAGAAGGAATGAACATGGGCGGAGGAGGGTCGAAGGGTGAGTGGGGGTGGGGGAGGAAGGGAGGGAGAGAGATAGAGGGAGAGGGAGGGAGAGAGAGAGGGAGAGGGAGGGAAGGAGAGAGATAGAGGAAGAGGGAGGGAGAGAGGGAGAGGGAGGGAGGGAGAGAGATAGAGGGAGAGAGAGGGGGAGAGGGAGGGAGGGAGAGAGATAGAGGGAGAGGGAAGGAGGGAGAGAGAGGGAGAGGGAGAGAGAGAGAGAGAGAGGGAGAGGGAGGGAGGGAGGGAGAGAGAGAGAGGGAGAGAGATGAAGTAGAAGGTGAGAGAGAGAGAAAAAGGGTAAGAACTTGAAAACTATGTTCCACTGTGCAGTAAAGTTTCCTTGTATTCGATTTTCCGCAATATATGGTACGATTTTCCGCAATATATGGTACGCGGTTTTTAATTATATACTCATTTCAAATTAAAACTAATTAAGGAGGGGAGAAAGATTATGTGAGAAAATGAAAAATGTGTTTCACCTAGGAGTAAAGTTTCGTTTCAAGTCATAATCCGCAATCAGGTGACCTTAGAAGAAACGTCCTCAATGCCATCCCTATTTTCAATGCAAGAAAGAAGGAGAGAGAGAGAAGGAAAGAGAAAGAGAGATAATGCATTCGACTCCTTTCAGCCTCGCTGGGCGGTCTGGACTCTCTGTTCGACCCGCTGCCTGCGACCAGAGCCGACTCTGCCAAGGGCCCCGTCGACATATCAGACTTTCTCGCCCCGTCGACGTTCAGTCAGAACTCGACCGCGCCGATCTCCAACCCCACCTTCCCCTCCCAACCCACGTTCACTCCGTCCCAGCCCTTCCCCACGCTGTCCGGCCCGCCGGCTGCTGCCAACCCACTCGCAGGATTCATGCCCCCACCCAGGAGCACCAACCAGGCGGTGAGGGGAGGAGGAGGAGCAGGGGGAGGAGCAGGAGGAGGAGGGATGAATGGGCTGGACAGTCTGCTGTCGTTCCCGCCGTCGCCTGGACAGTATGGACAGATGGGATCGTTGGGCCCGATCGGAGCAGCGAGACCGGTGCAGAAGCCGCCTGCCAAGGATCCGTTTGCGGACCTGCTGGGGTAGATGGTCCGTAGGTGGTCCGATTCACTTTTGGTAGAGAGCTTCATTGTGTAGCAATGTGATAGGGGTGCTCTCTGGTGATTCTTTTTTGGTACGATAAGATTGTTTTGGAAGTTCCGATTAGTTTCATGCCTGTGAATATGACAATATCATGCGTTGTACACTACTACTGTCCCCTTTCACCCCTTTCTTGTCTCATATTTGCGATTTGTATAGATGTAAAGTTTTACATGCGATAAAGAGTTTCACGAAAGTGTGATGTGGTGTTTGAAGGAGAGTTTGTTATTTGCGCATTGATGATATCTATGGGGCAATACTTATGAGCTGGTAAGAAAAAAAACCTGCCAGATGTTTGTTTCACGTTTGTTGTCGCCAAAATCAGCGAGAAAGCCATCCGCTGGCGGTTATCGAGGTGAATCGGGATCACATAAGAATTTCATTGAGTTTCGGAAAAAAATTGTGTAGATACGTGTAGTGTTTGAAAGATATTATGTGTGGTGTTGAGGAATTTACCATTCGTGCAGTCTTATTTTTAGGATTGTGCATAATGCATTAGTCTTTCTAAATTCTTGGTAGTATGTCGGACATCTGAATGGAATTCCCCATCTGGCCACCCCTGGCTTCCCTAGCTGCTTTCAAACGGTGGCTTTTGACTTTGTTTTGTTGTATCATTTTTTTAAGGACCCTAGCCATCGAATTGTGGTGTCCGAATTTCCTGAACGAACTATACGTTTCCGGTACGAAAACGTACAGGGCTAGTTTTTCGCGTTCCTCTCACCCTACCCGGCCGGTGTGGGTGAGTGGCGAAAGCGTCTGCCTGCCGAAATGACCCTCACGAGTTCGATTCCGCGCACATGCTTTTTGTATTTTCAAAAATTTATGGACTTGTACTTTCTGACCATATCATCATTTTCTCATGGTCCATGAAACAACTCTATCAAATAAGTTTTTTGATGAGACAGTCTTGTCGATCTCGATGTCATTTGTCTATCGTCGTAGTGACGTAGGGATATTTGCATCAGCCGTATGTAGCTCGCAACTGCACCGTCTTCTGCCAGAGAAGTCCCGCACGTCGTCAAGCTACTTCACACTGTCGTATGTAATTTGATAGTGTGCGATTATTGTGTAGAGTTGAAGGTTGTAATGATGCGCACGATCATCTCTGTTCCTGACGCGTAGATCATCTCTGTTCCTGACAGTTGTCCTTTTTGAAGAGAAACCATCGAGTCGGTCATAAAATTGGCAAAAAATTGAAAAGACCCACCATCTCCCCCATGGGGGAACAGACCACGAACGGGTGGTACGGTAACTAAGAGCACAGTCAAATTTGAAAGAAAGTAAAACACGAGCGGTAGCAGGACTCGAACCTGCGACAGAGCGCACTCCGCAGATTGTTAGGTTAACGTCTAACCGACTGCGCCATTGAGGACGTGGCATGATCCTTTCATTGAGCGATAATCTACTGTGCGCTTGTGTTTTTTTGTGAAGAAAAGTAGACAATAATGAGACACAAGCATGAGAGACGATTTGATTGTTTTCGAAAACATACGTTTCAGCTGAAAATGAATGGTTTTCCTTCGCACAGTCCGTCTTTGATTGATCGCAAATCAACTAGATGTCTCAATACTAGCAAATTGCACTCATCGTCTCTATGGCGCAACCGGTAAGAGATTCGCCTAGCAATCTGTTCGGCTGGTTCATGTCGCGGGTTCGAATCCTCTCTACGTCAGGTGTTTTGCTGAAACCTTGCTACCGTAGCAATGTGCCTGCGAATCATAACTTGTGTAAATTCAGTCAATCATTTGGGATTTTTGTCCACTTTACTTTTCGTCAATTCTTTTCTTCACTAACCAGTGATTGAACAGCGAGACGATCAACCAAATGAGTTGGCAAAACAAAAAGCATGTGCGCGGAATCGAACTCGTGAGGGTCATTTCGGCAGGCAGACGCTTTCGCCACTAGGCCACAACGGCTCGGTCTTCGACCGCCGCGTAGGGTGAGAGGAACGCGAAAAACGAGCCCTGTACGTTTTCGTCCCGGAAACGTATAGTTCGTTTAGGAAATTCGGACACCACAATTCGATTGCTAGGGTCCTAACTAAGGTATTCTATCAATTTAGTACAAATCCGAGGGTGTGGCCCCTACTACACTCTTCGTCAGCTTCAAATTTTGTTAAATCGTTATTGTTAGTTGTTTATTTTGAAGATATTAGAATGTTTTGTGTATACAGTTACAATTGAAATACAGCGAATTGTTTTTTTGAACCGGCGTCAATATTTCGTAAATAATTATTTCCCGCCGATCGTCAGTCGATAGGCACAATCTGGGTGTCTGTACCCCACCGCGCGCAACTTATTGCGAGCATAGAACTACTTATTGTTGTGTACATAAAAGTGGTTTTGTGGTACACGTTGATGTAAATAAATTTCTATGATCTTTGAGTTCCAAAAAAGTACATTCATCATGATAATCAAAAAAGATAAGGATGCGGCACCCTCGACGAGTCCTCATTCATTGTCCCCATATAAGTAGCGTTCAATAGAGTTTTTTCTCGGTGTGGTTCAAATATATGAGTAGATTCGCTGAACTCATACGGCCCATAAAACTTTTCGCGCTCTTTGGAATGATGCAAACCGCACTTTCGCACGGCATCATGTTGTCAATGTTCAAGTTTCTGTGATATACTAATAAGCCACTGATGGTCTCTGAATAAAATGTGAGAAGCAGTTTTTATTCATTTGTATAGGAGACGAAAGCGAGAGTTGATGCGCATTTGAATTGGTTCCGTAGAGAGAGGAAGAGTGGAAGGGTGGAACACATGCTTGTTTATCACAAAACTGCAGTTGTGTAGAAACCGATACGATGTATAATTTCTATTAGTCATAGATTTCATAATCTGATGATTAGTCATTTGTGTATTTCAATGTCTATGTTGACATTCCTCCTCCGCCCCCGCATCACATGACCACATCCTCCGCTGATCATCCTTGAGATAAGGATCGTATATAAGTTGCTTGTTGAGTTCAGTAAATATGATTCTACCACTCGTCCCAGCGTCCGTCTCTTGGGTTGAAGGAGGACAGGCGGTCTGCACAGACAGCAGTTAAATAGCAGGAGCGTATTGTTTATCGGGTATCCCTCTTTGATGTTTCCGCGCCTCGTATTTTGTTGCAGTGTTCACTGTTCACATGAGGATTAGTCAAGAAAGGATTAGGCGCAGACAAGTGAACGTTCTCACGCTTTTGATAGGCGGTCCGTTGCCAGGTGTGAAGGTGATAGAAGGTACAAAAGAAAGAATCCACTACCGTCCACCCATTCCTACACATCACACATCTCTCCATAAATGAGAGTATTGATTGCTTTGCGACTTGGAAGTTAATGGTAAGTGATTATACATGATTGCATCATTCTAGTTGGTCATTGGTATACGGAATAAATGTCTCTCGTTTGATTGAGAGTGGCGTTGTTCAACCATGGTCGCTCTTTCTTTTTCCCTCATTCGATTCATTATGTTACTTTCACGATCACCTCTACCCATCTTTTAACATGATATGAGATCTCTAGCTTTTTGGATAAACGAAAGGGAAACTCAGTTATGGGAGGAGGATTTATTATTTTTTGTAGGTGAGCATTTCTACTTCCGAGTGATAAGATATATGGTTGCATCATTCAAATCAGTGTCGAACAGGTGCGAAACATGTGTATCAACTTGAAGCAAATTTGTCTGATGTTGCTTTATCAGTTTGCAGATTGCTCCTTCGACTCTGCCTAAAGTCGTTAAAAGTTTTGGTACATTCAAGCGCTCTCGCATTCCTCCCTCGCAATCAGACAGAATGCAAGGTGAGTGGACGTTTTTTATTATGACAACTCTGTTGTCTCATCGCTCAATGTCACAGAAGGTAGACGAGTTATCCATATCAGTAGTAATAGTAAGCCCCCGTAGATTTTTTTCCCCGCCCACAATCCCGCCCTTTCGCGAAAAAAAAACGGCTGCGAAAAACCAAGTTTGAAAAAAACTGAATTCGCGCCAGTTTATGAAGCTCTCACTCTCAATAGCCCGAGGTCACCGCGCACTCTCACTCGCGCGTGCGCGCGATGAATAGTAATGAGAGGTCATATCTCATCCCTCTCACTATTAGATAATCCCTTTTCTCCTCGCACTTTCGGCACCCGCGCAAAAGTTTATTGCCCGACTGCAAAACCCATTATGTAACAGTAACCCGGAATCTTTTGCTATCTACGTCTCTTCACAAAAATCAAGTTTGAGAAAACCTGTCTCCTTTGACAGCCCGACTCTCCTGCTCTCGCTCACAAAAAAACTGATCGAGAAATGCAAACGGCATAGCAAACACTAGAATTTATATGATATGCAAATCAGCCATGTTAACAGTGAGAATTTGTAAGAGTAAGGCAGCAGATGGTCTATTCGAAGGTTCAAGTTGTAAGAGGCCCACAATGAGTTGTCGACCTGTAACAAAACGATTAACAATTGTCAAGAAAGACAAAACAAGTTCTACAAATTCTCACTCATTCTACTTATATGAGAAGGGCTAGGGAACGTATACTTAACTCTCTTGATTCGATGAAACGTTGCAAGAGGGGTTGGTTCGTAGAAGGGATACTTGCCGGAAAATAACATGTACAGGAGAACCCCTAATCCCCACATGTCAGCTGCACGAGCAGACCAAGAAGTCGTCCTTCTTGTCAATAGCTAAAAGAGCCAAAGTCAACGATAGAAGGTAAAAGCAGTCCACATACCTCTGGAGGTACAAATATAGGATTATAAAATCTTCCACTCATATCATCATTGTCGACTTCATGTATCAAGCAATTGTAAATATCAGACACAGAAATCGTAGAAGAGTTTTCTTCGACAAAGACAATGCGAGACGAAGTAAAGCTGTGGAAAACTATTCCGAGCTTATGACAAAAAGCTACCAATTTCACAATCTGCAAAAAATCAAATCAAACAGAAATAAATAAATGAAAAATCACCATACCTCTTTGAATATAGAAGAACGTTAACCCTCTGTCAAATTATTATTACTTCTCATAAACTGAGTCAAGTTCTGATGAGGTTTTCGTTGAACAAAAAAATACGTATCATCTTTTAGATGAACATAAGATTCCAAGGGAAACAATATGTCTCTGAAAATCGTAAACTCTGCGACAATTTAAAAACAAAACAAAATTACCTCATTTCATTCAGATCGGGACAATCATAAGTATGTTCAGTGTAATTTCTTGCTTCCACTAAGCCTCCAAAGTCGTTAGAAAATCCTCCGATTCTCCCACCGATATAATCCATATCGGAATTCCTTATGCCACCAATCAATATCCACTAGACTGTCCACTCAGTTTCTCGTGCTGTTGTTCCTCAATCGTCAACTTCCGTTCCACTAATCAATAGTGTGACCGTCCACGTCACACTATTTGTCACTCTCCGTGTACCTGGCCGTCCGCGCACAGGCACACCCAACAATCAATCAATAGTTCCAAGTATCCACCGGGAACACAACCGGAAATAAACTCGCGAAGAGTCACAGCAAAACCAAAACACGAATAGTACACAAAGTTTATATATCAATCAATCGAAAACTCAACGACAAATCTCAACAACGAAAAAGCAAACGGTATTACGACCCTAACACGGTCTACACCACAACCAGCTATCTCTAGCTATCCGCCACAAAATAACACACAAAATCACTAGCACGCGACTCGACCCAGACACAACACTGGTTACAAAACAACAACAATTAGAACATACTAGAGACCGACCGTAATCTTACAAATTCTCAACGGGTCATACAAATTCTAAACTGATATAAACGGGACAACATTATTATTCACATCAGCTCTCTCGAGAAGATCGCACACTTTTTGTGAAACTAGAAATTGATGCCGCGTAATTTTCTAAACAAAGACAATTAGATTATACATAGATTCTAAAGCAAACAAAACTAGGTTAGGAATTGCGATCAAAACACTCACAGTTTCGTAACAATCTGCAGGAACAGACGGGTTATCGACTTCGCAACAATAATATGAAAGAGAGCGTGAACGCGCGCGCGCGCATGTCCGCGTGCGAGAGAGAGAGAGAGAGAGAGAGAGAGAGAGAGAGAGAGAGAGAGAGGGAGAGAAAGAGGGAGAAAGAGAGAGGAAGAGAGAGAAGATTATGTATATGTGCGAGTATGATAGTCCTCCTCCTCCGACACCTACTCTGACTGAAGTGTAGCTTTGTATTCTCTCTTCTGTGTGTGTGTGTCTTTTGTTTGATAAAATACATGTTTATTTAAAATATTTAAATTATGGGTAGCAATGAGTAACATGATGAAAGGAAGGTTTACAACAAACATACAAAGGGGTGCGAGTGGTAACAAACAAAGGGATGCGGGTGGGGGCGGGCGCGATTTACAGCCATGGACATGAGAGAGCGGTTAAGTAAAAGAACTGATGGTTATGATGGGCATGAGAGATTGGACTGAGAAGACTCATATTGTCGGTCTCTGTGTGACATTGCCGGCGACTTCACATTAAAGTCGTCGGCCAGCTGAAACATTGTTTGTATTCCCCTCTATGCATATGTTCTTGTTCTCACCTCATTCGAGTTCATAATTCCATCTGGCTCTCTTCTGATCATTTCGCCTGCAATATAGAGGCCGTACAGCGTCTTTGTTGTTTTTGCGCAAATCAAAAAACTTGTACTTCTTGAGACCGGCTGAACGAGTGATTTATACGCGTATGACAATAATGACTCACAGATGTGAATTGTGATGTACATGTAGTCGGACTGGTCGCTCCATCCAGCCATGATGTTATCTATGAAGTCGCTCCAACCCTAGAAAATGACTCATTGCATTCGATTCCTTGCTATCATTTCGCTCACCTCGGATCTGATGGTTTTGAACTTGATCACGTTCATGCTGTGAATTGATCCTTTTTGAGAGAAAGTTACATTGTCATTGATCAAATGTCATTAATCAAACGCTCTTGACAGAACTTTTAAAAACGTGTATTTTATGCGAAACGATTCACTAACCTCTTTCGACCATGTAGTCTTCAAAATTGGGTGGTGGTGAAACTGGCGGTGTCTCGGTAACAATATAATTGTATTCTGATGACAGGTGATTTGTGTCGGTATAGATTTCATACATTGTATAGTTGAAAGAAATCGGTTTCTGAATGTCCGAAAAAAAGTGGGCGGGGCTTAGCTCTCGGTCGACGCCTATTGGTTGGGGGGTATACGGTAGGAGTCTGTCATTTGATCAGATGGTTGACCTGTATTGTTCGCGCTTTCTCTTTTATCTTTTCGAAATGTATCTCACTTTAACAATTGTTCGTAACCAATTTTTTTGACTGATTGTTTTCAGTTCACGTCATGGAACATAACGGATTCGAGGAGGTCGTTGATGTCGAGGAGGAGAGAGCTATGGTTGATGCGACCATTGCTTCCATGATCTCCGAGTATGAGGCCACGCCGGAGGAGGATCGTTTGACTATCTTTGTGAGTCTTGATTGTTCTTTTGTTTTGTCTAAATGTTATAGGTATTGTTTAGGACATCATGAGATATGAGGAGGATGAGCAGGAAGAGCATGGGCATGAGATGGCATGATGGCAGAGGCATGAGCCGACGCCCTCGCCGCCTCCATCGAGGCATTTGAACGTGCGGAGGGGAAAATAATCATTTTAGTCAGTTTGCTCGTTTTTGTGTGTGTGTGTGTGTTCTTTTTTTTGTTAGATTTGCTTATGTAATATGTATCGTTTAGAGCAATTGGTTCTGTCGTGGGAAGTTGGTCTACGATGGGGAGGAGCCGGAGCAGAAGGAGCAGGAGTCAGAGGTCATCGCCGATGAGGGATGGGAGGAGGAGATGAGTGTTCTGGCACGAGAGGGATATGAGGTGGAAGAGGAGGAGGAAGGAGAGAAGACCGATCATGAAGCATGTTTGTTTTTAAAGGAAAGTACCACTCTAAATTTCATGTCATGGATTCTTTTCGAATTTGTAGTATGAACATGTCAAATTTCGGTGAAAACGAAAATGTATTTCTCAATTTACAAAACTTAATTTTACAAAATATTATTAGTGAACAATGATCCAATGGACCTCAAACAAGAAAACGAGTTGAGCAAAGTATCTTTCCACTTCTACATGGTTCAGAGAAACTTTGAACAATAAAAATATAAAATAGATATCGAGAATACAAAATAACAAACGTGAAACCAATCGTCGAAAACGAATCGTGCGACCAACAGCTTTTCGTAGTGTATGGGATTGTCCCCGGTCTGCGCGCACACTCGCGGAGTGTGCGCGCAGACCGGGGACAATCCCATACACTACGTAATTTACGAACATTTATTTTACATATTCTGTTCATTTTCAGCATACATTATATTTATGAAAAAAGATTGTATCTTCATATGTTTTTACATGCTAGTTGTAGTTTACACACGAAATTTAGAGTGGTATGCTCCTTTAATAGTCGTTTGTTTACTTGTCATTACTTTTCATAATTATCATGTTTCAGTACGAGCGGTCGGAGAGTCTTCGCGACCTGGAAGTCTCCAGGATCGTAAAGAGGGAGAAGTGCGAATGGGATGAGGATGAAGAGGTTTTTTTCATTTACGTTTAGTGTTGTACATTATTCGTTTGTAGCAGAGCCCTCCGACCTCTGAATGGGAGGTTATGGACGGAGATAATTGGGAGGATGAGGAGTATCGGCTGCCTTCTCCCAGTGCATTGGAGGTATGTTATGATATTGTTGGAGAGCTATTGTATTTGAATGTTGCAGGTGAGACTTGCCTCCGTCGAGGCAAGTCTACTATCTCAGAGGACTGAGAACGCCCGGCACATGTCGGAGCTGGAGGAGCTCTTAGAGAGAGTGGAGGTTGGTTTTTTGACATGGTTTTTCAATGTTCTGACTAATCCTTCGCTTTCAGTTGACTTCAAACGAGAAGGATCGATTCGACGCCATCGCAAGACTGATGCCTCGCCCACTCTCTACACTCTCTATCTCTCTTCTTGAGGGCACCTCTATACCTACGTACTTTTTTCATGCTCTTTCAATTGTTTTGTTCTTTTGTAACTAAGATTGTTTTTTCTTCTGTTTTATTACCCTTTACTATTGTATACATTTGCCGCATTTGCGGATCATATCAAAGGGCAATTGCGCCCGTTTTACGATTCCTATTCCGTATTCATGTGCGGTTGTAATTGCATACAGTAGTGCGAGAGATATCTTCAATGACAAATACCAATATACCAATAAAGGTCTACCATATGTTACAAAGTGTCTTCATTGAATTGATGTAAGATTATTACTTTATAATTAACTCATCAATCCCTTTGGCGTATATAAAGACATATTCTTTGTGTTTTTTGTCTATTATGGATTCGTTACAAATTGAGCAGTGCGTTTCTCAAAAGCCGCACATGGCTTCCTCGTTTATTGGTGTTTTTGCGTCCGACAACAATCCTCTTCCTCCTCCATCGAAGTGTTTCTCCTTCATTGTGAACAATCAGAAACAACACGAACCAGGACAACATTGGATAGGTGTATTTGTGAAAGAAAACACGTTGCATTATTTTGATTCGTTGGGAGGTCCACCAGTTTTGCCTGATTAGATGAGTTTGCCTGAGTTTTGCCTGACCTGAATTCAGTCGCGAGACTCGACTGTTTGCGCAGGGTGTTGTTTTTTTTTATCGATTTGATGTCTTCCGGTTGCAGCATGGATTTTGTAGCGGATTGTTTCGAGAAGATCGAGAATGACGATCAGTTTATAAAACACATGTTGTTAAAGTGCTACTCATTTTCTATTTGAATTGTGATAAATGCATGTAAAAAAAGTATTTATTTTTCTTTGCAAAAACTATACAACTTATGGATTCTCTTTCGAAAAGTACACGAGTAAAGAGGAGTGGTTTGTTTTGATCTAATTCAACAAAAGCACATGCATAAAATCTCTTCGCAGCTGACTAAAATTTCAAAACAAACCTGCTCTTTCGAACGATGTTTTAAAACTCTAATTGTTTTCTTGTTAGCATGTTGAGTTCAGGTATTCAGGATACTGTTAATCCCAACAAGTAACTTGCAACAAAATGTATGACACGATTATAGTGCATACTATATTTTTCATCGATCAGAAAGAGCAGGTTTGTTTTGAAATTTTAGTCAGCTGCGAAGAGATTTTATGCATGTGCTTTTGTTGAATTAGATCAAAACAAACCACTCCTCTTTACTCGTGTACTTTTCGAAAGAGAATGGATGTCCTTTTCTCAAATTTCGAAGAAATTGTTTTTCAGGTTGATGTGCCGAACATGTTATGTATACATATTCGAAACTTTAGAAAACGTATCCTGATTATGGAAACGCACTGCTTTGTCGAATCGCTCGTGCGCCTGCCAATGCCAGTCTCTCATTGACACGCGCTATTTCGCGTCTCTCTCTCTTACCCACTCACTCCGCTCCGCACACTCCCCTCCCCCCACAGTTTTCGCGCCAAAACTGGGGCGGTGGCCTGGACGGCGAGCCGACACGAGAGTGGGTGAACGAAGGGCGGGGCATGCGCTCAGCCAATCAGAGTGCGCACGCAAGAGAGCCGAGCGACCAATGAGCGCAAAGTGCAGTGGGCGGAGCTTACGTGATGCACACCGTCGTCGCCGCCGCCGCCGCCGCCGCCGTCGTAAACACGTTTAGTGGCAAAGCGGGAGAGAGCAAGAGAGGGCGGTTTTTGGATGCCGCAACCGATATTGGTTTCACGAATCATACTCATAGGTCTTACAAAGTGATATTCTAACAAATAACGCACACTAATTAAGTATATTGTATTAGAATAGAGAAATCGTGTGTGCCTTGGGAGTGGCGTGTTGCGCGCGTCACAGCTCAAAACAAACGGGCGCCGCTGCGCGCCGCCCCTAATATGTGAGAATAGCAAAACGTGAGATTAGGACGAGGTGTTGGTCGCTCCCTTGGCGTAGGAAGAGGGGGTATATGTGGCGGTAGGATCAAAGCTTTCTTGCAGGTCATAGAAGAGAGATATGAGCTCTCTGAAAGTGGCGGATGAGAGGATAAATGAGAAGATGAGAGAAAGAGAAAGATGTATCAGTAGAGTACTTACCTTATAGACGACGTGCAAACTGGTTCGGGTCTATGTTATAGATTGCGATGATGTCGTCGCGTCTCCCCTTAGCCTTGGAAATCTCCGAATACATAATGCAGAATTTCTCGTGTATAGTGTACAAAACTTTTGTGAATCGGTGAAGAGGAGTGTCAGGGTCGGAGGCGAAGAGCATATCGATCAGTCACGAAACGTGACGCGTCAATTGCAATGTCGTAGGCGAGAGAAGCAGCTTGCTCGTACTTGATCATTTGGTCGAAGAATTGCAGAGAATGAGGGGATTCGATAGATGCAGACCAGTTCAGCTGGTCTACATAAACGATGGAGTGGTTGGAATAGAGATCGCGCAAATCCATAGTAGCTCCGACAAAGTTGGTGCGAAGGAAGGTTATGAGCAATGTGAGTCGGTGAAGCATGGCGGATATGTGATAGATTTCTTGCGGTTCGATGGCTGTCACGAATTCTGGCGAGTTGGCGACGATATCAGAAATCCTATCTTGCAGATCGAACAGTAGTGCAGCAATTTCGACGTTCAGATCAAGTATGTAGAGTGTAATGAGTCATTTTCTAGGGTTGGAGCGACTTCATAGATAACATTAGAGAGGGCGCGCCAGCGCCCTCTCGTTTGTACTGGATGTCCCCGCGCGCTAGAATGCTCAAAAACGACTTTTCCCGGATGAAGCACTTTTCCTCATTTTGAAGTGATTTCCACTGTTACATTGCATTCACATCTCTATTCGATAGAGTTATAGAAAGTTGTATTGAGTTTGATTGAATTTGAAGCGAGATACGGATAGTCCGCATTCAAGTGCGGATTGAGATTGGTGTCGGGCGGGCGGGCGTCGGACAATCGCTTTCGCCCCGCCCCCTCTGTGTGTGAGTGAGAGAGAGAGAGATAGGCGAATAGCGGGTGCGCGTCGGTATCCTCGCAGCGAATCGCGAACGTGTATAAAAATGTAATTTTGTGAAACAAAACTTAAGAAAAGGACAGATATTATCTTTCAAAAGTACTTCCAAGTAAAAGTAGTTGGTTTGTACCGTTGTCTCAGTTGAGCAAAAGGACTGACATGTTTTTAATGGAGACATGTGCAAACAGGCTCTCAGCTTTATTCGACGTGTTATGTTACAACAGAAGTTGTGCTTTTAGATAATAACTGCATAACTTCGTAAACGCGTTTATTATAATATGGCCGCTTTGCACTGGTATGAGAGAGAGAGAGAGCCTGTTGGCACATGTCTCCATTGAAAACATGTCAGTCCTTTTGCTCAACTGAGACAACGGTACAAACCAACTACTTTTACTTGGAAGTACTTTTGAAAGATAATCATGGCTGGATGGAGCGACCAGTCCGACTACATGTACATCACAATTCACAACTGTGAGTCATTATTGTCATACGCGTATAAATCACTCGTCTCAAGAAGTACAAGTTTTTTGATTTGCGCAAAAACAACAAAGACGCTGTACGGCCTCTATATTGCAGGCGAAATGATCAGAAGAGAGCCAGATGGAATTATGAACTCGAATGAGGTGAGAACAAGAACATATGCATAGAGGGGAATACAAACAATGTTTCAGCTGGCCGACGACTTTAATGTGAAGTCGCCGGCAATGTCACACAGAGACCGACAATATGAGTCTTCTCAGTCCAATCTCTCATGCCCATCATAACCATCAGTTCTTTTACTTAACCGCTCTCTCATGTCCATGGCTGTAAGTCGCGCCCGCCCCCACCCGCATCCCTTTGTTTGTTACCACTCGCACCCCTTTGTATGTTTGTTGTAAACCTTCCTTTCATCATGTTACTCATTGCTACCCATAATTGAAATATTTTAAATAAACATGTATTTTATCAAACAAAAGACACACACACACAGAAGAGAGAATACAAAGCTACACTTCAGTCAGAGTAGGTGTCGGAGGAGGAGGACTATCATACTCGCACATATACATAATCTTCTCTCTCTTCCTCTCTCTTTCTCCCTCTTTCTCTCTCTCTCTCTCTCTCTCTCTCTCTCTCTCTCGCACGCGGACATGCGCGCGCGCGCGTTCACGCTCTCTTTCATATTATTGTTGCGAAGTCGATAACCCGTCTGTTCCTGCAGATTGTTACGAAACTGTGAGTGTTTTGATCGCAATTCCTAACCTAGTTTTGTTTGCTTTAGAATCTATGTATAATCTAATTGTCTTTGTTTAGAAAATTACGCGGCATCAATTTCTAGTTTCACAAAAATTGTGCGATCTTCTCGAGAGAGCTGAACATACTTATGATATTTTGTTATTTTGATCATTATTTTATAATCTTTACTAACTAGTATATGTTTGTTGTTGTCCTTGTCTTATGTGTTTGTGTTAACCTCTCATGCGTGGTCATCTCTGATGAGTGCTCCGCCTCGTATGAGACTGTCCGAACAATCCAGTCAGGTGGTAGGAGCCGAAACTGGGTTGTTCACCATCTCTTTCTTATCACACTTTCACTTTCTCTATTTTAATTGTCGGGATCTGTGGGTGAGGAGAGGTGTGAAACCCACTCCCCATAGCACCCCGTCTCTCTCTCTCTCTCTTCTCGATTCGATCGATTCTCCCGCCAATTTGGCTCACCCTCACAGTCCACGTCCCACCCTCTCCCCTCGCATGATTGTAGATTGTAGCTTGTAGTTTTGATTCGACAACGCAACTTTGACTTTGCGGCTATCGTTAGCCAACCCGCCTTTTGGCCATAGTGTCTCAATTGAGGCACGACCCCCCTAGTATCCAAAATTTTGGATACGCAACCTAGCCCAATTTTGGGCTAAATTCGTCTTGATCCCTCGGGATCAAATACATTTATTTTATTTTTATTTTTATTTTGACTATACAATCGATTCTTTCAATTACACACAATCCTTTTATTCGTGTTTTCCACAACTGGCAGAAATGCCATAAACTATTCACTCCAGTATTGGTTTTCTGTCTCTCTTTATATATTCCCTCAAAATACCCCTTTTCAATCTAACTTTTCTTTCTTATCATTCAACTGCATTCTTAATGATAGAGTGCAACATTTGTTTCACTTGGAATAGATGCTTAGTGTCTTGTACGATTCACATGGAAAGTAGCATCACCGATCACTTCCGTTTAGGAGGAAGGACACCTCGGGGATCCCGCTATCCCACTAAACCGGCTTCATGATGTGATGAGGTTATAGTAACACAGGTGTTCTCTCGGGCTTGCCTGGGAGGGCTCGGCTTAGTTGCCACCCGGTGACACGGGACCTGTCGCCAACCTGCATGAAGTGTCGAGTCGGGGCGCTCCCTTTGATATTCTATTGGCACATTCCTTCCATTCGCCTCCCCGTGTCACCCGTACGGAGGACGTGCCTCTACAAAAACCCGGCCGTGGTGGGCCATTATAAATCACCAGCGAACCAACAGAAAACCCAATATTATACTCAAACTAGTTTTGAGAGCAGAAAAATATGTGAAAGACATGTTATTCAAGTACCATATAACAATGACCATATAGGTAAATCTTGTGGAAAGTCGAGATGTGTCATCTGTCCAAAAATACGTTTCGATGATCGTGTTACTAGTAATGCTACAGGACGTACAATTTCTACCAACAAAGATGCGACAACATGTTGTTCCACCAAAAATGTGATCTATATGATAACCTGTAATCGATGCAAGCTACAGTATGTAGGTGAAACCACCACGGCTTTGAAACAACGAATGTCTGCGCATCGCCACAGTTTCAAAATTGGTATGCTAAATACTTATTTGAGTAAGCACTTTAAACTTTCGGATCATGATCCAGAAGATTTCGCTATAGATATTCTTGATAGTGTGGAAGAAAATCGTGACAAAACAACGCTTCATGAAAAAGAACAATTTTGGATTCGAATGATGGTTACTGCATATTCCTTTGGACTCAATGATCAAATAAAAGGATTCGGAAATATCTCGGATTTGAGTATTCAAAATTGTAACATTAAAGCGCACCCCTACTTCTCTATGCAAATAAAAAATGTCAGTAGAAAATGCCGTGGTAAAAGGAGAAGGAGTCGTCCAGCGCATCATAATTCATTATCGATATCAGATATGACTGCGGAAGTTGATAAGAACAGTGGTTTTTCATTGCACAAGCTTTTCAAAAATATTTCACAAAAGAATACTGAAAAGTTGATTGATTTCATGATAAACAGTTCTGATTTCAATAATTTGAATCATCTCACTCAACTCAAAATATTTGCTGGAACGTGTAAATCTTTAGTGAAACTAAAAAAATGCACAACAAACAGTTAGACGCTTTCACAATTTGAAAATTAATTACGATGGAAAATTCCTGGAAAATGTGAATATTGCGAAATTAATCAATCGTAGCTTCCGTAGTATAATTACACGAGAACAAATTTATAATGATAAAAATGTGTTGAATACTAGAATACTTTACCAATACGATCTTCCAATCTCTTCTGTAATTTGTAACTATAACCGCTTCCTTAAAACATTAACCACAGAACGAATACGTGAAATTTTACTAGGCGATTGCATGTGTGATTCAAAGTATTCCCAATATAAAGATTCTCACCATAAACATGTGGTCACTGGTAATTTGAATATTATTGAGGACATTAATTTGAGAACAATAATGCTGAAAGGTACAAAGTTCAGAACACCGAAACCGGTTAACAGAATCGAAAGTCTTCAAACTATTCTAGAACATGTAACCACGCATTTGAATAAGCTTCAAAAAACTTATAACATTCCGCTAAATACTTTTGAAGTTTTTTCGTCACGAGTAAAGATGCACCTAAGCAAACGCTACAATGAAGAATATGAAAAGTTTGATTTTGAGTACATAAACTATTCTAAAGAAACCTTATCTCAAGTACAGAAACACTTTGTCATAACACCAGTAGATAAGGCAGAAGGAAACTTCGCGCTGACATGTAACAAACTTTACATTCAAATCATGAATAAAGAACTAGGTTACGATGCCATAAACAATGTGGTGAACAGTAGTAATGAAACGTATTCTTTGTATGAAAAAGAGTCAATCGACAACATTGTGCTTAGACATATTTCTGAAACAAAATCCTTTAATACAATTGAGGCTGAAAATAAAACATTGCCTAGAATTTATGCTATCCCAAAAATGCATAAAGCCCAGTAAAATTTCGATTTATCACTGGAGCTTTTAATAGTAGTCTCAAACCAATTTCATTAGAGTTGCAGTTGATACTATCCCATCTCAAATCACATGTTTCTAATTATTGCAAATTGATCAGACAGCGTAACAATACCGAAATATATTGGTCAATCAAAAACAGTCAAGAGGCAATCAATTCCATCAAAAATATCACAAACAAACAACATAAGGACCTCTATTGTGCTGATTTTGCTAGTCTGTTCACAAATCTTCCCCATGGAGTTGTCATGCAGAATATGTTCAACCTTGTAGACTTATGCTTTAACAATAGCGGGAAAAAGTACATTATTTCCGGTTATAAAAAGGCATATTATTCAAACGATGAGAATAATGCAAATAGAAATAATTATACACCGGTAGATGTGAAATTCATGATTCAATACATTCTTCACAACAGCTTTGCAATTTATGGAGATAAACTTTTCAAGCAGACATCTGGTATCCCTCAGGGAAACAATGCGTCTCCATCGTTGGCAGACTTAACCCTTTCTTTCATGGAATTCGAATACGTTAAAGCAAATGAAAATGTTTTCAAATTTGGTTTCAAAGCATATAGGTATATGGATGATCTCTTAATTGTCCATAATCCTTCAAACGATGCTTTGCAGAGAACAGTTGACAGTGTAAACCATAGTTCCCTTACACTAGAACAAACGAACATCGGACCAAATAATGCAATCTTTTTGGATTTGAATATTTCAAAGGCATATAACCAATTCTCAGTGGAATTATATAACAAAACAGACGATTACAGTTTCGAAGTAGTCAGATATCCGAATTACAAATCTAATATAAAGATGTCAGTGTGTTGGAACACAATGAATGGTGAACTAACACGCATATTCAGAACATGCACAGAAACAGCTTCCTTTAAGGTTAGATGCAAACAGTTAGTGTGCAACTTTCTTAAAAATGAGTATCCGCAGCGTAAAGTAGAATTAGAATTCTGTAAGTTAGTTATGCGAAATAAATCAATGTTGGTGAAACATAACATTCATAGTGTGTCTGATGTTCTATCACTAATCAAGTAATTCTATCAATTACAGCTAGAGTTTCGTTCGATTTCCGAAACGGTCATTTCCGAAAAATGACGATTTCGAAATTTCCGTTTCGGAAATAACCGAACACTTTTCGGAATTTCCGAACCGAACGACCGTCTGTTCGGTGCGCGCCGAAACGGCAATGACCGAACTCGGGTCGCGCCATTTCGGAAATTCCGAAAAACACATTTGCATGATATTGATGAAATGTAACTCAGCGATGGTTCACTCATACCCCACTATCAACTCGTGAACACGGTCGAGTCAAGCGAAAATCCCTCCTTCCAGAAATTATTCTAATATTTTTCGGCAATTCCGAAAAGCGCGGCCGAAAGGAACGGCCGCGCCGAACGATTCCGAAACGGTTTCCGAAACTTCGGTTCGGTCATTGCCGAACAGATCGGATTTCGGGATCGGCCATTTCGGAAATTCCGAAATCGGTCATCATTTGCCGAAATGTCGATTTTTCGGTCGTCATTTCGGCAGCCGAACGAAACTCTAATTACAGCGCGCCAAACTAGAACTGTCTGCTACTATGCCTCTCTCTTATCTCTCACTCATTACCCGCTGACCCACAGTCGCGCATTGTATGCGCCCCATACTCTTTTCGCACCGATTGCCGCTGCCGTATCTACCCTTCCCCGCGCTTCTTCTCTCACAACGGCTCTTCCATATGAGTTCTTTGTTATTTTGATCATTATTTTATAATCTTCACTAACTAGTATGTGTTTGTTGTTGTCCTTGTCTTATGTGTTTGTGTTAACCTCTCATGCGTGGTCATCTCTGATGAGTGCTCCGCCTCGTATGAGACTGTCCGAACAATCCAGTCAGGTGGTAGGAGCCGAAACTGGGTTGTTCACCATCTCTTTCTTATCACACTTTCACTTTCTCTATTATGATTGTCCCGATCTGAATGAAATGAGCTGATTTTGTTTTGTTTTTAAATTGTCGCAGAGTTTACGATTTTCAGAAACATATTGTTTCTCTTGGAATCTTATGTTCATCTAAAAGATGATACGTACTTTTTTGTTCAACGAAAACCTCATCAGAACTTGACTCAGTTAATGAGAAGTAATAATAATTTGACAAAGGGTTAACGTTCTTCTATATTCAAAGAGGACTGTTCGACTGCGTTTTACATGTGTTTTTGTCGTTTCGTGATTAGGGTCCTTTTTCTTTCAGTTACAGTGATTGAGTTGTAGATAGGTAGACTATAAACGACTGACTCGTAGAATTTTTTTAAAACTTTTTTTTTTGAAAATCGGAGCTTCCCTTGCGGAGACAAGAGACAAGCGACCGAAATTTCAAGCTCACTCTGTGTGGGAATGTGTTCAACTAGGCCACTAAAGTACAACCGGCGCGAAATTCAAAATCATTCCTTTTTCCAACCTCGGACTCATATAATTGTTAATAAATCGTGAATCTCAGTACTCACAACTTCTTCGATTACCATGAACACAGTGGACATTACACATGCACATTTATTTTACTACATATTACAATTTTTTTCTTCCTTTTTCGGCTTGCGCTAGCTGCTCTTCGAGGGATATCGTCAGTCTAGACTTGAATGCGATTTCTGGAAGGTCGAGATTTTGAGATGTCTTACTCGTGTACCAGTTGACGTACCGTATTGTTGGGAAGAAGAACACGGGTCCATGTATGGGAGCGGCGAGCGTGTAGGGCGGGGAAAGAGTGACTGACCATGCCTCCACCCGCCTTTATACGCTGTCCAAGCAGACGCATGTGTTGCCGGCGGTCATTGGTACAGAGAAGAGAGCTGGCAGGGGTTGTATAAGGGGACGGGAGAGAGGGAGTGTGGATGCCGCCACAGGCATACAGCTGTGTGGTGGATGACGCAAAGCTGAAACACAGGCTGCACTATTACATTGCGAACAGCGCATATGGAAGTTCCGAAACCATACCTAACTTCACTACTGTTGCTATTCGTGAGTTTCATAACTCACAATATAGTATGTGGTGAACTTGAGTTTTTCAGTTGGCCGCATTTTATCTCCCACCGTCACATGGATTTCAGATATTCATAACAAAACGTGTGGAAATGCTCTGTTGTTGTTGACGGCTCACACATGGAACGGACAACTGGGAACAGGTGCGTATATATATATATATATATATATATATATATATATATATATATGTCAAGGGATATTTTCAAGTGCTACGGTTATGTGCTTACTATATATCAAAATGAAGTAAATTATTTATATTTTCGAAATAGTATTACTTGAATTAGTTGTTTTCTTTCATTTCCGCGTAACGCGCATCGAAAGCGCGCGCTTTGAGGGCGCGCGCGGCACAAATCTTCACAGAGAAAGACTAAGCCACGCCCCCTTTTCGACGTCATTTTCATAGGATCAAAAAGCCATCCGCGGGAAAAAGCCTAGCGCGCACATCTCGAAAGAGCGCCCGCTTGTTCCCTTCCGCGATTATGGGAAGATGTCGCGCGTGGGCGTGGCTTACACGGAGGCAAGTGATCCAGAAACGACTGATGTAACTAAGAAGAAATGGAGAGGGAGAGGGAGAAGGAAGAAAGAGAGAGGAAAAAGAGAGTTCAGATAATCGCATCGCAAGCTCGCTTCACCTCAACACCTGCAGCGAAGATAAAAAAGGCGGATAAACAACAAAAAACACAAGAAGAAAACTGCTTTCGGGATGATTTCCATTGTTGCTGCGGTTGTTGCGCACACGACTCGTCTATGTTTCCCTGCTACACTTGCTGCCACAAGAAGTTCGACCACGTAATAACTAACAAGTTATGATCTGTGGCGCGCGCAGCGCGCCACTCCCAATCCACACGCTATTTGGCTATCATAATACAATATACTTCATTAGAGTGTGTTATGTGTTAGGGTATCATTTTGTAAGACCTATGAGTATGATTTGTTGAATAAATATCGGTTGCGGCGCCCAGAACAGCCTCTCTCTCGCTCTCTCCCGCTTTGCCACTAAACGTGTTTACGACGGCGGCGGCGGCGGCGACGACGGTGTGCATCACGTAAGCTCCGCCCACTGCACTCTGCGCTTATTGGTCTCTCGGCCTCTTGCCGGTGAAAACTGATTGGCCGACCGCATGCCCCGCCCTTCGCTCACCCACTCTCGTGTCGGATCGATCGCGCGCCGTCTCTGGCGTCTCTTGCGAGCGCACACTCTCTGCGCACTCTCTCATGTCCACTGGCGAGTGACTGGGCAGCCGGCCTGTTATCTGATCGAACGATCTCGGCGAGAGAGAGCGCATGTTCTCTTACCGACTTGCCGGTTAGAAAACGTGCGAATTGCAGAAAGCAGGCCGGATGACGCTGTTTTGTTCTCTGTGCAACTCCTCAGTTCGAACAGTAATACCAGAAACACAGGAAAATAACCGTATAAGAAAGCTAGCTGAGTTCAGTTCAACGCACCCAGTCCGGCTATTCATGACCGAAGGTTCATTAGCTCAAAATCTGAAGATTGTCTTTCTGTGTCTAGAGAGAACAGTGAGGGTAGAAAAAGAGAGTGTTCAAGCGGAGAATAAAACACAATATGCTCTGAGAGAGAGAACGAGAGAGAGAAAGAAAAAGTGATAGAGAGGGGAGATAAAGAGGAGAGAGAAAGAGATTGAGAAAGAGAGAGATAGAAAAGGGAGAGAGAGAGAGAGAAAGAGAAGGAGAAGGAGAGATAATGAGAGTTAGGGAGTGATAGAGAGAGGAAAGAAAAAGAGAAGGGCGAGTGATAGAGAAAGAGAGAGAAAGAGAGAGGGGGGGAAGAGTGAGAGAGAGGGCTATTAGATAAGCGAAATAGAGCGCATCAATCGTCAATGAGCGATCCGACCAGGCTGTTCGTTTCCTGATTCTGACTACGTTTTCGAAGACTCTCTAGTTTGGATACGTCAGTGTACTAGTTTTCGAAGATTTTCAAGTTACTGACGTGACTGTTATCAGTGACTGTTACTATGTCTGTGTATTTGTGAATTGTTAATTGTGAGTATTGTAAATTGTAAGTTATTTGTATCTTTATAGCATGATATTCTGACTAGTGAGTTTGTAATATGTATTTTCGTTATCTAATGTACAAAATTTCTTCGAAATTTGAGAAAAGGACATCCATTCTCTTTCGAAAAGTACAGGAGTAAAAAGGAGTGGTTTGTTTTGATCTAATTCAACAAAAGCACATGCATATTTTTTTCTTCGCAGCTGACTAAAATTTCAAAACAAACCTGCTCTTTCTAATCGATGAAAAAAGCGAACATATGTAATTGTAATATGTACTATAATAATTTAAAATAAAAGACCTTTTTGTTGTTAAATTTTTATGCATTTGCATGCGTATATCTGATCAAAAATCACACATTTCATAGTTATGAAACATTTCATAGTACATCGTTTGAAAGAGCAGGTTTGTTTTGAAATTTTAGTCAGCTGCGAAGAAAAAAATATGCATGTGCTTTTGTTGAATTAGATCAAAACAAACCACTCCTTTTTACTCCTGTACTTTTCGAAAGAGAATAAAACATTGCCTAGAATTTATGCTATCCCAAAAATGCATAAAGCCCAGTAAAATTTCGATTTATCACTGGAGCTTTTAATAGTAGTCTCAAACCAATTTCATTAGAGTTGCAGTTGATACTATCCCATCTCAAATCACATGTTTCTAATTATTGCAAATTGATCAGACAGCGTAACAATACCGAAATATATTGGTCAATCAAAAACAGTCAAGAGGCAATCAATTTCATCAAAAATATCACAAACAAACAACATAAGGACCTCTATTGTGCTGATTTTGTTCTTTTTTCTTTTGTTTTTTTTTTCTGTTCACAAATCTTCCCCATGGAGTTGTCATGCAGAATATGTTCAAACTTGTAGACTTATGCTTTAACAATAGCGGGAAAAAGTACATTATTTCCGGTTATAAAAAGGCATATTATTCAAACGATGAGAATAATGCAAATAGAAATAATTATACACCGGTAGATGTGAAATTCATGATTCAATACATTCTTCACAACAGCTTTGCAATTTATGGAGATAAACTTTTCAAGCAGACATCTGGTATCCCTCAGGGAAACAATGCGTCTCCATCGTTGGCAGACTTAACCCTTTCTTTCATGGAATTCGAATACGTTAAAGCAAATGAAAATGTTTTCAAATTTGGTTTCAAAGCATATAGGTATATGGATGATCTCTTAATTGTCCATAATCCTTCAAACGATGCTTTGCAGAGAACAGTTGACAGTGTATACCATAGTTCCCTCACACTAGAACAAACGAACATCGGACCAAATAATGCAATCTTTTTGGATTTGAATATTTCAAAGGCATATAACCAATTCTCAGTGGAATTATATAACAAAACAGACGATTACAGTTTCGAAGTAGTCAGATATCCGAATTACAAATCTAATATAAAGATGTCAGTGTGTTGGAACACAATGAATGGTGAACTAACACGCATATTCAGAACATGCACAGAAACAGCTTCCTTTAAGGTTAGATGCAAACAGTTAGTGTGCAACTTTCTAAAAAATGAGTATCCGCAGCGTAAAGTAGAATTAGAATTCTGTAAGTTAGTTATGCGAAATAAATCAATGTTGGTGAAACATAACATTCATAGTGTGTCTGATGTTCTATCACTAATCAAGTAATTATATCAATTATAGCGCGCCAAACTAGAACTGTCTGCTACTATGACTCTCTCTTATCTCTCACTCATTACCCGCTGACCCACAGTCGCGCATTGTATGCGCCCCATACTCTTTTCGCACCGATTGCCGCTGCCGTATCTACCCTTCCCCGCGCTTCTTCTCTCACAACGGCTCTTCCATATGAGTTCTTTGTTATTTTGATCATTATTTTATAATCTTCACTAACTAGTATGTGTTTGTTGTTGTCCTTGTCTTATGTGTTTGTGTTAACCTCTCATGCGTGGTCATCTCTGATGAGTGCTCCGCCTCGTATGAGACTGTCCGAACAATCCAGTCAGGTGGTAGGAGCCGAAACTGGGTTGTTCACCATCTCTTTCTTATCACACTTTCACTTTCTCTATTATGATTGTCCCGATCTGAATGAAATGAGGTAATTTTGTTTTGTTTTTAAATTGTCGCAGAGTTTACGATTTTCAGAAACATATTGTTTCCCTTGGAATCTTATGTTCATCTAAAAGATGATACGTACTTTTTTGTTCAACGAAAACCTCATCAGAACTTGACTCAGTTTATGAGAAGTAATAATAATTTGACAGAGGGTTAACGTTCTTCTATCTTCAAAGAGGACTGTTCGACTGCGTTTTACATGTGTTTTTGTCGTTTCGTGATTAAGGTCCTTTTTCTTTCAGTTACAGTGATTGAGTTGTAGACAGGTAGACTATAAACGACTGACTCGTAGAAATTTTTCAAAACTTTTTTTGAAAATCGGAGCTTCCCTTGCGGAGACAAGAGACAAGCGACCGAAACTTCAAGCTCACTCTGTGTGGGAATGTGTTCAACTAGGCCACTAAAGTACAACCGGCGCGAAATTCAAAATCATTCCTTTTTCCAACCTCGGACTCATATAATTGTTAATAAATCGTGAATCTCAGTACTCACAACTTCTTCGATTACCATGAACACAGTGGACATTACACATGCACATTTATTTTACTACATATTACAATTTTTTTCTTCCTTTTTCGGCTTGCGCTAGCTGCTCTTCGAGGGATATCGTCAGTCTAGACTTGAATGCGATTTCTGGAAGGTCGAGATTTTGAGATGTCTTACTCGTGTACCAGTTGACGTACCGTATTGTTGGGAAGAAGAACACGAGTCCATGTATGGGAGCGGCGAGCGTGTAGGGCGAGGAAGAAGACCATGCCTCCACCCGCCTTTATACGCTGTCCAAGCAGACGCATGTGTTGCCGGCGGTCATTGGTACAGAGAAGAGAACTGGCAGAGGTTGTATAAGGGGACGGGAGAGAGGGAGTGTGGATGCCGCCACAGGCATACAGCTGTGTGGTGGATGACGCAAAGCTGAAACACAGGCTGCACTATTACATTGCGAACAGCGCATATGGAAGTTCCGAAACCATACCTAACTTCACTACTGTTGCTATTCGTGAGTTTCATAACTCACAATATAGTATGTGGTGAACTTGAGTTTTTCAGTTGGCCGCATTTTATCTCCCACCGTCACATGGATTTCAGATATTCATAACAAAACGTGTGGAAATGCTCTGTTGTTGTTGACGGCTCACACATATATATATATATATATATATATATATATATATATATATAGGGACGGGCACGTGTTTCACAAATTTCATCACAGAAAGTCGGAATTAACATCATTGTGTAGAGCACAACGAAGTGAGCATAAAGTATTAGCACACAAAACCACGAAGTTCATAAATAAAAAAATGATACGAATTTTTGAAAGTGACTTGCGATGACAGATTTTTTTCTAATAATAAGTTTATTACCGTGTACATTTGGAGAAACAGTTCAATACAGCAAAATGAGCAATGGCATACGGTATGAGAAAAAAAGTGTAAAATGATACAGAAAGCATCGAATGTTGACTACAGTCTACGAATCTTCGAAACTGGCAACAAATGGGGATTACTTTCTAGGAAGGATTTTACAGTTTCATGTTTTGCAGACATTACTATGGAAGGGGGGAGTGAGTTCCAAAGCCTATAAATCCTGTTGAAAAATGCACTGCTCTTAAGGGCTGTATCAAAACACGGAACCACGCGCCACCCATGAAAAGTGCGAGAACGAGTTGGTACAAAGTTGAAAAGAACATGATAGTCAAGGTATGTAGAGTTTGTGGTCACTTTATGCATGTATGCCACATCATTCAGAACGCGCCGTTGCTCTAATGTTTGTAAGCCGAGAAGTTGTAATCGTTGGGGATAGGTGAGTGAGAACAAACCAGCGCGGCGACATATTCGGCGCGTATAGTATCGCTGCACAGATTCTATCGCATTTACCGATCCCACATCCTGAGGGTTCCACAACTCAGTGCAGTACTCTAATTTACATCGGAAATAAGTAGTGTAGGCAACAACCAAGACATGTAAATTTCTCGTTTGATAAACCCTCAGGAAATCATTGATTGAATTGAGCGTATTTTGAATGATGAGGTCATAGTGAGAGTCAAATACCAGAAAAGTGCTCATTGTTATGCCCAAATCCCGGACTGAGTGAGCAGGTGCGAGAGTGGTGCCGCCTGCTGTATACTCAAATCGGGGATTTCGGCGACCAATGTGCAAAATTTGTGTCTTTTCAGTGGAAATTTGTAATCCCCATTGATGAGACCAATCAGTAACTGTGTCAATGGCACATTGAAACGTGGATTTGGCAGAAAGATCGTCCTTATCAAATGCGAAAGAAACTTTCAAATCACATGCATATAACTCACACGAAACATAATCAGGCAAATGCGCTATGATGTCATTAATATACACATTGAACAAAATTGGGCCCAGACACGACCCTTGCGGCACGCCGCAATTGACGAGTCTTGGTGCGGAAAGTTCCTCTCCAACCATCACCTGTTGGCAACGGTCGGACAGGAAACTACGAATCCACCCCAATACATTTCCTCTTACACCGAGCGAATGCAACTTATCAAATAAATAAGAATGGTTTATAGTGTCGAATGCTTTCTTAAAATCAAAGTATATGCAATCAATCACAAAACCGTTAGAAACATGTTTCAACCAATGACTATAGCACTGAATGAGTTGAGCGCCTGTCGAACGATTCTTGCGAAAACCAAACTGCTTAGATGAGATAAGGTTATTTGATTCGAGGAATGAAGTCAATTGTTTAACAAAAATGCGCTCAAGGACTTTGGCAACACTGCTGGTAAGACTAATAGGGCGGTAATTGGAGATGTTATCACGAGATCCCTTTTTGAACAATGGCTTGATATACGCCAGTCTCCAGATTCGGGGGACTGCGCAGACCGATGTGGACATTGAAAAAAGAATCGAAAGTGGGACACTAATAGTATCTACCGTGTTTTTCAGAAAAGTGTGAGTAATGCCATCGGGACTGGTATTAGTTTTTGATGCTAATCGTTGAATGGTTTTATGTATTTCTGCATAGGATATTTGAATGGATGTGAGTTGATGCGTGTGTTGCGGGAGCACGGCACCTGTCGGAGGGGCACCCTGAGGCGAGAATATCGCATCAAAATGCTCACCGAAAAGCTCCGCCTTCTCCCGTGACTCATGCACCAAAACACCATTTCGAGAGAGAGAGACGCGATGCCATCCGCGGGAAAAAGCCTAGCTCCCTCCCGCGATTAATGGGAAGATGTCGCGCGTGGGCGTGGCTTACACGGAGGCAAGTGATCCAGAAACGACTGATGTAACTAAGAAGAAATGGATAGGGAGAGGGAGAAGGAAGCAAAGAGAGAGGAAAAAGAGAGTTCAGATAATCGCATCGCAAGCTCGCTTCACCTCAACACCTGCAGCGAAGATAAAAAAGGCGGATAAATAACAAAAAAAAACACAAGAAGAAAACTGCTTTCGGGACGATTTCCATTGTTGCTGCGGTTGTTGCGCACACGACTCGTCTATGTTTCCCTGCTACACTTGCTGCCACAAAAAGTTCGACCACGTGATAACTAACAAGTGACGCCAATTTTTCCCTGTAAAATATTTCGAAGAACGCAATACTATAACCACGATACTATAACCGATTACTATAAACGTTGTTTAATACTAGTCCGCATGCTTGTTAAATACTCTTGTTGAATGGCGACTTAATCGTCAAGTTGATACGGTACAATCTGACTTTCTTTTAAGAGGAGATTTTTTGAACTGCGGCAAAGAAAGAGAAATGTGGAACACTTTGGACACAAAAGTGACTGTGCGATTCTTTTTGTTTTCATAGATTTGTTGATTGAATGTGTTTGTTTCAGAGAGAACCATTAACGATAAAAGGCAAAGATGAAAAATGAAGAATTCCCGGGAAATAGTCGCCCAGCTCGCGCTCGTAACAGTTTTTTTCAGAAATTATCAGAAATTAGAAGTCGCTCTTTTCAGTTTTATCAGCTCTTATCAGCTCTTATCAGTTCTTATCAACAGTGCAGACTTGGAGACTGCTTCCGAGACACTACGCAAACTCTCGGGGACGAACATACGCATGACTTCGTTTTGCCTCGCCTGGAACAACGCGCGCAGGCGTCTCCGGTGGGAGAGTGAGAATGGGCTCCGGGGGAAATACTGAAAAAAGAGAAGGATACCTGCACCTTGTATGAATTTATTATTTATTACAGAAAAACCTGCGCCACACAATCAAAATCACACATACAAAACTGTTGATGCGATCAATTTGAAAAAGGAGTGGGAGAGGAAGAGAGAGCAGAGCACTTTCTGTAGGGAAGAGTGCGAACCTGTATCTTCGGCGGCTAATCGATGAAGTTGACCCGGCAACCAAGAGAAACATAGGGGAGAGATCACACGACTGTGCGAGGACAAAGCTGTTATTCACAATCAGTGAAATTTTTAAACCAAAACATTTGATCAATTTTTTTTTCGCTCTTGAATGTTTGAGAACTCCATTCTACGGCGCTCATTGGCTACAGAATGTCAATTTTTTTCAACCGAATAACAGACGAAACCAAAGGGTCTCTCTTTCACTGTTTTCCGGGGGCCAATGAGGTGTGATGAATGAAGTTGCGGTCAGTCTCTTCCCGAAAAGCGGCCGAATGCCCCCGAAACACTTCGGAATAGCCTTTCGAATGCCCCCCCCCCCCTCCCAGAACAACCCCGAACCGGAAGGCACACCGGAAGAAATTTTCGCGCGTTTTTCTTGAATTTCTAATTTTGAACGAGTTTACGCATAAATTCCTCGTCACTTCTCGTCTGACCGACCGCCGAGAATTGCCGTGCCGTGAAAATGGCGGATACCGTATTCCCTATATAGGAAACGAAATGCTCGTTCATCACAAAACTGCACTTAAATAACAGGGGCAAATAATTTATCACGTCGAGTGCACTTTTTTCAGATTTACCAAATGTAACAGAGTCTTTGGGATAACTTGTTGTACGCTTTACCAATTGAACCATTCTCACGATTGACGTATAAGAACAGGCGCACGTTATCTGAACAATATTAAATGTTAAATGAACTCAATTGCAGCATAGCTGTAAAACTAACTTGTGACGTTGCGACTTTGAGGAAATTCATTCAGTGGCCTGCTGGCTCCGCAGATTGGTTTCGTGGCGCAATATCCTAGCACGGCGGTGTCTCCGTCAACATATGCAGGGTCGGGTGGTGCGGATTCTCGCACAATCATGTTTGCTGTAAAAGGCAGCTCCGTGATTCGTCCCTCTCTACAGTCCAAGGAATATTTAGTTCCGCCACCACTCCGCGCGTCCGCATTTCAAAATTCCGCGCGCGCGAAACTTTGACTTTGAATCTGATTCTGATCGCGTGCATGTCTATCGATTTCCGCTGCCTCGCACTCTGTTCACTCTTGCTCTCTCTAATGACGGCCAACCGATTTGCCCACCCACTGTACCTACCTAATCCAAAGGGTGTGGTTGCCGTATAAGTAGTCAGTTTGATTAATGAATTTCCGCAAAAAGCGTGAACTTCGGGGGTGACTTTGTTCGACGACATCAGTAGACCTACGGCCACTAAAAGAGAAGGCTGCTGGCAGAATCAATAGCACGCAATAGAGCACAAAGAAAACGCTTGGATCAAGTGGTTTCGACTCCCAGCATCTCACCACTTGAGCCTTCCATCAACCCGGAGTCTCATCAGAGGTGAAGTTGGTGGAAAGTGTTTGTAAATAGTTTAAAAAAACACAAAAGTAACCTTTCGAAGGCGTCTTGAACTGGTGTTCACGAGAAATCTCTCTGGCGGTCGCGTTGTTACTTGAGAAGTAATAATGAACTTGGTCGCGAAGTTTCGCGTCATCTTTTATCGCATCGATCAATTGCACCATGTCCATGATGTTCTATAAAAAAACTGCGTGACAGAGTTGCAATACAGATTGTACCTTGTATGTTCTTGTCAGTGTGCGCACGGGGTTCGTAGATGTGGACTGAGGTAATGAGGATTTGGGAGGGGAAGAAAGCGAGAGAGAGAGAGAGAGAGAGAGAGAGAGACTCACTGTTCCCGCACATTTTGCTTGATCAATTCCGCCATTGAAACTAGTCCGGAAACACTTTTTCGTCGATATATCGTAGACGATGGTGACGTTCTGCCACGCAGCGAGCGAACTCATCCCGCACGAATCGACCAAGTTCCAAGCCCGCTGCAGCTGAGACAGAGTGAATGTGGAGAAGCAGGAAAAGACTAGGCACGCCGAGATCATCTCGAGGACTGCTCGAAGATTCGCTGACCGAACGGCTCATTATATAATGACTGGTGGTGCCACATCGAATAGTCGAAAGTCGCGTGACGTTCCCATGGATAGAAGAGTCATGTGGTGCCATTTCTTCAGAACCCCTCCCTGTCTGAAACTGACGTTGCCATTCCCTTAAATTGTTTTTTCCCCTTTTTCTCTAACTGACGTTGCCATTACTTTAGATATCCTCTCCATTCAAAATAAACGTTTTCGTTCGCCGGAGTGGGGATTGGAATCTGAGCTATAAGTAGTGAGAGATGAAATCATACGGGCAAAAGTGTGTGCAATCCATCAGAAAGTATTCGGGATGAGTTCATTTTACATGTTAGTAAAAGACCATCAACTGACAAATAGCCAGAGAGAGAGAGAGATAGATAGAGAGAGAGAGAGAGAGAGAGAGAGATTCATATAGAGTAGGGACTGCCTGGTGATGCCAGGTACACGGCACCTAGATAGGAAGAGCATCAACTACACTGACGCGAGTTTCTGATCTATACGTGAGTTGACGACATTGCCTTCGACAGGCCAAAGAAAGCGAATGCGTCGGTAGCGTTGCCGAGCCAGCTAGGAGCTTGGATGGTCATCTGTTCCAAAAAGCGATCGCCTATCCAAGTGATCGCAGTGAATGAACGGATTCAAACAAGCAGAGTATGTGAGCTTTTGTGAATCCATATGTCTAATTTATATGAGTGTGTATCTGACAAGATATGGTGTTCGTACACTGATAGCTTTTGCGAACATTTATTGGAAAGACTTGAACTCGACGATGGTGTTATTGTTATTGTTTCCCTGATTGCACTTGAGCAGATGGCGAACAGAGTTTAAGGCAAGATGAAAGGAAATCGATAGGCGGACAACGAGAGGGAGGGAGGGAAGAAACGATGACAGGAAAAAGAGAAGGAAGGAAGGAAGGAAGGCCGCTTCACTCGCGACTGCAGTTGGGAAAGAGACACGCGCGAATGATAGCGAGAGCCACGGAGACGATCGCCCCATGGATGAGGAAGGCAGTGACGCCAGCCATACTGAACTCATCTCTCTCTCTCTCTCTCGCTCTCTCTCTCTCTCTCATACACACACACACACACACACACACACACACACACACACACACACACACACACACACACACACACACACACACACACACACACACACACACACACACACACACACACACACACACACACACACACACACACACACACACACACACACACACACACACACACACACACACACACACACACACACACACACACACACACACACACACACACACACACACACACACACACACACACACACACACACACACACACACACCTCTCACTCTCTGTCCTCACCATTTGGCAAACCGCCATGCACAGTGAACTGTAAGTATGTACACCATACTGTATGCACAGTAAACTGTATGCACAGTATCATGTTGTCTCACCCTTCCTGTCGATAGACGCTCGCAGGTGGTACTGCCTCAGGTTAGCGCCGCGATTGCCCCCCCCCCCTCTCTCTCTCTCTCTCTCTCTCTCTCTCTCTCTCTCTCTTTCCACTGTCAGCGCTACTCACGCTTGAGAGAAGTGATAGTCACGATAGGCTGCCGCTGTTGCTTCATCGCCTCGACTGAAAGGATACTGTAGCTACGAGTAAGGATACTGTAGCACTTTCCTATCTACCGTACCCATGGCGACGACGGCATCGAGTTTCTCATTGACCAGACGCTGCTCCTTCCGAAGCACATCGGTCTGTTTCATTTCCGGCGAAGGAGGCTTCACATCAGAGTAGCAGCGGACTGCACAAAGGTACTGATGGATTTCGCAATCAACGATTGCGAAATAGTCTAGTGTGTTTGTTTCGAAAGAGCAATATACCCGGAATAACTGGATACGGAATCGGCGTGTATGCTCATTGCTTACCATTCAACTGTTTACGGGAAGAGGGGAGCAGACGGAGGGACCACCAACGAAGAGCCGGCTCGTCGAGCGGATGCGACTAGAAGAGATGGCCGTCGCGCGGGACAACATTGTAGAGAAGTTAGGCAATATGGAGTTCACACCACCACACCACCACACCACCACACCACCACACCACCACACCGCCACACCATCACACCACCACACCATCACACAACCACACCACCACAACTTAACACAACCACACTATTCTCTACGACTGATTATGTTGATGGTGTGGTAGTATGGTGGTGTGGGTTGTGTGAGTGGTGTGGTGGTGTGATGGTGTGATTTCCTATTCGCCGAGAAATTATGGTCCGTAGGTGATACTTTTCGTCGGTGTAGCCATTTCGCAATCGTTATCAGAGATTGCGAAATGTTCCCGACGTCAGCGCGCGGAACCGAACATCGCCAAAACAACGCTACAACTACAACTCCACTTTTGTTGCGGTCACAACCTACAGTGCGCAGAACTTATGTAGCTTTCTATGAACGCGTGGCACGCTGCGGGAATGGTGTGACAGAAGAGAGACGCGGACTGCCAACGGGATGTGTGCAATTTCATTGGACACCAACAGTGCGTGCCGTCTCGTAGTTCGTTTTTCTCGCACTCTGTGTTGCCTGCAGCTAGACCACGTTCAATGCGGTCTCTGAAGTTAGCCAACACGCACGGGCTGCTTGCGCACCCGTCTTGGCGGATTGTTATGAATACATGGCCATATACTTTTTCAAGCTGATTCCGAATATGAAAATAACTTTTCCGGAATAGTAGTTTGAAATAAACTTCAAAACCCACCGCACAGACTACCCATGGAAATGACCTGTCAACAACAGCAGCGTGGCCGAATGGATAGTGTGTTGGAAAGTTAGAAATGACCATAGATATCGATGCGATGCGCTATGCGGCAAAAGTTTTTGTGGTTTTGTCCGGTTCTCTTTTTTTCATCACATGTCCTGTGATTATCTATTGTTGATTGATACTCAAAGACTACTTCATTTACTGCATGACTTTCCAAGTGTTCTATTTCACATCCCATTTTTAGATTTGCACAAATATCATTGCATGTAATATTTCGAAAGAAAGAAATAGGAAAGGGAAATTCTTATCGTATTACGTAATCCATGGAAACGTCACCACATCTTGACTATTCGATGTGGCATCCGCATCCCCTCATCAGCCATCTCTACTTTCAGACTGTCTTCAAACAGTCTCGGAAATGATTTCGGCGTGCCTTGTCTTCTCCTGCTTCTCCACTTTCACCCTGCCTGAGCTGAAGCAGTCATGGAATTCGACAGGTGCGCCCGGATCAAAGTACTCGCTTTCTGAAACTTGCGATATTATGTCGCGCAATGAATGGAATCACCTCACTATTGTCTATGATATTTCCACGAAAAAGTGTTTTCGGTCTCACTTGAATACCGGAACTGATAGAACAAAGTGTGCAGGAACAGTAAGTCTCCGCCCTCTCTCTCTTTCTCATTACTTTAGCACACATCTACGAATCCGGTGCGCACACTGTTAAGAACATACATGGTATACTCTGTATTTGTAATTCTTTCACGCAGTTTTTTTATAGAACAACATGGTGCAGTTGATAGACACTGGAAGACGTGTTGCGGAACTGGGTGAAGACGTTCATTACTTCATTTCAAGCGACAATATTACCGCCAAGCAGATTGCGAAAGCACACCGATACAACATGTATCCTTCAGGTCATTTGTATGCGTTTTTTTCTGCAGAAAACCTTTTTAGTAGGTCGCCTAATGCCTGCCAACCGAATCAGCGCCGATGTTCACACGCTTTGCGAGAATGCATTGATCAAATTGACGACTTACTCGAAAACCACACCTTTTGGAATAAGTAAGCAGTGATATGGAAATCTCGAAGGTTTTTTTTACCAGCAAACGTGATTGTGCCTGGATCAACATCGCCGAATCCTGAATATTCTGACGGAACCACGGCCGTGCTAGGATATTGCGTCATAAAACCTGCCTGCGGAGCCAACGCGCCACTCAATGAATACATTATATGGAATAATGTTTCCGGTTAGTTAGACAAGCTAATTGTATTCAATGTTGTCGTTCAGACTGGCCATATTTCTCATACAACACCCACACTTCAATCGGTGGAGCAAAGTTTCTACGAATACGCTGTTACATTTGGACAAACACTTGAAACTGTGAATGCATAAACTATACGACCCATTTACTTGCAGTTTTGCTTTTGTGACGAAGGCGCGGTCAGTCTGTTCGAAAGCCGTTTGGGAGTGAAGGCATAGCAAGGCATTCCAAAGTGTTCGGGGGTATTCAGAAGTACTTCGAAGGCAATTCGGAAGTGTTCTGAAGGCGATTCGAAAGGCAATTCAAAAGTGTTTTGAAGCATTCGGGTCGGGAGTGTTTCGAAGAGACTAACCGCGACTTCAACGATCAAGCGACCCTTTCTTTCATTCTCCACCGTTTCAACTCATCTTCGCATCAATTTCGTATCTTCCGTAATCTTTGAGCGATAAAAAAAAACCATTGTCGTTTTTGTGATGAATTCACGTGTTCCACTCCCATCCTTTCGCCACCACTTTTCCAATTCATTTGTGCATCACCTCTCTCTCTCTCGCTTTCGCCCCCTGCGGGCAATACAATAGATCACTCACTCACCTCTCCCACCTCATTGGGCCCGGAAAACATGAGAGAGAGAGAGAGAGAGAGAGATAGAGAGAGAGAGAGGGAGAGAGAGAGAGAGAGAGA
>CAWZYM010000109.1:350000-417500 GCA_963966185.1 Rhabditoides inermis | reverse complement strand
ACATGACAATAAACCATTATAGCCATTTATCACACATTTATCACTAATCACAGTTGTTGCGGATCACATTTCACTCCCGTGACTCCTCGCATCAAAAAGTCGACAGCAATCGAAAATCGCGTCCTACAGTGCGCGGAATGTAGTTTCCTATTGACGGCTAAATATTTGAATTCTTGCGCAAAAGACTGTGGCGAGAGAAGAGGGCGCAGACGGCGAGCGCACGTGTCTCTTCATTCCCCATTGTCTCTCGCAATAAAGTAGTCCGCGCGGCCACTGTACAACTGTGCATCGTCTTCATGGTGCTTCGGCATCCTGTTCACGAGGGAGGTGTTATAGGTCCTCCACTCAGATTTACTTCATAAGGTAGAAATTGAAAGCCCTTAACCTACCGTTTAACATATCAAAAAATCAGCTGCCCTCGTTTCGGTTTAGGCATACTTCACATAGAAAGTAACAGTCAAAAATTTCAAAGTCCCGACAGTCGCTGGAGGCAGTCATTGACGTTTTTGACCATAACTCGACTCTAAATCAATGAAATCTCATATTTCAAATTTTTTATGAAAGCTATAGTCTTCTATAACTATTAGGGACCCACTCCGATAAAAATAGTGCAACATACGTAACACAAAGTACAGTAATTTGGTATCAACTTCAAACTAAGATTACGGTACTTAAATGGACACGAGGGCAGCTGAATTTTTGATATGTTGTTAAGGAGATCAAGAGCTTTCGAATGGTGCCTTCAGATTGTAAATCCGAGTGGAGGACCTATAACACCTCCCTCGTCAGTTCAGTCGTGAGACTAGAATGGTCGTTTCTCTCCTCCTTCCTTTCTCTCCCTGCTCCTCTTCTTTCAATTCCATCACCAAGTGAACAACTTGATACTGTACCGTACAACTAACTTTCTACCGTGAAAAACTTGTGATCAGAAGTTCGACCAATCACACACAGCGGTCTTATCGTTGCCCGGAAGCAGCTTCAAGTCTCTCTGGTTGCCAGCACTGGATACGTCTTCTCTTTCTCTCTCTCTCTCTCTCTCTCTCTCTCTCTCTCTCTCTCTTTCTCTCGCTCTCTCTCTCTCTCTCTCTCTCTCTCTCTTTCACCAGACGCATCATATACTAAGAGTATTTTTTCAACAAGCTTATGTAACATCTATGAAGACAAGAAACAGCAAGCAGCATAAAATCATCGACGAGCTCAGTTACAAATATTTATTTGTTTGCGCAACTCATCAGTTCGAAAAATGATTTATCAGGGCCAGATGTAACACGATTGATCGATGTAAGGCGGATATTTATACCCTTGCATAGAAGTGTTTGTGGTAGAGTGAGCATACATAGACATCGCTTTATCTTTGTCTGCAAGTAATAATGTGTAAGTTATCATTCAATAGTCGCTTTTATTATGTATTAATATACCTATATCTAAATACAGATTCTGATAGCGATGAATGAGTAAATTGGCTCCGCAAACGGGTCTGCTCATACAGTAACCAACCGTTGACTCAATAGTGTGTGGTCTCACATAGAAACACCCGGAGACGAGAATGTTTACTGAACATAGTATTTGTAACTTTAATGAAAAATTTTCTGACCTGGACCAACAGAACAGGTAGATTCTACTGACGTCAGTGGTCGAATAGCATACCCACATGTCTTATTCACAACCGGGCCAGTCACGCTCAAAATTGTGCCCACTGAAAGAACATTATATTGAAAAGTAATATCGTAACATTCTATTGAACATACGCAAGCGAGCTTGTTTGTATCCTTGTTTCAACACTTTCTGATATCCCGCACTTGTCTTCGTATTGTAGTAATGTGCGTCGTTGTTTATTGCTGCATTAAATTTCGTCATGTCGACGATTTGCGCAAACTTCAAGTTGCTCTGAAATGCAATATTGAGATTTAAATTCAACAAAAAACACACTTTGTAAATCAGTATCGCTGTCCGCGCCGGATTTGAACTAGCGTTCTCTCTGCAAATCACCGGAGGGTTGAGTGAATGGTGTCGAAGACATGTTTTATTTTGCGCATCGAATAGTATCGTGACATAATTATAGTCTGCCGTCGTGGTGGGAGAACCACAATCCACAAAGCTGCCGAATTGTATTATGTATCATCAAAATAAGAATAAAATCCAGAAAAAAAACCTTGTGTTTTCCCATGTTCCGTTGTACACGAGATCGCCTAGAGACAATGCGGAAAAGCAGGAAGAAACAAAGCAGGCGTATAACATTTCAAAAAGAAAGAGTGAAACGAAGAAGAATGGCGTATCCAACTGAGCTGTTCCGTTTCACCGTATGCCACATGTCACATTGTATTCGTTGGGAGGATATCAAGCTACTCATGGTATGACGTCTCTCTCAACGTCTCTCCCATCACAACAAATCAATCAGTATCAGTAACTTACCGTATGCTCTCAGTTTTCTGGAGGCGATGCCCAGATTGAAAGCGTAGAGTACTCTAGTAATCGAGTTTTCGATGTTCGTAAGTTGTTAACCGTTTTCAATAAAAAATACCCTATCCCTTATCGAGTCAAAAACAAACTTGCAACAAAAAATGTTTGTCTGACCAGCGATACTGTATATTGCCATACAATGAAACAGTGGGATGATCTTTAAGATTTCAAATTACAAATGAACAAACCTATTTTTTCAAGTTCTCATTCAAAACACATCAAGATCAAATGAAGCACAGATCGTACAAGTATTGGTTGTATCCGCCCAATGCTTGTTCGTTGAATGTGTGAGCAACGAGAACGTTGTCTAGAATAAGACTTTTTGAAAGGATTCTTAGCTACCCGATAGAATAGAACTAAACGCTATGTTTCTTGAACGCTCACATTTCAATTAAAAAAAAATTCTCTCGTTAGCTTAGAATAGGTTTCAACGCTCGCACGTTGTCTATGTATGTAAAAACAAATCAGGGTTGAATATCTCTGATAATGAATCAAGCACGCGAGAAAAATACGAGGGGGGAGCGAACGAGCGTTCGGATCAATCGGGTAGCAAATAAGAATACATTTAACCAACATTGTTTACCTGCTAAATTGTGATGTCGGTATGTCCTCAGAAGTTTGCTTGCTCCGCAAATAGGCCGACTCACGCAGTAGCCTCTCACACGTGACGGTGAGGTGCACTCAGACTCTGTAGCTCATTTCACTGTTCGAATCCTTGCCTGTGAACCCAACCCTAAGCGGCGGAGCATAGTCGAGGCGCTGCAGATTAAAGCAAGGAACCCGGCCCTCAACCGGGAGTACGAATTTGACTCTAAAGCATCGAAGGTGTCTCTCATTCCAATTTCTCTCTCCCTTTCTTCTTTCAGGTCGCCGCCTTCCGCCGACCACAACTCCGAATCGCAACCTACCTACGTGCCCCCGGTCAAGCCCGCGTTCTCCAATTAGACTAGCCCCCTCTCTTCCCTCACACACTCCATTTTAGTTACCCACAGTTACCCGGTTATGTTGTTTCTTATGTTTATTGTTACACCCGCGTCGAATTCTATTGTTTCGTTTCTTGTTATCTAGCCACACATTGTTATTATAGGTATTGCCATATACATGATGGAGGCGTAACGCCGAAACGTCGGATAAAGATAAGTATATTCCAACAATCGTGGTCCCCGGCTTTAACATCTGACACTACAATCAATTCGACGAAGACATGATTTATTTTCCCCGTCTTACACCACAGTGAGGTATTTCCAGTCCAGCGTTGAACATCGCAGGGTATGAAACTGAAGGAATGAGCAGAAGGAAAGTGCAAACATGCCTAGTGTTGTTTTTGCGCGACCTTGTCTACAGATATTGCAATAAAGCAGGAATCCACATATATTTTGAGGGCGCAGCATGCCTCTTTCAATTCGTCAAAACTGAAACCGTCTTGACAGATCTTCTAGAAGCGCTAGAAGCGTCGAGGAGAGTTTGTAATTTGTATTATAGTATTTCTCAATACGTATAAGCGAGTTTTTGATGATTTATGTCTCGTACAACTTTACTTTCATTTCATCAACACATTGGTTAGTATTCGTGAATACTCTCATTTCTCATTTCTTACTCTTCTCCGACTTCTTGATTATCCATCATTAGAGTAGTCATTGTGAATTGTATAGCCACGGCGGGCGGACCAAAGTTTTGGAACAGTGTTTGGTTTTCAGTCGGTCAGGCGTGCCGATGAGTAGAAAGAGAGGTGTGATGAACGTTGCCCGATGCGATACAATTCCATGTGCTAGAGCTCTCTCTTCCCCAAAACCGTCGATACAAAAAACGGTTGCAGTTGGAAACAAAGATCAGATCGAATGGCAGTCTTGAAATAAACAAAATCTCACAAACAAAAGTGAGTGCCATCCGGCAATCTACATGAAAAAAATTTCAATCAAGGTAAAGTGTTCAAGATGGCTCGCACAGTTATTTCTGCAGCTGAACTCTTTTAATTCAAAACTTCTTAGCCTTAACGGGTATCATCCTACATAATTGTCCGAATAATGCGCGAGCAAAACAGAGCTGGTTGCTATGCTAGTGCATCGATTCGAGTGATGAACTAAACACACACGCATCTTATGTACTTCCCGCTTTGTCGTGGATAAAGAGAGAAAGAGAGAAGAGGAGAGAGTTAGTAAAGACATGAAACATTGCACACGACCGCGATAGTATCTTTTTTTGTGCCAACCCCCCCCCCCCTTGGCCCTCTACATACTTCAGTAATCAACACAGACAGAACGCCAACTGAATGTAAAAAAAAACGTTCATGTTCAACATGCAGCAGAAAGCGGGTGGCTCACAAGCAAATGGCAACAGACCACCCCTCACAACTCAATATTGGATAGGGCTTGGTATGCCCACAATATTGCATCGAAACCTAGCGAGTTGTGGGAGGTGCTCTGTTGGCATTTGCTCAGTGAGTGGACGTGGGAACATGAATGAGTGATGTGACGTCGTCGCCGAAGCCATAGAGCCGGTTGAGGAGGTCGGCGTGCGCGGTCTGCTCGCCCATCAGCCGCAGCTCCTCCCTCGAAGTGGGCAGCATGTCGAAGCGACGCGCCAGGCCCTCCGCCGCCGAGTAGTACACGCCCGGCGCCTTCTCAACGCGCAACAACTCTGCAATGGTGAGAGGGTCTCTCTCTCTCATTCTCTCTCTCTCTCTCTCTCTCTCTCTCTCTTTGACTCACGCGCAACAACTCTGCAAAGGTAAGAGGTGTGGTCAGTCTCACCGAAACAGCTCCTTCAAAACGCCTTCGCAACACGCTCTTTTTGGTCGTGTTTCGGAGGCGTTTCGAAGAGACTGACCGCTACTTAGAAGGGTCTCTCTCTCTCTCTCTTTCTTTCTTTCTTTCTCTCTCTCTCTCTCTCTCTCTCTTTCTCTCTCTCTCTCTGTGACTCACGCGCACAGCAGCTGACGATGGCGCATCCGATGAGACCGACGACAGTCGACAGTTTCATAGAGAAAGAGAGAGATAGTTTTTTTTGAGTGGAAAAGCAAATTTTTCCGCCGCCGCGAATAGCGTCCCCACTTTTTTGTGAGTGTGTACAGTGCGAGACCGCCCCTCTTTTGACCGAGGAAGGTTCGCAGAAACTAGTCATTAGTAGCCTATTAGATATCCATACAAAAAAAGCCGTGGAAATGTACGGGTACAGCTAGAGACATATTAATAACACTAGGCGAACGAGCCAAAAAAGGCGCGCGGAGTGCTGCTATAGCGTATTATCTATTAAAAGTACTTGCGTAAATGGTCACTGCTTGTACCTGCGTCAACCGAATGCAACAAAAGCACATTCACTAGAGCTCCGGGGCGCTATAGCGCCAAACCCCAAACCACGCGGCTCTTTCTGAAAGTGTAAACGAGAAATGAGTACGTTGGAAGGACGGCTATAGTCGGATTGGATCATATATGCCATCCGTGACATTTCACATTATGTGCAGTTTCGTGCAACACAACGTGTATGTTTTCAAATAACCAAAACGCTTTGTGAGAGGGAATCGAACCCTTGGGGAGCTCGCTACGATCGCGCGCTGGCGGTGCGCTCTACCACTGCGCCATCGAGGCTCATTCCGAGAGGTCATTGCATTTTGCAGATATGTGGCGCCTCTGTGGCGCAGTGGTAGTGTGCGCCGCCAGCTATACATACTGAATGGGTGTTATACATACTGAAATGGTGAATGGGTGTCTGAATGGGTGTCTTGAATTCCGTTCTTGAGTCCGTAGATGGTGCTGTGACGCCTTCTAGCTGCCATGAAAGTGGATTGCCACACCACAGGGGCTGGGTTAGTTTAACAAGAATGGTTGACTCCGAGGGGGATCGAACCAGCGACCGTGAGATTGAGAGACGAACGCTTTATCCACTAAATGTAAGCCGCGCCCCCGGCATTTCAACACTGCGCCTGGTTTCACACGTCGTCTTCGCTTCCTCAGTGATCTGAAAGCAACTGAAATGGCCGAGTGGCGTAGAAAAACGGAGTGAGATGTAAGGTCGGTGGTTCGAACCTGCGCACTCGAATTTGTTTTTTTGCCACTGATTTTTTATTCGAAGTGATTGCAAGCCAATAACTCCTTTCAATAACAGAATAGGTACTTTTAAACTCTTCGAAATAGGTTTAGTGTACTGTAAAACTAATTACAGTCTAGTTCTTTTTGATTTACATGAATAACGTGAATGGATGAAAAAAAAATGTGAAAGTCTACTTTGGACAACATGACCTAAAAATTAATTCATTTTAATCAATAGAACATTATACAGAGAATGAAAATTAAAACTCCCTGAAAAAACTATGATCTTTTCGCAAAACAAAATAGAGTGCGCGGGTTCGAACCCCCGACCTTACATCCCACTCAATTCTTCTACGCCTACGCCACTCGGTCTTTTCAGTTGCTCTATATCAATTTAGTGCGAATCGGAGCATTAGAGGGGTTATACTCTTCATGTTAGTTACAGTAAAGGATTAGTACCTATAAACAGAAATTTACAGTAAAATCATGGTAAATTTTCATAATAAAAACACATGATTTGTTTTAAGGTATTAAAATTATGTTTTTGAAAAAAAATCACACAGGCTCCCTGTGGGCCTCAAAGTTTGTTGATACAGTGCCAGGAGTCTTGGAGTCTTACTGTCTGACCACGGGCGGTAGATACGCAGCTCTGTCAGGTGTGCAACGATGAAATTTCGACAAAACTGGGTTTACGGTGATTTCATGAACCTTTCGATTTTATATACGTAAACGTTGAATTTCATTCTATCAGCTGATGTTGTTGAAACACCAGTGTTGTTGAAATTTTATATCATATTTCTGGCCGTGTTACATAAACAGAGACATTGCAAAATAGAAAAAAAAGATAGAATACGACATTCAATTTCGAACCAATTCCACTATTGTCTCTAAGATAAATAGCGAAATATACCACAACTCTTTGACTCTTGAACAAACTAGTACTCAGATTAAAGAGACAGATTTCTTAGATTTGACCATCAAAATAGAACATAATTTAATAAAAACAGAACTTTACAATAAAACAGATGACTACTCATTCGATGTTATCAGATATCCTCACTGTGAAAGTAATATTAAGTCGAGCATTGCTATGAATTGTCTACATGGAGAAATAATTCGAATATTCAGATGTTGCACTATGAAGTTAACCTTTCAACAAAGATGCCAACAACTGTATAAAACATATATCGCAAATGGTTACAACTCTGACAAAGTTATGTTCCAAATTTCTAAAACAATTCTTAGTAATAAACAACTATTATTAAAATACAAATTAAAAACCAAAAATATATTCAAACGTTTCATTGACACTCTGAAATGACCTGCTACCATTCCCTCTCTATCTCTGCACTCTTACTGATCTACTGATCTGCGCGAAACAGTCGATGAGCCACGCAGTCGCCACTCTCAAATCATTCGTTTCACATTCCCCTGTCCCTAGTGGTTGTTTTCTTTGCGCATCGCCCCCCGTATTCTTAGCGTCATAGACAATCAATAACAGTCTAGACTCACTTTCCCCTCCTTTTTTTCTAGTAAAACTTCTTTGTATATTTACCTACCAGCTCATCACTGATGATGGTCCCGGCTGGTAGGTTCACACATCCGGTCTGGTGGAAGGGACCGAAACCGGATGTGTGCTATGATTTTTTTTTCAAATAGAACTTCTTTTGATTTTCGTGTAATTGGTATATTAGACAAAATTATACAGGAAAGAGTACATGTAATTAGCAAGGCACACATCCGGTTTATGTGTGAAAGGGTGACTTAACATGAACGATAGATAACATACGAAGTATTATACAAAGGAAAAAACATGGATGTGCTCAAATACGACGGATTTTAGACAGTGTCATTAGTTCTAGAGAGGATAGGTGCGATAACACTAACACATGCGATAACACTAGGCGAACGAGCCAAAAAAACGCGTACTGTTCGAAAAAAATCCACGGATTCATAACCTATAGCTATAGCGTAGTGTCTATTAAAAGCACTTGCGTAAATGGTCACTGCTTGTGCTTGTGTCAACCCACCGCAAGAAAAGCACATGCGCTATCGCGCCAAACCCAATTAACCCAATACACGCACACGCGCCTCTTTCCGCACATGTGATCGAGAAATGAGTGTGATGGAAGAACTGCCAAGACGGGAAAAAGACCGTTGTGGTACGTATGAAGGTGTGTTGCACTATCGTGCCAACCAGGGTGGAATTGTATGATTATGAAGTGTTGTGTTTTTGTATTCTAAATCCACTAAACCGCCAGAGCTCACGAATGGTAAACTTTTTTGACACTGATAATCTAGACAAATACGATATATCTACTAAACGTTTTTTTTATTGAATCGCAAATACTCTTACAAAAATTGATACAGACACGAACGCAACAAATTTGGCATTTCGATGTTCTGCAAATAATATTTGCTTCTGTTATCAAGACAGCAAGGCACTTACTAGGCAAGCCGCGAGTTACTGCGTCGATGGCGTATTTAGGCTTCGTCATCTCTGGCGCTTGGGCATACTTTTCTTTTGGCCAGAACTCGAACATTCAATCAGAACCTTCTTCAAAAAGCGCCTCTTTTCGTTAACATTGAGAATGACATCCATTGCAGGACACGGATCCCGACTAAACACACTCGGATATTAGATCTATGTTTTGTGAGGGAAAAGGAAGAAAAAAACACCTCCCACAGAACTGATAGATAGGATCCTTGCAGATATATCCGGGTGGACAATCCATCTTTTCAGTTTTGCATGTACAATCTAAAAAAAAGTATTTTGTGAGATCGAGAGAGAGAGAGAGAGAGAACGAGAGAGAGAGAGGGAGAGAGAGAGGGAGAGAGAGAGAGAGAGAAATAGAGGGAGAGAAAGAGAGAGAGAGAGAGAGAGAGAGAGAGAGAGAGAACACGAGTACTAGAGACAGTGTACCATAAGCAGACATGCAGAAATATCTTTCTTTTTCAACGTAGTTTCCATTATCGGCATTTTTATTCGGTCGATACCAGAAGTTTCTATCACAAACCAATTCCTTTTTGAAAAAGGTCCACATTTCCTCATCGATGTTAACCTTGGATCCCGGAGGACATAGTATCCTTGAAAAAAGACTATGCACTATCCGTAAAAAATCGAATTAAAAAATTCGTAGTAGTAAATGAGCGTGGTTCATTTGCGCTTATGTCTATTTTTACAGTATTAAAGGGTGGGGCGGTAGGTTATTCGTGGAGACACCAATTTCGAACTCAAATTTTTGTCTGCATCCTCGGCAGTGGCAGATTCAAAAGTACCGCAGAATCGTCGTTCTTTCGTAAAAATTGCAGTTCTGTTCGGTTAATATGCTTTTTAATAATACTCTGAGTCAAAAATCTGTAGCCACTGTTCCTTTAATCTTAACTTACTTGTCGCACCTTCCTGATTGCTCTAGTTTGACAAAGTCGTGATGGCAGTTGTACGTTCTGTTGCAATTAGTATCGAGTATGATTTCTTTATCTGCCTCAAGAAACGTACATCCACACTCTGAAATTGAAATCAATTGGTTATCGTTTTATCAATTAAATTATACTAATTTCGAAAACAAAGAAGTTTACGGGAGAAACGACATCAGAAGCATCCAGTATCCAGTGTAAACAAAGCGCTTGTAGTGCATTCACTGTAGATAAGTGTCACTATCACTATCAGTACAAAGACATCTGTTTTTTTTACGTTTTACAAGCGTCTGTTGAGTTGATTAACATGTTTTCTTAACTGTAGCCGATCGGACCGGAGATTATTGTAGGACGCTGAGCGCTGACTATGATGACAATCTAAAGTACTACTTCTTTTCTTTCCTTATTCAATCAAAAACTACCAAATTCGCAGTTTGCAGTCAGATGAGTGTAGGATTCTCCGTTTGAAAGATGTCATTTTCCATCCAGATCGCATTGAAGTAGAACCCAGTCTGAGAGCGAAGGGGCTTTGATAGAGTCCGCACAGAACTCTAAATTTCGATGTTTCGGTTTTTTTTCATTTTTGCCGTGTTTTCGACGTGGCAACCTCAAAGTTTCTCCATTTTGCTCTGAAAGCTCGTCATTCCGCCACCGTCTCTCTCTGGCCGAAAACTCGCGTACCGTGGAAATAGGGGTACCCTATACAAACCGGAGTCGCGATATATTGTCTTGTCAGAAAATGCGTCATCTCCGATGGTACTAGTGAGTAAGTAGCTCAAAATACTCTCGTGTTCTCGCATATGACTAATTTCTGTTCTTGTTTCACATTCATCTGCTAATTTATACCCACAACCCGACGTTTTTCCACTATCAGATTCCCCCAACCCCACTTTTTCCAACAAAAATAAACTACGAACAGTTCCAAAAAAGGGTGATGACCGGAGCAAAAAAAGTTTCTGCACTATTTATGACGAAGCAATCACGGACACAATATGTTTACAGTTTGCAATGTAAAAAAGGCGATTTCGAAATCGTTTTAATCGATGTTCGATGGTGATGTGATGTTCAATCTTCAAGTCCATATGTAGCATACTCCACTCCGAACAGTATGATTGTATCCGCTGGTGATTTTCGCAGATGTAGAGTAGTAATACAGAGAACCATCTGGAAATACCACGATACCGCTGGTATTCACTGAATACACAACTCACATGCGTTGGTCCAAAACTGGAATTCGTGATATGGAATGTGTGCCCCACACGCCGGATTCTTGCTACAGTAACCCAAATCCGCGAAATCGTGGCCGTTGTAAAACCTACGTGGGACTTGATCTTCCCTTCTCAATACACTTGCTGAAAGAGTGATTTTCATTTGATTTCAAACATAAACTTGCCGATTCGTCTTCGAACAGTCTTCGAACAGCCATGATCTTAGTTTGATTAAGGAATTGTTGCATGTTATGTTAATTGCAGTCAGGTTCTTTTCATTCAGTGAAATTATTCGACCCACTTAAATTAAAATAAGTGGAAAAAACTGGTTGTATTGTACTTACTTGAAGCGAATGTTGTGTAGTTGTTCATTGCAGCGATGTCATTTGCAGTTTTGTTGTTGCTTGCAACATAATAATGCAATCGATCTTTCAGTTTCGGTATGAATTTAGCTTTATCAAGTAGTGCAATCATGTTGTTCTGAGATATCATTGAATGCCGATAAATAATGAGACATTACCGAATATGATCTGATCAGTGTATGCACTTGGTTTGTTGAAGAGTTCTATAAAACAACTGAATGAGAAGCTCAAACCTTCCTCACCGAGCATATGCTTTTATTAATATTTTCATCCAAACCGATTCCGTGGCACGTCTTGGTCGAGAGATCATACAGTATCGTCATCGTATTCCATCGATGAGTAGACACATTACAGTCTACCACGCTAAATTGGCTGAAGTTTGTTGTATGAATAGATACCATATGGAAACCTCGATTGTGTCCAATTTTGATGCAGTTCAGGCCAGCTGAATGTGGAGAAACAAGTGAAAAGAAGAGTTGCAGAAATCATTTTGATAGTGGAAATTTGAACTGAACTAGTGAGTAAAGCAATGGGGAATGGGAGCTGTCATTTCAACCCATTCCTATTCTACCAGCGGTGCTCGGTTGTCATAGTTTCGATGATTTGCGTTCCTCAAAATTCAAAAATAATTATATTTATCTCGCAAACGTCATCGTATATACATCATAAGAAGCCAGAAAATACAGAGAATAATACGAAATTAAGGCAAAACAGTGAGCAATCGCTACACCACAACACAAAACACAAAGAAATTAGTTCCAAATCGAGCTTTGGAGAGTTTGACACACAAAAAACGGTAAAGCATGGCAATCGAGATAGGGGTACACGTAGGGTGGTGAGGGATTTCGACGCAAGCCGCTTGCGTCACGGCGCAAGGCTTGCGTCAGAGGTGGTGCGGGTCAGACGCGCTGGTAGACGACTGCGTTGTTGGAGTAGATCTCCCTCACTCCTTCGTAGACCGGCTCGAATGGAGTCTCGTCTACCACTCCGATGCGGGAGCCGCAAGGAGACGCCGCGGACGTAGAGTCCGTCGCCTGGACGGGTGGTGACGTCATCTCTCTCTCTCTCTTTCTCTCTCTATCTCTCTCCCCCCTTTCTCTCTCTCTCTCTCTCTGCCTACCTGGCTCCTTTCTTCACTGTCCATGCTGCTGCTATGCCGGCTGCTATCCGGTGAGATGGACACTCCGAGTCCACTCGACTCCCGCTTCGCATAGCGCGCCTCACACTGTGTCTCAAATCAAATCAATTCAAAAAATAATTTAAAAACAATAATATTAAAACTTAATTGATGTGTTTGAGGCGTCTTAAATCAGAGATGTATGTATTGCGCTTTGAAACAAATATCTATCATTGAGGTGCCCTTTTAGAAGTCCCCGATTCAAGACGATTACTCTTCGGTGAAACGTATAAGGAAAAAAATCAAAATTTCCTTACTTGCTCGATGCCGGCGTGTAGTCGGGCGATGGTGGCATCGAGTGAGCGGCGGTGTTTCGTGGAAGGGGGGTACGCCTTCAACATGATGATGATGCAAAAAATGGACATTTCACGCGTGGTGTGCAGTCCTATACAGATTTTGAGCGGTAAAAACCCCGTCTTCGATAGCCATTTCAAAGTGTTTGGAAGGCATTCGGGATAGGGATGTCAAGGGGAATTTTCAAGTGTTACGGATATGTGCTTACTGTATATCAAAATGAAGTAAATTATATGTAGTTTTGAAATAGTATCATTTTAATTAGTTGTTTTCTTTCATTTCCGCGTTACGCGCATCGAAAGCGCGCGGTTTGAGGGCGCGCGCGGCACACAACTTCACAGAGAAAGGCTAAGCCACGCCCCTTTTTGACGTCATTTTCATAGGATCAAATCAATTTTTGTCAAAAATAATAGGTTATGACACGGTCCAGCGCCAAAAGGAAAGCACTACCAGATACAACTTTTTACGGCGCGTCGAATGGTGTATTTCGTTTGGCGCGGGAAGATGCCGCATATTTGTGCCATCAAAGCTCCGCCCACTTGACATCCCTAATTCGGGAGTGTTTCGAAGAGACTGACGGTGGCGGTGACTTGTCGTTCACGTTCCAATCCGCTACCAGAGGATCTACACTACATCGTGAGAGAAACCAAAGCCTGATAGCGTGCTACCCTCACACCAGTCTCTCAAACACATCAGGTACCATGGAATATGTCAACAACGGTGTGTCCATGCTCACCATTCGCTCATACCCTGCTCCTTCCTCTCCTCCTCCTTCTCCTCCTCCTCCTGCTCCATTCGTGTTCATGCTCAGCCCCTGTCCCGGTGGATGCGAGATGGACAGTGCCTTGCGCGGCAGGATCTCGTCGATGTCCGCAAAGTCCAGGTATTCCTGCAAAATGTGCGGTTCTTATCCAAAAATTTCGATGTCACACTGAGATTTGTGAAATGTGCAGGTTTCCGTCTACAGAAATATGTTCACAGTTTTCTTGTCGTTTTAACAGTATCAAGCGAGTATTAATTTACTTTGTGAGGTTTTGCTACATAATGAAGTCCAGAAAACGGTGTGAGAAAGATGACAGCTCTATCTTTCATTCGAATAGTTTTAGAGAGCAAAAACCAAAAGGTGATACCTTTTTGGCTGCCACTGTAGCAGCATTTTGAAACGTATGCGGTGTACATTTTGATAGTTGAGTATTACTTGTGATCTTGTGTTTGTTCTTTGATAGAAAACATAACAACGTATGTTGTTATTTCGATCACACAAATCCATCGAGAAGCATCTACTCATCCTTCGAGAGAGAGAGAGAGAGAGAGAGAGAGAGAGAGAGAGAGAAATAGAGAGAGGGGGGAAAGAGGTAGAAAGAGGGGAGAGAGAGGGAGAGAGAGGGGGGAGAGAGGGGAGAGAGAAAGGGAGAGAGAGGGAGAGCGCGAGGGCTGGAGGAAGAGAGGGAGATAGAGGGGGAGGGAGAGAAAGAGAGATATTTTATACAAACCTTATGCCTGACTGCGGGAGAGTCCGAATAGTATAGCGATCTCTGCGAGAATGCAGACGGCGTGTGCTTGCGACGAACCGTGTCGAACATCGAGACTGCGATATCGATTGTTTATTGATTTATCGATTGGTTGAAACTCACTCTTTCTGATAGTGTTTCCGACCGGGGATATACGTTCCTTGCGCTCGGTGGGCGTGCGCTCTGCAAATTGTTTTTAATTTTAGAAATTATTATGATACGAATGAAAACGATACTTTTCACGAACGGATTATACTCAACTAATAACAGTCGAATGCAATGTGACGAAGAAATTAGGTGAACAAGTTACTATCTATAGTACATAAACACGTTAATACGTCTAATAGCATTGTGTTGTGTTTACATGTGTGACCAGAGGGGGGGGGGGGTTGTACATCATAAACAAAGCTCTATGCATCGATTGTTGTATTGTATTGACTGAATGTGAAGAAGACACTCTATGCGGTTGTGCGGAAAATATTTATTTGTGATACATTTCACATAGTGTATAATGTAAGTCAAAATCCTTTTTTTCAATACCTTTCTCAATGGAGTTGGAGGAAATCGCGAAGATAGGAGCGGAAATGCGTGGGCGGACTCCTGAAATGTTCAAATCAATAAATCGATAAATCGATAATTGTCTTGTTTTCCTTTTCACAATGTGCAAAACTATTGTGATGTTCATGTTTCATGTACTATTATCTATTTTGAGTTGCCTATCAGTTGTAAACCGCATAATACCACGTAAACAGTGATAACTATAACCATAAATATCATAATCGTAAAGTGTAAATATCATAATCGTAAAGTGTGTGTGTCCTAAAAGGTGTGGCTGAGGGCCATAAGTGACATCTCTCTCTCTCTCTCTCTCTCTCTTTCTCTCTCTCTCTCCCGATTGTGATCTCTCACTTGACACATTTCAAATGGTGTTGTTATGCGCCAAAACGTTTGCGCGTCTCCCTTCTCAAGTTTACGATAGCCGAAACGAGTTGAGAGATCTCTATTCTGTTTCATATATGTGAAGATGGGGTCAGAGATTACTATTTGCAAATACATAGCAAATATTGCAGTACTATTCACAACATCTTCCATTCTTCCTATCAATTACACGATACGCCTACATCATCGTTGCTGTGATGGATGAATGACCGTCGTTACCGGAAGTGAGGGAGAGGGGAGAGAGAGAGAGAGAGAGAGAGAGAGAGGGAGAGAGAGAGCGTGGGCGGCTGTTTACTCACAATGTTTCTAGTTATGCTAATGTTGGAATGTGAGTAGTACTACTTCACACTGTGCGCGTGGAATTGTATTGTGATGATCGAACACAAAACTGTCTGGGTCTAGCGAATCTGGTAGTGAGGGTGATCTTTTGATGGCCACTGGCCCCCGGATCTTCTCTCTCTCTCTCTCTCTCTCTCTCTCTCTCTCTCTCTCTCCCTCTCTCTCCCTCCCCCCTCCCCCCTCTCTCCTCTCTCTTTCCCTCGCTTCTTCACTATGTGTCCGCGTAGAGTGGCGCGGCCCACTTGAAACATCTTGAAATGACCGCTCCATGTCCTGTGTTCTCGCCGTTTCTTGTATACAAACAAGCCGTGGCGCTCGCAAATCCGAGGCATTCCCAAACAACTCACCCTCCCGACCCGAGATGTAAAATATGTAGCCTAATCCCACGATAAGGCCACTTTTTTGTCATTTTTGGCGGTTGGCATTCTCATTGGAATATTTCATCCACTATTGAGTCCGTACAACTACTAGATTGATGGAAACAGTATAACAAAAAACTAACTAGTATCGCTGGGCGTGGGACTGGCGGACTGTTTGGGGCGGCTGCGGCCAAAGTGCCTGTAAACAAGGAGGTGAACAGGGTAAACGAACACAGGTAAACAAACACAGGTAAACACACCTGACGAGCAGGAAGGTGACGGTGAAGAGGACTCCGACGGCGGCCGCGCCCGAGATCGAAGCTACGACGACGACCACGTAGTCTTGCATTCTGCAAGCATGGAATCGTAAAGAGAAAATAACAAAACACGAACGCATGAATGATTATTGCAAGAACTGCAGAAGATCGAAATGGAAGGAAATATGGATGAAAATGGAAATGGAATGGGAAACGAAAAAAAGCATGATTGGCCGCGAAAGTAGCGAAGGAAACGCAGGGGTTCGGAAAAAGAAGTTCGGATAGGAAACAACAACAACAACGCGAAACGAGTGGAGAATGTGATCATAGAGGTGGCAGGGTCACTGTGAGACAACATGAATGACCACGATAGTAGCGAAGCAACTGCATTCTTGAAGTAAGAATGAAAAAAACAGATGTAGAAGAGTAGAAGCGAGAGACGCTTGGAAGAAAGTGATGGCGATAAAGGGAGGTGGCAGGGTCACTGGTGGCAGGTCTCTCTCTCTCTCTCTCTCTCTCTCTCTCTCTCTCTGTCTCTCTCTCTCTCTCCCTCTCTCTCTCTCCCTCTCTCTCTCCCCTCTCTCTCTCTCTCTCTCTATCTCTCTCTCTATCACACCCTCCTCCCCTCCTCTCCCATTCCGGAAAAGCGGAAAGCGCGCGGTGCAAACAGCCGATCAGATATTGGCCTGGGAAAATCAAACAATCCGGCTCGCTGGTCCGCGTTCCGGCAGGACCACCTCCCGTGGCCGGAGGGCAGAGAGGGAAAGGGAGAGAGAGAGAGAGAGAGAGAGAGAGAGAGAGAGAGAGAGAGAGATAAGAGACGGTGTGAAAAAGAGGAAGCGATCTGGATCGCTCAGCTGCAACGCAATGATCGCCGCTCTGTGAAGTGACTCTTGAGATTAATTAATTTGGGAGTAGTGAAAAAATGCTGATAATTAGTTACTAATAACTAGTTACGATTTTGTGGGGAAAAGAAAAGAAAGGCATACATTATTCTACAAATGCACAATTCACTAACATCCTACCACTGAATCGTATGCAGTCTGCGGCAAAACAGTACTGGTCGATCGTCAATATAGGGATTATAGAATATACTGCGATGTGAGCGGGAGAGTGAGAGTAGATTGACTGATAGAATGACTGATATCATATCAATACATGGGTATTACGGAGCACGATTACGATGTGTGCGGTATGAGAGAGAGGGAGAGAGAGGGAGAGAGAGGGAGAGAGAGGGAGAGAGAGGGAGAGAGAGAGAGAGAGAGAGGAAGGAGAGGAGAAAGAGAGAGAGAGAGAAAGAGAGAGAGACTGTTTTGAATAATGACTGACAGAGAGAGAGACTGTTTTGAATAATGATGTGTTCGGCAAACCACAGGCAGCTGGTGTAGTGGGGAAATTCAAAAACGAATCGGGACCAGAGTGTGGGAATAGACCTAATTCGAACGGGAGCGAAAGAGTGTCAAACATGTCAGCGCAAAGGGCAGCGGTCACTGTAATGCGAAAAAGCAGATCTATGAAATCCCAGAGGATACGGGATATCCCTGTAGCGAAGGCGAGAAATAGATTGATGAGCCACTCTCGAGAATCCGGAATACCGTATCACTGATAGGCAGTAAAATGGAAAGCGGATGGAGAAAATGATTTGAATTACGAGAAGTGATCGCAGTAGGTAGCTCATCTATAAAATAGGGGGGAATTCTAGAATTGTAGGATTGGCATCACATTACAATTTCTCTCCCAGCGCCTGCAAAAGGGAAACTAGTCGGCGGTCAGAGGAAAGGGAGTGAGAGTGAGAGAGAGAGAGAGAGAGAGAGAGAGAGAGAGAGAGTTGTGTAGATTCACTCTCTGTCTCTTTCTCCGCTAAAGCGATTCGGAACAGCGATAAAAAGTGCGATTGTGGCTGGCTGGTATTTTTCTGGGAACCGTTGGCCCTTCTTCCACCAATAGTAATCTATAATCAATTTATCAGGTAGCGAACAATAGAATGACTCACTTTCGGCCGAAGACCGGGTTGATTGTGGGGTGGCGTTATACACACTCCAATAAACACGCCAGATCGGTGGAAAAAGTGTGTGACCAGAGGGAGGGGGGGTATGAAAGATCCTTGAGATCTGGCAGTAGATGTGAAAGAGATATGCGAGAGAGCGAGAGAGAGAGAGAGAGAGAGAGAGAGAGAGAGAGAGAGAAAGAGAGAGAGAGAGATCCGTTCGCGCACAAGTTTCACACGTTTTCTATACGAGGAGTCGGGATCGGGAGTACTAGCTACCCTTACATGAACACAAAAAACTGTTTATTTTCATACCCGTATCAGACAGGGAAGCGCGTGAGAAAACAAAGAAGGAAGTTGGGTGTTACAGTCAAAAAACGCCGGTACGCAATCACAACACATGGTACGAAGAATATCATCGGAAGGTGGTGATAAAGGCGCGAGGTGAGAAAGGTGCAAGGTCATAAGGCATCAGCAAATAACAGTCTCTGTCAAGTCAACCACAGATCACACTTCTTATGAGAAGTTATCAATCATTCATCTCTTGAATCACCGAAACATTGTATGTTGACTATTCACAAATCACAGGGCTCGGTATGACAGATAGAACCATAACAGTAAAGAAGTGAAGAAACTGACACTGTGACTATGGTTTCTTGGTGTCAGAAGGAGAAATGGTGAATGTCTAATGTCGTCCAGAATCTGTCTGTGTTTTAGTTATGCATGAGTGAATAGCATGGAATACGCATTGTGACAAACCAGAAACAAAAGGAAACTGTAACGACTATACGAAATCTTTGCAAATCCTAGAAAGATCAAACATGTGGCCATGTGGCAAATCAAAGAAATAGAAGTTGGATGAAGGAGACGCATAGGCTAGAAACCATACGCAGTAAAACTGTATAAGCCATCTGCCGGGCCACACAAAAGGTGATAAAATGACGAATACACAGGAACACAGGCCGACCGAGAGTGTTCAAAGTTATGCGTTGACCAGTCGGTTGGATCAAGGTTACTGCTAATTGGACCACCGCCACGAATCATATAAATGGGCGCATCAATCAAGTGTACACTGATCGTAGCGGAACGGTGCGGCATTATTGTAATAATGAAGCCCGGCAATATGAACGGAACGGTAGAACGCGATGGTATGGTGTTGCAAGTACGTAAAGATGGAAGAGTATGCAGTAAGCAGGTAAGCAGAAGGTGATAGAACGGAGCGCCGATCATCAATTACAATGCCACTCTCTCACACACTGACGATAGCACATAAACCAACGGGCAATAAAACGGGGCAGCGGAAGAGACGAGTATACAAATAACTGGTAGTCGAAGGAAGAGAAGATAACAGACCAGGGTCGAGTGGCTTATTATCGACATCAGATAAGAGTGAGTGAGTCAGGTACAAGCTGCCGAGCGAGAGAGAGAGATGGCGAGAGAGCGCGTAGATGGGAGAGCGCGCAGACAGAGGTGCGACCGGAAATGTTAATGACGAATGAAATGGCGGGATCGCTGGCAGCTTGTCAACGTGTGTCTCAAGGACCCATGGGTAAACACATCTATGATTTTGCCACACTGGATTGCGAGCGAGAGAGAGAGAGAGAGAGAGAGAGAGAGAGAGAGAGAGAGAGAGAGAGAGAGAGAGAGATGTCATTTAATTGAACGTCAAGGCTGCGAGATCGAGCGATAAGCGCATCCATGCCTACAGGGCAATTAGAGAAGAAACGAACGGAGAGAAGTAGCAAAACAACGAAACATGGACCAGACAGGATCAAACATCCTACCATACTAAAAACGCAACATTGCGTTGCAAACGGCAAACCGTCGTGTCTGTGAGCTATGAGACTATAAAACTAGGACCAAACGATAGTTGATACAGTGATACGGTGATTACGAAACGAAAAGGAACATGGACGCTAAACTGGCATCGTAATCACTCGAACACACGGAAATGAGACGTGATCCTCCGTTGTAACTGGTACGATCAGTGAGAGTGCTCAACGAAATCGAGTTTCAAGTGGAGGGAAAGGGAACCCCTCTCTCTCTCCCTCTCTCTCTCTCTCTCCCACTCTCTCTCTCTCTCTCTTTCTCTCTCTCCTCCACCAATATGAAACAGAGGGATTACATTTCGTATATCAAAGGGGCTTAGAGCGGGAATGCAAATCGCCGGGCTCATACAAATTCAAACAATCGCCGACTCCGATTTGGGAAGAGCAAGAGTAAACAAACAGACGGCGCTCTTGCACTATAGCTCTTATGAGAGAGCGACTCTCTCCCTCCCTTCCTCCCTCCCTCCCTCCCTCTTCCCGCCCCCTCCCTTCCTCTCTCTCTCCCTTCCGAGAAGTTGTCGCAGAGAGAGAAAAACGATGAGGATCAAAAGAAAGTGACCAGATGGGTGGGTTTAGAAACGACTAGTATAGACTCCTGCTGTGATCAGAGACATGCGTCTCCCCCCTTCTCTCTCTCTCTCCCCTCTCTCTCTCCCCCCCCCCTCTCTCTCTCGCACGAAAGCGAATCTACTGGTATGCACTAAACGACCTTGTTCCACATTTCCATATCAAAGGACCGTCGAAGGAAGGCGTATTTCACTCACTCAAATTGAGGGTTTCCATTCTATCCCCCACCCACACGAAAACGAATGTGATTGACGTTTGATGTTTCAAACCCGGTGCGATTTCCGTATCGTTTCAGGTCAAAAAGATAATAGGACAGATTCGTAGCAAGGAATATAACAAGGAAATCTAGGGGGGCGTAACTTTTTGTCACTACTTGTCACGTCCTTGAGCCAAATCTCAAGTGGTAAATAATAACACATGCACATTTCGGATATTTCGGAACAAGTGATGCCAAAAACACGAGAAAAATAGAGTATAGAGGGAAAGAGAGAGACAGACAGAGAGAGAGAGAGAGAGAGAGAGAGAGAGAGAGAGACTTGGATATGACCATCCTAAAATAGAAGATTGTGTGTGCGTGAGAACAGACTATAGACAGAGAGGACCCTTGAAAAACAGCGAAATGAACAGAGAACGGTGTGCTGCAACTGGAATTAGGCCTTCTCTCTCTCTCTCTCTCTCTCTCTCTCTCTCTCTCTCTCTCTCTCTCTCTCTCTTGCAGCTAGCAAAACAATGTCCGATTAGAGCGGATTATAAGGCCCGAGGTGTTGGGAGACAACGGAAGGCAGAGAGAAAATAGCAAATAGGCACACTTTGCTGCTGAATTGTCTGATCACAGGTCACAGGCTCACAGCCCATTCTGCAAACGAAAGCACGGTTGGTGCTATACTCTCGAAGATAGGCACCTCTCTCTCTCTCTCTCTCTCTCTCTCTCTCTCTCTCTCTCACTATTCGGATCGGTTCCCGCTCGACTGCCGAATCCAGACGGCGCAGACACGATTATTATCCAATTTTCGATTGGGAAAGAGAAAATCGAAAAGACAAAGACGCGTAATAATACGATAACATTTGCCACAGTGATGATTGACAAAGGACGAGATTGCCTCTGGTACAGAGAGGGAGGGAGAGAGAGAAAGAGAGAGAGAGAGAGAGAGAGAGAGAGAAAGAGAGAGAGAGAGAGAGAGAGAGAGAGAGACGCACCCGCAGGGCACGAATCTGACATTAATGTGATAGGATCACTGTTAGTGCTGCCTTGACAAGCAAAAGAAATCAAGGGCGTCAATCAAGGGCGCTATACTACATGCCACATCACAATCGTGAATAAACGGCCTGCGCAAATCGTACTTTGCAGATCAAAATTGAAGAAATAAACAAAACCAAATATCGCAAACCGCACACTTGCACACAGAAAGCACATTATTGTAATTCCATGACTCTCACTCCCACGTCGAACTCTAGGCGAAACCAGTTGCCCGTTTACAGTTTTGCATACCATCATCACAGCACGCGACCGAGAGAGAGAGAGAGAGAGAGAGAGAGAGAGAGAGAGAGAGAGAGAGAGAGAGAGCGACTACTCGAACACATACCAGTATCGCTGTAATCACACACACTATCACACAATCATGTAGCAGCTCGTATGTTCTCACCACAGCAACTCGCCGAAACATCACAATCAAAGGATCCGCCCCCTCAACACAAAAGAGGCAAACCATTAGTAAAAACTTGGTAATCGAAATGTGAATGCCTAATGCGGCATCAACACGCCTCCATTGACTTTACAAGTCGTTCAGATGTGACTAATGGCAGCGGGTGAAAGACCGAAATGAATCACTGTCGCGCGCACATCACTTGCCATTGAAAACTTGAAGCGACGCTACACACACACACAGGGAAATCCGAGTTTATTAAATCACGATCAAACAGCGGGCACATAAGGCACTCATTTAAACAGTTCACAATCACCAAATCCCTCATCAATTAGATCACTCCTTCTTGAACCACCGCTTGCACGTGACCTGATCGTTCTGCATGCGCTGAAAAGAAGGAATTGAAACGTATTCTCGTGAAACATGTATCACTGTTCTCGTTCAACACCAATTTGACCGTATTGCAACTTGCAACCGTATTTTCACAACCCTCTCTAATCTGAGGTCGATCCTAGATTACTCTCTAATCCAAGCGAGCACCGGTCGTTTTAACGACCCGCTGGTAGTTTCGATTTCTATCGCAGACCGAATGACCATCCAAAACTGGGGGACGGACGCCATTCCATAACCAATAGCAGTTTCGGGGCAGCTGATTTATGTGTACAGCTAATAGAAATGCGAACCCAAATGTGAACGGAGCAACACATAAAACGCCAAATTACAGTGTCTCCAAATGTCTATTCACACAGCCTTGATCTAGTCTCTATCTACATGACTGGGATCTGGAGACTGGGAGTGAATATGATATGTGTTCTGTGAGCAACTAGTGAACACTATTGTATTCATAGCTCATAACCAGTTACAATGTTCAGAGAGGGGGGGGAGAGAGAGGGAAAGTGGACGGCGGAAGGAGAAAGAAACGGTACTTATGCTATAGCTATACTATGCTGAGCATAACACATTTTCACAGTGGTGCATCTTGTGCGTTGAACCTACAAGCATCAACCATTACTGATTACAGTCACAACGTACTCCACACATCTCTGCATAAAACATATTGTGTACGTGTTTTGGTATTAGGAAATGCGGAAAACAAAACTATTACTAACACAGCAATTCTCACAATACTGATGGCACTTTGAAACATAAATATCACATATTATATATAATAGCAATTATTAAAATAAATAATAATTATTAAAATCAAACTCACCAGGACCATCTTGCCGTCGGCGTCGATCGTGTAGTAGTACGTCTCTCCCTGTAAGAAAGAGAACGGTTAAAAAGTACCTTCCAACTTCCTTTCTAGATCATAGATCTACAATACCCTACCCACACTTATCACCTGCCCTACGTCTATTACCTACCATACCAAACTAGCCAAGTGGAAGTGAAACTGAACTCGGATCAATGGATAACGCTCTTTTCATTATCATCTTGTTTCACACAGCGCACTTCTATCCGCTGCCTACTTATCGGATCAGCGTGTTGTGCCTCGTGCAACAGCAGTCTCTCTCTCTCTCTCTCTCTCTCTCTCTCTCTCTTTCCCCCCTCTCTCTCTCTCTTTCCCCCTCTCTCTCCTCCCCCCTCTCTCTCTCCTCCCCACCTTGTCTCCCTCGTTGTCGAGTCGAATGTGGTGCTCGGTGAGCGTGTCATCGGCCTCGCTGTAGTCGAAAGTGATCTGGATTCGATATATAAATGTAAGATAGATATTTATAGATATTTACATAACACTCACTCCTCCCTCTACAGTGAGCTACAATGAGACGATGAGTGAGTACGTAATCATCGTACTCACTCACGTACCGCACGTACATACACAGAATGTTACAAGATATTATCGTGATCAAGGAAAGGAAATTGATTATCGTAACATACTTTGCTTTGTAAGTCACCAAGACATGAAACGTAGATGATTATATCACCTAATCACCATACCAATCTCGTCCGTTCACGGCAACACAGTATTCAGTAATGCCACATATCCACATACAGTACATGAGAAACCTCTCTACAGTAATGTCACATTCCCATACAGTAATCCCTTACAGTAACCCCATACAGTACCCACCCTGTGCTTGGTGCCGTCCAGTCCGTCCGCCTCGAAGGAGGTGCCCAGCACCCAGCCGTGGTACCTAAGAATGTTAGATACAGTACGCCAAACAGCTACAGTACACCAAACATGCAGGAAAGCAGTACAGATGTACAATAAGACTGTAACAAGTTTGTAGGCAGTACTCGTAACCCGACTGACTTGGTGTCCTTCTTGGAAGTGAGGTTCTCCATGTTGTACGTGTTGTCGCGCTCGCCCGGTCCAAACACCTAGGGGAAATGTTTAATTCAGTTCTAAATTTTTACAACATCACGTTTGGCGCTAGAAAATTGCTGCACCAATCCACACCAACTAATAGGAAGTTGATTGGATAAAAATAGAAAGAGGAGAGAAAACAAATAACGAAAATAATAATGCACTGCACAGAACAAGTAGCATACCTTGGTGACGCTGGCGAAGGCAATCATCTTGCGCAGGATCCATCCGACGCCTGGAATCAGACAATCAACCAATACGGATCAATACTATCAATCAGTACGGATCAATACGGAAGATCCGAAGACCCACCCTTGCTGGAGAGGTACTCGTCGAAGTTCTCGCTCTTCTCGAGCTTGAAGTTGCCGAAGAACTTGGCCGGGATCTGGCCCGCCTCCGCAGCTGCCGCCATCGCTGAAACGTATTGTACCTACACAAACGCAATACAGAACACAACTGCTATCAATGTTATCAATGTTATGATAGGAGTAGGAGAGGGGAGGCGACAAGATAATAGTTACCTGCGATCAGTGCGCAAGCCACTAGCACGGAGGAGCGCATCTTTCGAGATTGGGGGTTTGGGTGGAAGTGCAGAATGGGGTGATCGTGATATGTGGCAGATTCGCAGGGTAGGTCAGTTGTTCATTACACGGTGGCCTCGACCGGGCGCACCCCCGGGCGAGGATCAAGCAAATTAATGAGGCTCCCTCTCGCATATTGTTTCACCTGCAGTGCGAAAGAAGAACATCGAGGAGGAGAGGGAGAAAAAGACAGCAGCAGAGATTTGCTGCGGGCACAGCGTTGTTTACTACATTGCATGGGGGGAGGTCCGGTATGCACTATGATACTGCAGTATACGTAGACCACGCGAGATTAGATAAGAGTCGATGGAATAAAGACAATGGGATAAAGCCGCGGCAATGATACAACACAATGGAATAAAACTAATTTGCACGAAAATTTCAAAATTTCTGAAGGTTTCGTTTGATTCAAAAATGGTCATACACTACGTTATGTGGTCGATTTCTCACGGTGTTTGGAACCGCCGAAATTTTGTAATTTTTGTCCGTTTTCTATTGATTTGTGTGTTACTGTTTTGTTTTCTATACCCTTAACAAGTATCGTGTCAATATGCTCGCTACCTGCACTCTCACTACTCTCTCCCCCTCTATTGTCGACATCACGTGATTGAATTTGGGCGTGGGCGCGGGAACATGACCCGACATGGCTGAAGTGGCTCCAACTCACGCGCCATCTCTCGAATTCTTGTGTTTACATTTCTCGCCCTTTGTTTATATATGTCTTCTTCCTTTCTGTGATGCTATCTTTTTGGATTGAAAGCAATTACCGTGTAATGACTACTTAAGAATGTGCTCTCTCTTTCTTTGCACTCGCTATCAGTCCCAGTCTACTTTGATTCTTTGTCTAGCCGTTTCGTGTAATCCTTGATTAGACCAATATTATATGTGATTAGTTCAGTGTGAAGTATTGTTTCACTGAAACGTGTTGCAGGTAACCAACCATGGCGAAGGCAGCGGCCGCTCCGTCTAGCGATGTCGCGCAGATCTTCAACCAGGTGCGCCAGCCTTGTACAATACAATACGTTTATTATTATTTTTATTACGATCTTTCATGCGCTAATCAGGGGCGCTTACGATACGATGTGCAATATGCAAATGGGGGGCATGTATTGTGTACAGCTCCGATTTGTCCCATCTGTCTGGTTCAGCTGCTGCTGTCGGTCTTCCCCGGCAACTGCTTCGAGGAACTCGTCGTCAACATGAACGTCTTCCACCGTGAGTCCTCTTCTTCGGTGCATTGTTCATATGAATCAGTTCGATTGGAATGCTTCACATTTAAACACAATTCAATAATAATGTAATATAAAACGTGAAACTGATTTCCAGCGGTGTGCGCGAAGTATATAAGATGGTAGACCGTTCTATAATATACAAAAGGTGAAACGTGAAACTTATTTCCAGCGGTGTGCGCGAAGCAGGTGTTCTCGCGTGTGCTGGGACTGGGCATCACAGCCGGCTCGCTCCTCCTCTTCATCCCACAGATTGTCAAAATATTCAACGCCAAGAGCGCCCAGGTCGGTCGAGGGCTTTATAATATTATTTTTTTTTCTGCCAAGATTATGAATAGATCAGGATATAGCGATTCTGGATAAATGCTTGATTGATTGATCGATTGATTGTAGAGACGTAGTAACACAACGGGAAATGTACAGTGTGGCAAATATTGAGCTGACCCTAGGCTCCTTGTGATGTGGAATGCTGTTGCTGTGAGCTGTAGATGCGTCTAGTATTGTTGAAACTTTTTCGTGAGCACTATATGTTGATGGTGAAACGTAGTTGGCATGTGTTTCGTTTCAATTTTGCAAATTGTGTATTAACGCCATTCATTGATTGCAAAGTTCGAGTTCCAGTTCTTACGATGAGAAATTGAAACCTAGCGTGGACATTTTGTATGCGAGTTTCCAGTTTCTTATGAAACTAAGTATTATCGGGTTAGTCTAAGTTGGTACAGCATATTGTTACCATAATGTGCTTTGCGTAAGTGTGTATTGGATGAAACTTATCGTTGACTTGCCTTAACAAATTCCGAATACATTGAATATCGTGATTGTTAGGTCAGTAGGGCAGTACGCGTACAGTACGACGCAGCTATACGGTGAATGTGAATTGCTGAACGAATCCAGTAATCGTAATACATAATACAGAATACAGTAATCCAGTAATCGTCCAGTAATGATAGTAATTGCAGGGCATCTCTCTGGTGGCGCAGCTGCTGGCTCTGGTGGGCGCCGCCGGCACCGCCGCATACAGCTACAGCAAGGGATTCGTGTTCAGGTGGGGGGGGGGGGGGAGGGAGGGGAGAGAGAGAGCGAGAGGGGGAGGGAGGGAGAGAGAGAGAGGAGAGAGAGAAGAGGAAGGGGGTGACTGTCTGACTTTGTCTTCATTATGAATTACGTATTTGGGTGAGAGGATGGAATTGCATAGCATAACAAATACTTGAGATTGGCTGTCTTTCAGTCTCATTTTGTCCCTCGTATGGAAATGAAAAAGAAATAAAAAGAAGCGTTATTTTATGATATTCAATTGACTGATTGTTTTCAGTCAGTGGGGCGACTCTCTGTTCGTGTCGATCCAGCTGGTGTTGATCTGCATGCAGATCCTCTACTACTCGGACGCCTCCGCCTACGCCTTTGCCTTCCTCGCCGCCAGGTTGGCCATTCTTCCTTTCATCAGTTTTTTTTAGTTTATCCGTTTAGCGACAGAAGACTTTAATGAATTATTGTTATTTCCATTAGTGCAAGTAGTAAATGGTGTGAAGCGTATATTGTACGTGTACGGTTATATGTTTGATATCTCACTTCACATCTCCCATTGCAGCTGGGCGTTGTTGTATTGTAGTCAGGCGTTTTGAGTCGTTAAGCGTCAACATCGTGTTGATTACTGAGTGTTCCAATATTGCATTTAGTCATTGGTGTGAAACGTATGTTTTACTTGTAGTTTTCAAATATTTTTTATCTAAAAAATACGTAGTACAGTTTCATATTCTCTTTCGAAAAGTACACGAGTAAAGAGGAGTGGTTTGTTTTGATCTAATTCAACAAAAGCACATGCATAAAATCTCTTCGCAGCTGACTAAAATTTCAAAACAAACCTGCTCTTTCGAACGATGTTTTAAAACTCTAATTGTTTTCTTGTTAGCATGTTGAGTTCAGGTATTCAGGATACTGTTAATCCCAACAAGTAACTTGCAACAAAATGTATGACACGATTATAGTGCATACTATATTTTTCATCGATCAGAAAGAGCAGGTTTGTTTTGAAATTTTAGTCAGCTGCGAAGAGATTTTATGCATGTGCTTTTGTTGAATTAGATCAAAACAAACCACTCCTCTTTACTCGTGTACTTTTCGAAAGAGAATGGATGTCCTTTTCTCAAATTTCGAAGAAATTGTTTTTCAGGTTGATGTGCCGAACATGTTATGTATACATATTCGAAACTTTAGAAAACGTATCCTGAATATGGAAACGCACTGCTTTGTCGAATCGCTCGTGCGCCTGCCAATGCCAGTCTCTCATTGACACGCGCTATTTCGCGTCTCTCTCTCTTACCCACTCACTCCGCTCCGCACACTCCCCTCCCCCCACAGTTTTCGCGCCAAAACTGGGGCGGTGGCCTGGACGGCGAGCCGACACGAGAGTGGGTGAACGAAGGGCGGGGCATGCGCTCAGCCAATCAGAGTGCGCACGCAAGAGAGCCGAGCGACCAATGAGCGCAAAGTGCAGTGGGCGGAGCTTACGTGATGCACACCGTCGTCGCCGCCGCCGCCGCCGCCGCCGCCGTCGTAAACACGTTTAGTGGCAAAGCGGGAGAGAGCAAGAGAGGGCGGTTTTTGGATGCCGCAACCGATATTGGTTTCACGAATCATACTCATAGGTCTTACAAAGTGATATTCTAACAAATAACGCACACTAATTAAGTATATTGTATTAGAATAGAGAAATCGTGTGTGCCTTGGGAGTGGCGTGTTGCGCGCGTCACAGCTCAAAACAAACGGGCGCCGCTGCGCGCCGCCCCTAATTATCTTTTAAAAGGACTTCCGTAAGAGAAGAGTTTGTGTTATTCAACGTAATGCAACAAAAGCTCATGCATTTTATCAATCGAAATAGTAAACAAACCTGCTCTTTCTGCAATAAAAACTAATGTGAGCAAATGTTGTACGTCGGCAAATTGATTTCGGTATCCGATCGATTATATATAACTTGTTGAACTATTGGAGCAGGTTTGTGTACTATTTCGATTGATAAAATGCATGAGCTTTTGTTGCATTACGTTGAGTAACACAAACTCTTCTCTTACGGAAGTCCTTTTAAAAGATAATGAATGTACTTTTATTGGATTTCATATAAATCTATCTACATTAACATGAACCACAAAACATTTTTTTTTAAGAAATTCAACAGTTCACCCACCTTGTTGAGTCCAAAATTGTATAAAATTTGCAAAAAAAAGAGTTTAGGTAATGCTGATGGGAAAATTTACAATTCCAATGTCATTTCTATGTAAAATCATATATTACAAAAAGTTTGCCACCAGCCGGAACCGAACTCGAGCCATGTGTCTCAACGGGCGCAATCGCTAACCACAACACTACTGTGCGCACGGAAGAGCACGCGATCTAAACGATATCAGTGCAATCCACAGGATTGTGCACCTCCTGTCTGCTGGGGGCAGCCGGTGCGCGCCACCCCCCCCCCCCCCCCCTAGAAAACGATCCGTACACGGGGGATTGCCTGCCCCTCAGGGGGCGCGCGCGCGTATCTCGCTTCATACAACAGCTAGCGTTACCAAAATCGATACTTAACCATTTTCTAACATCCTGATAACATCTATCAGCATCACATTGTTCTCGCAAAGATTCTAAGGGACCTTTCGTTCAATCGCCCTTTTGCCGATTCTAGCGCGCGAGTAGGGTTAAGACAAACCAACCAGCGCTGCCGCGCTGGTTGTAATGATATGTAGTATGTACTGATATATGCGCTCTGCAGCTGGGCGTTCACGATGGCTGTGACGGGCGGCTACATCCCGCTTTCCGCCCTCACCACCCTCCAAGCAGCCGGCATACCCATCACTGTCGTCAGCAAGGTACGGATAGCTGCTATCATACTGGGCTTATCAGGGATTTGATCTATCAAGATTGCATTGCGCTTGAGGCTTGTATCTATTTTCAACGTCGATAGCATACGAATCTCGATCTATCGAGATTCTCTTTGAATGTGTACCTGAATGGCGATAAATTGAACATGCAGTACTCTCTCTCTCTTATTAAGCTGGATTGGTCTAACGTATTTGTGACGTACACACCTGAAACCTCAAATACATTAAAGAGATGAACTGTGCGACGATGATTGCATTGAGTACGGCCGATAACCTTAAAAAACCTTACAGAAAACTCAGAAATCAAGTGCGTGTGTTTTTCAGACGATCCAGATTGTGTCGAACTACCGCGAGGGCAGCACCGGCCAGCTCTCCATCATCTCGTGCTTCATGCAGTTTGCCGGTCAGCACTATTGATTTATTGATTGATGTTCCATTAACGTGTTTGATGTTGTTTGTTGTTGAAACACGCATATATTATGTTGTTCAATATGTTTATAATGTTGTTGCATTTACGTTATGAATCCCTTTAGGGACTGTCGCGCGCGTGTTCACCTCGCTGCAGGACACGGGCGACATGCTGCTGATTGTGTCGTTTGGATCGGCCGCGGCCCTTAATGGAATCATCCTCGCACAGTTCTTCATCTACTGGAACGCCGACAAGAAGAAGAAGCTGCAGTAGAGGTGCGGGGGGACTGCGTATATTCGGATAGGGGATACGGTAGGCGCAACGTATTTTTTACGCGCGATGAGCGTGCGGCCGTCATTGCATTCCACTCCCTCATGCCACTGAATAAGCTGCAGTAGAAGTGGGGAGGCGATGTAGTGAGTAATTTTAGGGAACTGGACATATTTGAGTTGGGATCAGGGAGGTAGGTGCTGTGGTGTTTTGGTAGGGCGAGGCTACTATTTGGAATTTGTAGTTAGTGAACGTGAAGAGACTGTGCGAGATGTGAGCAGAAGTAGGAGTGTTTTTTTTTCTCGTGTACCTACTGATGAGCACAGATGATTCGAGGCTACATCTAACGCGTGGTTTGGTAAACACGTGAAACGTATTTTTTTTTTCGAATTTGTTTTTTTCACACCGTATGTCACTTTTCAGAGGTTGCGCCGGGGTCGAGGAGCATCTACTAGAGCTAGTCGAACTATGAGTAATAAGTATATGATATCGATTGATTGATCAATTATCGATTGATTGAGTACCTTTTTATTTATTTGACATTTTTACTGCATCGAGTCATGTGTCTCATGTGTTGTGCGTTTGTGAGTTGCCTCATCTTTCCATATTTGAGATAAAATGTTTTTTCTTCTGATTTTGATTTTTGATTGATGAAAGCATGAAACTACTCGTTTGAAGCATCGAGTTTTATACCTGAAAGTTGCATGTGGTTTTTTCTGTGGGGATAACAGGGACATCACTGTTTATTTGTCAGATGAGTTGGGAGTCGGATGACGAGTTTGTGAGTGCGTCGGAGGGAGAGGACGAGGAGGTGACCGCGGAGAAGGAGGAGCAGGTGGAGCAGCCCAAGGAGCAGGAGAAGTCTGTGGAGAAGAGTGCAGGTGTGCATATCACAATTCTTCGTGCAAATAATCGTTGTAAGTGTGCGACGTAGTTTGGGAAGTGTCAGTTTTTTTTCGTATTGGAGTTGTGTGGAGAAGAACGAGATTTTGTAATGGAATTGCCGATTTAACAGCTAGTTTGTGATAAATAATGTGTGATACTTATTTTTGCGATGTAATTTTAGCTGTTTCGATGCGTATTTCTTGCATGATTTCGTGATTTCTTTCAGTCGAGTCTATTGTTGTGGTGGACGCTATGAGCGATGAGTCGGAGGAGGAACGAGTTATGGAGGAGAAGGAGGAGGGGACGGAGCAGGAGAAGAAGAAGGAGGAAGACAAGGAGCAGCCGGGAGAAGTGGAGGAGGACGAGAGTGCGGGACGTGTGCACAAGCGCGACAGTGAGGTGGGGTTGGAGATTTTATATTTTTGATGTATAGTTCTATATGCTCGCAATAAGTTGGGCGCGGTGGGGTAGATCAGAGAAAGACGGTGAGTCAGCTCTCGGCAATAGCGCGCAAACCAAGAGAGGCAGAGGGTTATGGTACCGTGTTTCGAACGGCAAGCAAGGTAGATCGAAAACTATTGCTCTGGCGCAGGCTATATATTAATGTTATATGGACATGCAATGCATTAGATTGCTTCATTTTTTTTAATTTTGAATGCGGTTTGTGTGAGAAACGTAGTTTTCGTGGTTTATTCTGCTTCAAACGCTTTGAATATCGTGAAATTTTCGGTTATGAATATATATTGTTCTTTCACATCACTGTTTTCTTTTTCAGTTATCCAACCATTCTAGCTAGTGCAGATTTTCGTTAACAAGACATGTTTTTTTTGTGCTAGTTATAATTGTTATTGTTACATTACTTTTTAATCTGCCAGAATCAAAAATCTATTTTGTCGCACTACAGTTGTGATCGGTGTGAGAAGCGTATAGTTTACGGAATTGAAATGAAATATAAAAAAGTTTCTGTTTGCAGTCCTCGTCTGCCCCCTCGCTCGTCTCCATACATTCCTCCGACGCCGCCAACGCCGACGAGCGGTGCGTGTCGTTTGTTTGTTTGTTTGTTTGTTTGTTTGTTTGTTGTTGTTGTTGTTGTTATAAATGTGTTTCAGGTCGTCGGCGCACTCGTCGCAGCAGTCTCTGGAGAGCGGCAAGAAGCGGCTGATCGAGGAGAGTATCGAGGTGGGAGAGGGAGGCGAGAGGGGAACGAGAGAACAGAGAGAGAGGGAGGGGGAGAGAGAGAGGAGGGGGAAGGAGGGAGGGGGAGAGAGACAACAGAGAGGTCAGCACTCGTGTAAACAATGTATTGATAAATATAACTTCATACAAGATATTTCATACACATTATACATTACACTTTTTATCTACAGTTTGTAATGAATTGAAGCCTATTTTTTGCAAAGAGACAATGAGGGCAGTGCGTTTTGCAGGAGTCAATGGCTACCGCAAATGGCAATGTGAAGATGGAGGAGGAGGAAGAGCAGGAGCAGGAGAAGGAGAAGACGGAGGAGCCAGTGAAAACTCCCACGGAGGAGGAGAAGGTGGTGGTGATGGAGAAGGAGAAGGAGCAGGTGAATGAGCAGAAGAAGAGTGTGGCTGCAGTGGAGGAGAAGAAGGAGGAGGAGGCGCCGGTGGACGTTGCCGATGTGAAACAGGTGTGTATTTTAGTTTTTCTGTTTTTGATTTTGTTTTGTGGATTGTGCTTCATGTTTTTTTCAGGAGAAGAAGAAAGAGGTTGAGAAGGCAGTGGTAGTGGAGAAGAAGGAGAAGGCAGCTGAGACGATGGCGGAATCGAAGGACGACGGTTGGGACGAGTGGGGCAAGGGAGAAGAAGAGGAGGAGGAGGAGGATAGGGTGAGTTGTTGTTGTTTATTCAAGTACGTGTTTCGTTCAGGGTGACTGGGGCGATGACTGGGGCAGTGATGCTCCTGCTCCGGCTAAGAAGGAGGAGAAGAAGGTCAAGAAGGTTGTGGAGGAGGAGAAGGAGGAGAGTGCCGACTGGGATGACTGGGGAGCGGAAGAGGCGAAGAAGGTGAGTGCATTGGCTTGTGTTCTGTTGTGTTGATTAGAAATTGTTGTCTACATGGAGAGATAAACGATTAAATTCAGCCTGCGACGAAGAAAGAAAAGGCAGTGAAGGTGGAGCAGAAGGGGGAGAAGAAGGAGGAGCAGATCGCCGAGGATGACTGGTTCGCGCAGCAGATGAGTGAGGGTGAGTGTTTTCAAAATTATGTTCTGATGGATCTGCCTTTCTTGCGAGCGTATTGAAATTCGCACTGCTGTTTTGACTTGTTTTGTTTGTGAAACGTATGCGTATCATCTTTACTCAACAATCTGATTGACTGTCATGGTGTGCAGACAGCAATATGAGGTTTGTGTGAAACGTATTTTTAAGTGGGTTTGATATTGCAACAAAAGGAGTGCTTTCATTGTCAGGATTTTATCTATGCCTAGTGTATCTTATCAGTGAAACACATTCCCAACAGTAATCACGTGGTTTATGCGATTAAAAAGTTTCCAGACAAGCCTAAGCCGAGCAAGAAGTCGAGTGGATCATCAGCGGCGGGAGCGGGAGGGGCGGGAGGCGGACTGTGGGGCTGGGGAGGGCTGGTCAGCGCCGTCGGTGGGTGGGGGAGGGGAGAAGGGGAGTATCGAGCTAGCCACTCTTGACTCTTAACTCTTGACTCTTGTTATCCCTTCATGACCCTCTTGTTTATATTTCTGTAAGGGGGATTGGGGATCAAAAGAAGGTAAAAACAAAGTTGGCTCTTTTGATCTCTATGAGAAAGAGAAGGGTGGCATGAAGAAGACATGCGAGATGTTGTTTTCAGGCGAGACATTCACGTCGACGATCGAATCATCGCTCGGCTTCCCGTCTCCGGAAGAGATGGCGAGGCGGAATGCGGAGCAGAGGAGGAAGGAGATGGAGGAGAGGGGAGTGGAGGAGGAGGAGCAGAGGGAGGAGGAGAGCAAGCAGGAGACGGAGGTGGGTGGATGGTTTTGGGTGTGGCGAAGGGGTTAGTATTTGAAAGAGCTGAGGGAAAGAGTAGTTGAGTGGAGTGTGTGAGTGTTCGGTAAATAATAGGTTTCGTAGTGGCTAGTATTCGGTGGCAGTTTGGTGTTGATCAATATCTTCGTGAAATTCATTGCAGAGTAGATAGTTGATAGTATCCGCATCTAGTGGGGGATACCCTATACCCATATCTTTTTCCAGCCGCAGCAGCAGGCCTCGGGAGCGGTCGGGGGGCTGGGCATGTTCGGCATGTCTCTGTTGTCGGGTGGGATGGACGTGCTCGAGTCGATCGGAAAGAAGACGTTCGAGACGCTCACCGTCAAGGAGGAGGGGGTGGGTGAGGGGGAGAGGGAGGAGAGAGGGGGTGGGGGAGGGAGATGGAGGAAGGGAAGCAGGTGGTAAGAGGAGAGGAGAAAGGGAGTGAGAAAGAGAGAGAGAGAGAGAGAGAGAAAGAGAAAGAGAGAGATGGTCGTACACCGTTTGTATACACAATACACTTGACAAACATGGAACATGGAAATGTGTAAGTTTGTAGATGTATGATTTTTGACACTGCGCTGCGTGAGAGTCAGAGAGAGGGGGAAGGGAGAGAGAAGAAGGGAGTGGGAAAGGGAGAGAGAGATTCTCTTTCAGCGCGGCCGGCGCCGTTTTCTATTCGAGGAGGAGGGCGGGCAGAGTCTGTCGGATGTGCTCAAGGAGATGAAGAGACGGGAGGAGGAGGGGGACAAGGTGAGTGGAGGGAGAGAGAGAGAGAGGAGAGGGAGGGGAGAGGGGGAGAGAGGGAGGGGAGAGAGAGGAGAGGGAGAGAGGGAGGGGAGAGGGAGAGAGGAGAGAGAGTAGAAATAGGAGTGAAGGGGGGGGGTTGGTTGTTGGATGGTGTGCTGAGATGATCTGATAGTTATAGAGATATCTAGATGTGCAGAGGGAGGGGAGAGGGAGAGAGGAGAGAGAGTAGATATAGGAGTGAAGGGGGGGGGGGTTGGTTGTTGGATGGTGTGCTGAGATGATCTGATAGTTATAGAGATATCTAGATGTGCAGAGGGAGGGGAGAGGGAGAGAGGAGAGAGAGTAGATATAGGAGTGAAGGGGGGGGGGGTTGGTTGTTGGATGGTGTGCTGAGATGATCTGATAGTTATAGAGATATCTAGATGTGCAGAGGGAGGGGAGAGGGAGAGAGGAGAGAGAGTAGATATAGGAGTGAAGGGGGGGGGGGTTGGTTGTTGGATGGTGTGCTGAGATGATCTGATAGTTATAGAGATATCTAGATGTGCAGAGGGAGGGGAGAGGGAGAGAGGAGAGAGAGTAGATATAGGAGTGAAGGGGGGGGGGTTGGTTGTTGGATGGTGTGCTGAGATGATCTGATAGTTATAGAGATATCTAGATGTGCATATGGGATGAAGTGATACGTTTCACGAGTTGATAATCACTTGTCGACGTGCGCTGGTGAATAATGCCGTTTCGTTCTCTGAACAGTTTTGTTAGTGATCAGCGATTGTATAACGTGTGCGTATTGTGTAGCTCACCTAAATAAGCTGTGTTTTCAGTGTTGCGTAAAATAAGTATCACTCGGTTACTGTAATTTTCCATGGTTTTTGTGTAGTAATTTGAGTCTTGCTTCTGGAGAAAACAAGCACCACAGATGTGCTCATTCCTAATTCCTACAATAGACGTGATTAGCATTAAGTTGTTGCATGATCCTCTGTCTATTGTTACAAACGACTACGCGTGCGCCTATACTTTCTACTTATCTGCTATCACTATCTGTCTATGATTTCTGCAGGGTTGCGTCTGCGTGCTAGCGTAGCAGGCCCGCGTCGGTCCTGTGTCTATTGTTACAAACAACTATATTACAAACAAACCTTTACTATCTGCTTACCTTGTTCTCCTGTTGCAGGACCGCTCCGGCCCCCTGTCCGTGTCTGGCCCTCGCCGCGCGGAGCGTCCCCTCGATGTGGCCGGAGTGTTCGGAGCGGGGGAGGGCATGGCTCATCTGGAGGCACTCGAGCTGCTGGCGGCCAGTAGGGCTGTCAAGCCGGCGGTGGAGAAGTGAGTAGGAGGGGGGCAGGAAGAGGCTAGTGATTGCATGTTGATAAGCAGTGGATAAGTGAGTGAGTGGGGGTTGTTATTTGGTAATGGCACAGCAGACTAGTGTGTTTGTATGTTGATCAGCAGTGTTTGTGAGTGTTGATGTGTGTATGGCAGCAAGGATGAGTAGTGTTTGGGTAGATGGAGCGTGCTGAAGGATGTCGATTGGTGTCGGAAAGTATGCATAGAAGGGTAGTGTGGTGTTGAAGCGTATTGTTTGCATTTTTTGTTTGATACGATCTGTTGTCGTACATTGAAACAGTTTTTTTTTTTTTGCCTTATGTACTTGTAACTGCTTGATGATGGTTACCATTACCATGGGATGGCAACTGAACCACCGTACGTTTCCCTGAGAAATAGTACCGTATCGTCAATCAATCAATCCTTTATCCAGAATCGGTACACTACAAGGACGGTGCCGTACAGTCTTAGCTCTAATCTATTCCTATTCTCCTTGCAGGAAGTGGCGCTCCAAAATGTTGGTTGTGACGAGTATTGAAGTGTTTATTTCCACGGCAAGGGAAAAGTAATAACGATAAAAGGCAAGCATGAAAAATATGCGGATAAACAAGGCTGACCCTAGGCTGACCAGTGCAAGTGGTCAGCTACTTGTGGTATGATGGTCACTGGTTGCAGGAAGTGGCGCTCGCTGCTCTCCTCCGCCCCCTGCGAGGATGACTGCTCGGAGTGGGAGCGGGATGTGCGGCGGGCCATGGCCGGCACCGGGCTCGGCTATGAGCCGGCCGCCCTGGTCGCCGGCTGGAAGGTGCGTTGTTATATCTCATTCATATTGCTGTTCTGCCATTGTTATTAATGATGCGATATTGTTGAAACGGAGTTATATTAGTAACGAACCCACTTTCCTAGTAGCCGGGTGGAAGGTGGGTTTACTTGTCACTTGTATTACTACCTTTTTTGTATACATTTTTAACATTACACCATTATGCGGTATGATGTAGTGTGGAGTTGAAACATGCATTTGTATGCCTGGGCTATGGGGCTGGGCTATGAGCCGGCCGCCCTGGTCGCGGGGTGGAGGGTTCTTATTATATCATCCAGTAGTGAAACGAAGTCAATTATGAAATGAGTAATGCTTAAACGAGGTTCTATGTATAGTAACGAACCCGCTGTCTTGGTGGCGGAGTGGAAGGTGGGTGTCTGACTGCGGTTCCGCCATGCGAGATTGGTGAACCCGCTGTTCTTGGGTTAGACAGCAGTATTTCTGATTGTTAGCAGTTAACACGATTATGTGGAGTTGTTTTCGAATCGGAGTTGTAACATGTGTTGAAACCTTGTGTGTTACGAACCGGCCGCGCTGGTCGCGGGGTGAAAGGTGCGTTGTTATATCTTATTCATATTGCTGTTCTGCCATTATTATTAAAGATGCGAGATTGGTGAAACGAAGTTCTATGTATATCAGTAACGAACCGGCTGTCTTGGTGGCGGCGGGGTGGAAGGTGGGTGTCCTATAGGGATGGATCAGTTACTCAGATCTCCGATTGGTGAGCGCCACCATTATTTGTAGTAGTCAAGGCGGGGTGGAAGGTGGATTTTTACTGCAATTCTGTCATTATTAATGATACGTGGAACCGTTGGTGTTGAAGTTGAAAAAAGTGAAGTTACTGTCGGTGAAGTGTATGACTGCGTGCAGTAAGGTAATTGAAACGTATTTTTGATGAAAAGTGAATACGTTTGAGAATGTGGACAAAAACGGATTATCAATGATTGTGACTAGTTTTTGAACTAGTGGAGGTGGAACGTATTGCGCATAAGTTTATAAGTCTGTTGGTGTGGCTGTGTCTTTGCGTATTCCTCTCATTACGCAGCCTGATACTCTAGGTGTGGTATGTGTTGCGTAAAGTAGTGGAGGTAGGTAGTTCTTGCCATATGGGTTGCCATCTCAATGCGCTAGCGACTTATAAAAAAGATAAGTCAGGTGTCTTTTTGTTAGTGAAATTTGTATTACAACGAGCTTGCCAGATTACAACTGAAGTATGGGGTTGATAATAAAAGCGTAGTAGAAACATATTTCTAAATGTGAGCATGTTTGGGTGGTGGATGAAGAGTCGAGAGTGCTATATCAGTCGACAGTCGGGATGCACTTTTACCCTAGTTTATTAGCAATTTGAAAAGTAGTTACTGCAGTTACTACAACGCGATGTTAGTACAATGTTATGTATTGGTATTGGTGGTATAGCTTGAAAAAGATCAGTAACCGTGCAAAAGTTTCGAAGAGACTGATCACACCTTGACATATTTGCACTCCCCTCTTTCAGGAGCTGGACGCAGCCGCGTCGCATTGCGCGGGCACGGCCGCCGACCCGCTGTTCGCCGAGGCGGTCCGCGCACTGGCCGGACAGCTGGGCAACTGTGTGCAGGTGGGTGGGGGAGGGAGATAGATGAGTGCAAGAGTAAGATGAATATGGAATATTATCTGTAGTGTGTCACACAAAAATCAACATCAACTCGTTCAATACTACAACACTATGCTAATCGAAACAAATGTATACACACACAGTATTGAACGAGTTGATGTTGATTTTTTTTGTCATTTGATTCATTTTCGAAGTTTTGGTCAATTAGGAATTGCGATGATCAATGTTGTTTCTACATGGGTACTCTTGGATGCTTATTATTTGTGGAAGATGCGGAGGATTGCGAACGAATTTCACTTTTCAGGTTCTCGGCAAGGTCGGCTCGCTGCTACTGTTGGGTGATGCGCGCACTCAGCCACAACAGATTGCAACGTGGGTGGTCTCTCTCTCTTCCCCCCTCTCGGTTATGTTTATAATATTTGTTCAATTGCTTCAAAATACTTATTCAACGACAAATTAATGAATAATGCATTTTGCTTCTTTAACATTGGTTATGCGTATGGTTTGCAGTTTGTTTGGTGTTCTCGGGAGTTCGATCAACTCGCTGGCGACAAGGTACTCGCACGTGCTGAGCACTACCGGAGGAGATCCGGTCAAGGTGGGAGTGAGAGAGGGGAAGAGAGAGAGAAAGAGAGAGAGAGAGAGAGAGAGAGAGGAAGGGAAGAGAGAGAGGGAGAGGGGGAGGGAAGAGAGAGAATAAGAGAGAGAGAGGGAGGGAGGGGAAGGGAAGAGAGAGAATGAGAGAGAGAGAGAGGGAGAGAGAGAGAGAGGGAGGGAGAGAGAGGGGGAGAGATAGGGGGAGAGAAAGGGGTGTGAGATAGGGGAGGGAGAAAGGGAGAGAGATGGAGAGGGGGGAAGAGAGAGAGAAGGAGAGAGATAGAGAATGTCCATTCAGGCTGACGAGCTCTCGACGCAAGTGCTAGTGGAGGCGGAGACAGCGATGGATCTGCTACGGCGGGCCGGCCAGCTACTCGCTCCCATGATGGAGTAGGGAGGAGGAGGAGAAGGAGGAGCAGGAGGAGGAGCAGGAGAAGGAGGAGAGGGGGAGGAGAAGGAAGGGGAGAAGGAGGAGGGAGGAGAAAGAGCAGAGACTTTGATTGAAATTGATTGATTATACAGATTTATGAACGATTTGGCGTGATTTTTGTGTTACTGTGAATTCTTGGCATTGAACAGCATTTTTTTCTGTATTACTAGTTACGATTTGTGTAGTAGATTTTGGTAGCCAAAGAGAGTTGGGTTACTCGCAATACTGTGATATTTTTTGTGTTTGCTTCGCATAAATACTTTTTTTCGAATGTTTGCAGCGAGTTTTGGGAAGGTGATACGTTTCAACGTTGCGATACCTTTTTATGTTGTGAGTAGTGAAATAGTTTGTAAGATTTTAGACTATGAATTTGACAACTAGAACGTTTTCATCGCGCCGCTCGCAGTGGGAATGTCGGGGGCGATACGTTTCACTCTACATGACGTGATACGTTTCAGCCATGTTTGGCTCGTTGTTCAACGCGGCGAAGGCGGCTGCGCAGAGCGATGCGGGCAAGGCGCTCATCAACAACATGATCAACCAGCCCCCTGTTGTGCCGGCTGCGGGGGCGGGAGGGGGAGGGAAGGGAGCGGCAGGGGCTGGAGGGTCGACTGGACAGGCGGGGTGGGTGGGGAAGAGAGAGAGAAGTTATAGCCTGCGCCAGAGCGATAGTTTTCGATCTACCTCGCTTGCAGTTCGAAATACGGTGCCATAACCGTCTGCCTCTCTTGTTTTGCGCGCTTCATACAACTTCTTTAAAATAAGGTGCTAGTGTCTTTAATTCTACAACGTTGGAGATTGAGTGGGGGATCGGAGAGAGAGAAAGAGAGAAAGAGAAAGAGAGAGAGAGAGAGAGAGAGAGAGAGAGACTCCTTCTTGTAGTGCGACTGTCCGCCTAGCCACTGTGTCCACATCGTCTACCACTACTGCACAGGTGGGAATGGGGGATCGCCTGTTTGAGTCGAGGTCTCTAGTAGCACTGCTAGAGAGTCAGAGAGTCAGAGAGTCTCTGCAGTCAGAGAGACTAGAGAGTCAGAGAGTCTGTGCAACTGTTCCGAACACCCTGTTCTGCTGGAATAGGATACATGAATTCTAAGATCTCACGAGTAGAACTTTCTACTTTCTATTGACTACACCTTTTCAATCAAGCCAAGCATTTATCCAGAATTGCTCTATCCTGACTATAAAACACGTGTGACTGCATTCTCGATAATTGCATTTTATTATATTTCCGATGACCTGTTTATCTGTTTTCAGGCAGCCGGCAATAGCGGAGGCAGTGGCATGTTCGGCAGTGTGTTCAGCGCGATCAGCAGCCGCGTCTCGGTGCGTTATCGATTATTGATTATCGATTGGATTATTGATTTGCGTAATTGCTAGTGCTGCAGGCAGCTATCCTTCTCACTGGTTGATATATAGATTTTTGTAGTTATTGAAAGGAATCTTCGAGTATTGTTGCTAGTGATATGGTGTTACGTAATATCGTTGAAACGTGGTGTCTGTGGGGTGGCAGCTTTTCACTTTGCATGGTTTGGTTCTCACTTCTTGCACCTTCTCCTTCAACTCCACGTTGCTTTGGGAGGGCAATCGAGCTAGGATTCAGACCTATTTCCTGTTTGATTTACTTCCCTTTTTCTCTTTCCCTTTCCTTACCGTTACCCACACTCTTCAGAGATGTGCAATAGCTACAGCTACCCGATTCACTTTCCCCTTTCCCTATCCTATTTTCCTATTTTCCTTTCCACTCACCTTTTCCCCTCCTGCTTTCAGGCCGTTCCGTCGTATTTCTCTGTGAGTGAAGTGCTGTGATGGTTGAAGTGTGGTGCCTTTGCATGTGCGCGTGTGGTGATGTTTCCCTTTTTCCACATTTTGTTTCCACACGTTTAGAGTTATTGGCGATACAACGATACAAAACAGGGGAGATCGTTAGATATCATATGGGGAAAGAGAGAGAAGGGAGAGAGGGAGGGAAGGAAAGAGATTCTTCAGAACCCCATCGAGCACCTGTCGGAGGACCGCATGAAGAAGATGACGAAGTTGGACAGCAGGGAGCGGGTGGCCGTGTATAGGGAGGGCACTGAGGGTGGGTGATCGAAGTCCTGTCGGTCTCCGTTTCTGTCTCTAAGGGAGGTTCTAAGATGAAATTTGACCCAAGTTATGGGTCAAAGAAGGGTAAAGTTTTCATTTTTGCTCTAAGTTTCTCGCTGTTGGACTGGGGGTCACGTTTTGAAACTCAGCCCAAACTTTGGTCATACTTTACCCACGCCCAAAACTTTGCCCAAGAGAGCATGGGGCGCTGAAGAGAGTTAGACAGAAAAGGTGCGGGTGGGTAGTTTTGCACAAAAAACATCTTAGAACCTCCCTTATTAGCACTCTCGCATTCTCCTCACTCTCTCGCTCTTTGGTTTACACTGTGCAGAATACGCTTCACGCGTCTGACATAACTGAACGAGTTGATCTTCGTTAATCCTGTTAGTCTCTCTTGTTTCAATGCCGATTCTCTTATTTACGCCACACTCTCCGACGTTGCTTTGCCGTTCTTTGCGGTAAAAACAGTCATATTGAACACGATGGTTTCAGCGTTATCCAAATCAGTTGACAATGTACTTGCTGATTTGTACGTGTAACTGAACGTTGTGCGTATTGCAGCGTCGCCGACGTTCCGCGCTGTGCGGGTGCGCACGCGGGAGAGCGTGTGGAAGGAGGGCGAGCGGGCGAGGATCGAGAGGGTGGCAGAACAGATGAACGAGATCGACGATGTGGACGGTGCGTGCGGGTGGATTATCTCTCTCTCTCTCTCTCTCTCACCCCTTCTCTCCCCCCCCCCTCTCTCTCACGCTCTCCCCCTTGCAGCCCTGTCCCCCTCCGATCTCCGTCGTGTGCTCGAGTGCGTGCTCGCCCACCCGGACTGGCACGCGGTGCACGTGGCTGCTGGGTGCGGCCTGACAGAGTACCTGCACAGAGTGTGCAGGGAGAGGGGCGATAGGTGGGTGGAGTCAGTCAGTCTTTTTTCATGGAATGTATCTGAAGAGAGTGTTCGGCGAGAGGGGAGATAGGTGAGTGGAATGTATTGGACATTAGATTGACAAGGTTGGGTTTGAATCGGCAAATCGGTATTATATAAAGTGAAAGGTTGTGGTGGGTGAAGCGTGGCAGGTTGTGGTAGATCAGCTTGTGCCTCATGCAGCAAGATAGATGCGATGCATTCGGGGATGGAATGTGTCAGGGAGAGGGGAGATAGCTGGGGGGTGGGGGTGTTATGGAGTGTTGAAGAGTTGAAAGCAATCAGTCAATCCGTCTTTACGCCTGCATGTGGTTTGAGGGCGTTAGGTAGGTGGCTTGTATTGGACTGACAATGCCTTGGTGTTCCCGTTCTATTATGTTTCGCCAGTAGCTGGTGTGAAATTTCTGAAAATTGTTTTTTTTTTAAATTAGAAACGTAGTAGTAGTGTAGCCCAGAATAAACCGCCTCTTGATCTTTGCGTGGTCAGCGACGCGCGTTGCAGGATCACTACTCTGGCCACACAAGGCGGCCGCCTGCCCCTCCATGTGGCGGTCGACGAGAAACAGCCACAGGCGGCGAGGGTGCTGCTCAAGGTGCGGGGGGGGGGGAGGGGAAGAGAGAGAGAGAGAGAGAGAGAGAGAGAGAGAGAGAGAGGGAGGGAGGGAATGGGAGAGAGGAAGAGAGGGAGGGAGAGAGAGAGAGAGAGGGAGGGAGATAGGAGGATGGAGAGAGAGCTGGCGCGAAGTAAAGATGGGATCGCAATGTTATTATCCTGACAGTTTGAGCTTGCAGATCATGCTTGTGTGATACGTATTTCAGGTGTAGTCATAAAGAATAGGACACTTTTCTTATTGGCAGTTGAGTGTTGAGAGTAGAAGAGACAGAGACGGAAGAAAAATACAGACAGGCAAATGGTAATGATAAGATAGATAGATACACAGAGAGAGGGCAAAAGAAAGAGAGAGATGAGAGAAAGAGAGAGGAGAGAGAGAAGGGATTACTCAATGACTGTCTTTTCAGTCCGGCTGCACAGTCGCGCAGGTGGACGCCGAGTGTCGCACTGCCGTGCACGCCGCGGCGGCGAGTAGCGCGGATATACTGGCGGTGGGGTGTTTGTTTGTTTGTTTGTTTGTTTGTTTGTTTGTTGTTTGTTTGTTGGTTGGTTGGTGTTGCTTTCTTTACCCACAGGCAAGATATGGTCTGATTAGTTTTGAAGGAGGTGTTCAGTGTAGTGCAATTATTGAAACGTACATTTTGTGGAGTAGTATTTATCTACGATGCAAGTCTGCTTGGAATCTTTGTATGACAGTCTTGCAAGACATGGCCTCTGTTTATAAACGCGGCTACAGAGTTGAAAGAACATGTAGCCTTTCTCTCATAGGACATTGATTGTGGAGTGGCTAGACAAATGTGTGCAACCTCTTTCAATAAATGCTATTCCGAACAAATTATTTGATTTGTTATAAACTTGAAACTTGATGCCACCTCTTACAGGACATGGTCTCTGCCCCCGACTTCAAGGCGTCCCTCTCCCGCCTGGACGGCGAGGGCCGGACGCCGCTGGCTGTCGCCGTGCTCGAGACAAACTTCGAGTCGGTGCAGGTCGGAACGTCCTCTTGTACTAACTCATATGCTTGAATCGTGATCGTTTTCTGCAAACGCGTGCTAGTTTTGTTGTTTGTGTCAGTTTCGGTGTCTAGAGCCAGTCTAGTATTCATTTGAATTCTACGTCTACACTTGACCTTGATCTTTGGTTTATTGTTCTCAGATGTGTCACCCGTACCCGTTGCAGATTCTTCTCGGAGTGCACGCGCCGGTGGAGACGGCGAACCCGCTGCTGGCCCTCCTCCAACACAGCGACTACACCGACAGTCTGGATAAGTGGGTGGGGAGAGAGAGGGGAGGGGGAGTTGGAGACCCTCTCATGGTCTTCGAGAAGAGTAGTTGTAGTTTAGTGGTAGTAAGGGTAGAGAAGAGTATGAGTAGTATGTAGTTCGTAGAAAGTAGTTGTGACAGTGTATGCACACTTGCCGCCAGTTTGGCAGGGAGGGTGTGGCGTGAGACGCGGCGCTGCACGTAGACAGAGTTCTGAAGACGCGTATTTCACTCTACAACTTTTGAACTATATATATAGTTCCAATCAATCTTGAACATATATTGCTATCAATCTTTATAAATGAACATAAGGAGTTGTTATGATACGTATCGGTCATGGGTTGACGATTTTAGCTGTTTTCACAATAACATATTGTTTTCTATAACAGGATGCTGGAGCTGGTTCTGGTGACGCACCCCGAGGTGCTGGGACAGAAGTTCAGCGACGGCTCGACCGCCCTCCACCACAGAATGAACAAGGAGGTGGGTGGGGGGAGTTGGCTGGTGTATGCGGCATATTACTCGATTTGAACGCGACGTGTAAAGTGATGGTGCTGAAAGTTAGATGATCGGTTTTGCACTAAAATTTGGAACTGGGAGGAAGAGAGAGATAGGGAGAGAGGGGGGAGAGAGAGAGGAGAGAAGAGAGAGAGAGAGAGAGAGAGTGAGAGAGAGAGCTCCCCCTCCTAGGTGTTCCTGTCGATCCTCCGCCACGCGCACTTCAACGCCGGCGCCCTGGATCAGCGCGACGCCAAGGGCCGCACGGCCATGCACGTGGCTGTCAGGAGGTGGGGCGTGTCTGTATGTCTGTCTGTCTGTTCCTCTCTCTCTCTCTCTCTCTCTCTCTCTCTCTCTCTTTTCTCTCTCTCTCTCTCTTTTCTCTCTCTCTCTTTCTCCCTCCCTCCCTCCCTTCAAGAGGAAGTGGTAGATGGATGGTGGTAAGATGGAAGTGCACTTGAAAGGAAGAAGCTGACGTCGGGCAATGATTACAAAGAACCAAGCATATGGATGTTTGTGTTGAGCGGATAGTCGAGCACAGTTCAGTACAGTAGTCACTACAGTAGTACAGTTAGTACAGTATTCGAGTGCTGTTGCAGGAACGACGTGTGCGCGGTGGTGGCCCTGGCTGCGTACGACGCGGACATTGAGGCGAGGGACGGCATGGCTGTCACTCCGCTCATGGCGGCTATTGAGGTGGGTGCACTCGGTGCCGCAATCACGCAACCCGCAAACTCAATCCGCATCCGAGTCTTCCCCGAGTAGTGGGAGTCGGTAGTGATGTAGTGAAAGGATGGAGACGGTGGCAAGTATGCGGTTCTTCTGTTGACTTAAGAGTACGATGGAAGCGGTCCTGGCCTCGTTTTATAGAAATCATTTCACTAGTAGACGCGGTATTGATCACAGTGCGCATTTGTCTCGATATGATTTTTGCCTGCAACTTATTTCATAGTGTCTGGTGTATTTGATCTACTATTTAAATGGCGTTTACTATTCACATATTATGCCGAACGGCGAATGATCTGACAGACAGTATTATGATTGCAGAACAAGAAATATTATCTTTCAAAAGTACTTCCAAGTAAAAGTAGTTGGTTTGTACCGTTGTCTCAGTTGAGCAAAAGGACTGACATGTTTTCAATGGAGACATGTGCCAACAGGCTCTCTCTCTCATACCAGTGCAAAGCGGCCATATTATAATGAACGCGTTTACGAAGTTGCAGTTATTATATGCAGTTATTATCTAAAAGCACAACTTCTGTTGTAACATAACACGTCGAATAATGCTGAGAGCCTGTTTGCACATGTCTCCATTGAAAACATGTCAGTCCTTTTGCTCAACTGAGACAACGGTACAAACCAACTACTTTTACTTGGAAGTACTTTTGAAAGATAATATCTGTTCTTTTCTTAAGTTTTGTTTCACAAAATTACATTTTCATACACGTTCGCGATTCGCTGCGAGGATACCGACGCGCACCCGCTATTCGCCTATCTCTCTCTCTCTCACTCACACACAGAGGGGGCGGGGCGAAAGCGATTGTCCGACGCCCGCCCGCCCGAGCGCCCGCCCGCCCGAGCGACCGACACCAATCTCAATCCGCATTCGAATGCGGACTCTACCGCTTCAAATTCAATCAAACTCAATACAACTTTCTATAACTCTATCGAATAGAGATGTGAATGCAATGTAACAGTGGAAATCACTTCAAAATGAGGAAAAGTGCTTCATCCGGGAAAAGTCGTTTTTGAGCATTCTAGCGCGCGGGGACATCCAGTACAAACGAGAGGGCGCTGGCGCGCCCTCTCTAATGATAGCATACCTTGTCTGTCGGGCTACCGGGCAGACAGTATTATCGGAACTGGCTAGTGACATGTCTGCTTCACAGTATAGTACAGTATAGTCCAGTATAGTACAGTCTTCTCTTGCAGGACGGTCTGCTGCTGGTGGTGAAGGGTCTGATCCTGCTGGGCGCGGTGGTCGACGCGGAGGTGATCGAGGTGGCAAAGAGGAGCAAGAAGAGGTGGGGGGGCCTGTCTCTGTCTCTGTCTCTGTCTCTGTCTCTGTCTCTGTCTCTGTCTCTGTCTCTGTCTCTGTCTCTGTCTCTGTCTCTGTCTCTCTGTCTTTGTCCATGTCTCTTTCTCTGTCTGCGTTAGTCTGTCTGATTGAAGGAATAATTGTAAAGCATTTGGCTGTTTCTGAAAAGAGACGTGGTTGAAACATACATTTGGTTTTCTATGTTTCAATTTGTTTTTTAAATTACTGATCTCACAAAAGCTTTCCCTTGCAGAGCGGACGTGGAGCAGATCCTGCGCGTGGCTACGTGCCGCACGAGTGTGCCGACGGAGAGCGAGCTGGCGCCCCTCGAGGAGTTGGCTATGGCGCGCGCCGTCGCGGCCATAGAGTCGAGCGGTGGGATCTACTGTTGGGGTCTATTATGGGCATGGTGATACGCAGATACGATACGGCTTTTATACTTTTACAGTCACAGTTTATTATGAGTAGTAGAATTGGGTTTTTCATTGATTACCTTCGAGTCGAGTGGTGAGTGTCCAAGTTCCTGTTCGGTAATGGTGATAACCAGACCGCAACATTTTGATGATAATGTGGATCCGATAGCGGGGAGAACTTTCACAGGCCACTTCCGATAGATTTAGTGGAACCGATATTTTATTTAATTACGCTAGAGACTTAGACTTAGACTTACTACGTTAGAGAAAAAAATGATGCTTGCGAATTTCACAGTTTATATAGGTTTCATGGTTTTCTTATTGTATGAAAACAAAAAAGGCGTGTAATCGGTCAGGATGTCAGGATTATTGCTTTACCCACCTGTCAGAAGCAGTCATAAATAATGGTGGTAACACCCACGTGTGACAGAAAGGTTTTACAGAAAATTTGATTTGGATGCATCTGATATTAACGCTTGTATAAAATCGACAACGACACCCTCTATTCTATACAGACCCGGATATGGAATTGACTCGATGTACAACTATAATTTATTGCATTGCGGACAAATTATAAAGTCCGCTGTATAGAATCGGTCGTGCATTTCTTCTCTCGCAGGCCCTGACTCAGTCGGGGCAAGAAAGTGCATTATGCTGTCCGCTGTATAGAACCAGGTGTACACATCTCATCTTGCAGGCCCTGACGCAGTCCGGGCCTGAAAGGGGAGAAAGTCTGGGCCTGCGAGAAACTGAATTATTCAATCGACTGTATAGAAATACCTTTGCAGGCCCCGACTCCCACGGCCCCGACGCGTGCCTCCACGTGTTGTCGATGGACGGCGGAGGAGTGCGGGGACTGGTGCTCATACAGATACTGCTCGAGCTCGAGGCTGCCGGCTGCAATCTCGACAGGCTGAACTTTGTCGCCGGCACGAGTACTGGTGGGTGGTGGGGTTGGGGTTGTTGTGATTGTGATACTCTTATATTTTCTGATAAGCTATCAATAGTTGATTGATCGCTCAAGGTAAATACAAATTAAGAGAATGTGATTTGTTTCGTGTGATTTGCAGGCGCCATTCTGGCGGTGGCTATTGCGCAGGGCAAGTCGCTGAGGTACACACAGAAGCTGTACATGCGGTTCAAGGTGAGGATGGAGGGGAAGGGGGAGATTGAGAGGCTATGCAGTGTTTTATGAATAGTGCGCTTCAACGCGTGTATGTGCTTTGAATAGTTTTGTTTCAATTCAATGTTCTTTCGAGATAAGTTATGAGAAATATCACGGCGGATTATCCGCGGAACACCCAATAGAGTTTTTTTTTGATTTACTGCCGATTTCAAGAATACAACAACGGAGATGAAACACAAAGGGTTTAGTCTGAGTGAAGTATCTGTCGGTGGTTCCTTCTTGTCGGGATCCGACGTGAAGGAGGGGTGGTGTGCTTGGTCTCACGCTTGGGTTGACGTTGCGACAGCCATTGTAGAAATAGAGAAAATAGAGAAAAGAGAATAGAAAAGAAAAATAGAGAACCCAATAGAGAAAAGTTCTCAGGGGCGGGCAGCGCGACGCGGGCGCCACGCACGCGATTGGCGCGCAGGCGGACACGTGAATCAGGCGATTCGGCCAATGGGCGGCCCATAAGGCTGACGTGTCCCTTCATTTACATATCTGCATGCAGGCCGCAACGCGCGCGACAGAAGCGCGACGCGGCGCCAGGCCCCTGAGAAAAGTTGTTCCGCAAAATGGGGATTTCGGGCAGCCGTGAATATGTAGATCATGGAAATACGCTTGCTATGATTGAATTGAGGATTATCTGTTAAAAAGTACTTGCGTAAAGAGAGTCAAGCAGCTTGCAAGATGGTTGAAAAAAGTGAAAAAAAACGAGAAAAAAACGGAGAAAAAGGACAAAAAAAATGATTATTTTTTTTGAAAAAAAGTGAAAAAAATTCATTTTTTGTCAAAAAATGAATTTTTTTTTCACTTTTTTTCAAAAAAAAATTCATTTTTTTTGTCCTTTTTCTCCGTTTTTTTTCTCGTTTTTTTTCACTTTTTTCAACCATCTTGCAAGCTGCTTCAGTTTGTCTTGATTTTGACCCAATTCAACAAAAGCGCATGCATAAAACGTTTACAAATACTAACACAAACCTGCTCCTCTCTCTCTCTCTCTCTCTCTCTCTCTCTCTCTCTCTCTTCTCTCTCTCTCTCTTCTCTCTCTCTCTCTCTCTCTCTCTCTCTCTCTCTAACATCTCTCTCTAACATTGACATTATTTGTATTCTCATATTTCATATGTTATGTATAGTGTCAACGGTTTGGTATTTGCAGGTTTGTGTTAGTATTTGTAAACGTTTTATGCATGCGCTTTTGTTGAATTGGGTCAAAGTCAAGACAAACTGACTCTCTTTACGCAAGTACTTTTTAACAGATAATTCATGTGCTTTTGTTGAATTTCATAGAAATTTCTTCTCTTACTTATTGCCAAGTTCTTCTATAATTAGTACGCACAGAACTATGATGGAAGACAAACGGTGGTAGCAAGTAATTTATTACTACAGAATGCAGTTCGTGTTGCGTATTGGGAACTGATTTTCATAGTATTGTATAGAAACACGCTTTTAAACGACACAATTCTCTGCATTTGCGGTCGCGGTGGCATAAGCGCATGTCTGCCTTGTCTGCGCCCTCTGCTATCAGCGTGCTCTCTCGCGCTCTCTCTCGCGCCCCGCCAACCGGGAGAGAGCTAGCAGCCAGCGTTGACTGGAAACGACACACACACACACACACACACACACACACACACACACACACACACACACACACACACAAAAACACACGCTGGCCTTTCGCCTACTGCGCGCGCGATCGCTCATAACTTCTTTCTGAGAAAAGATACAAAGATGCCGTCAACCAGTGATCTGACCTACGGAACTGTGTGAATCTAACTAACATGAATTGGATCAGTTCACAGTGTTGCTAACATGACCTTTGGATATCGCTTCTTGAAAATTCTAGCGCGAGCCCTATCCTAAGCCAAAAGAGAGGGCGCTGCGCGCCCTCTCTAATGAATGTCAGAAACACGACGATATGTTTGTACTGAAAGTTTGTTTATTTGAAAATATAGACTAGGACTCTAGTCTACATTTTAATGACTGTCAAATGTGATATCAAATGCGAATGTGAATAGAATGTTTTTTTCAGGACGAGATCTTCACCGGCTCCCGTCCGTACTCGGGCGAGAAGCTGGAGGAGTTCCTGCGGGAGGAATTTGGAGAGGAGGCAGACATGGCCAGTCTCGGAGACGGCGGAAAGAGGTCGGGGGGGGGGAAGAATAATCACAATCGGAACGAAATAGTATGAGCTGACAGATTGTCTGTTAGGCTGAACTCGGGCACAAAAACAATGCGGGCTTTGTAAAACATGTAAAACATGTAAAACATCTTTCAAATGTTTTGGTTGAAGGTTGATACGACATTATTAAGACATTATGGCTGTATTGCAATGAGTAGACAATCGAAATTTCAACCAGCCACACCGCGGTTCACTCTTTATTCGTTATACAGTCATTAATGCACTAGTTTTATACGCTCGTCGTGTTTGAATGTTGTGATGCGAGAGAAGTCACACTCCTCTTCTCTCTCTTGTCTGACTGCTCCTACTTGGTCTTCTCCTTCTTGGGAGCGTTCTTCTGAAACGATACGGTATAAGTGATCTGGGTTACGGTATGCTACCGTATACCTTGCTTTGGTTCTTCTTGCTCTCCTCGGTGTTCTCCATTTTGAGCGAGTTGATCTTCTCCAGCGTGTCGTCCTCGTCCGATTTCTCCTGAATCAGGGGAGGTGAAGGGGAGCGCGGGAATTCAAACCTGATAGAATCCGGCGGCGATCTTTTCCTTCTTCTCCTTCTCCAGCTCCTCTTCGCGCTTCTTCTTCTGCGACGTCGTCGGCTCCTTGACGTCAGGGTACACGGTCTGGAATACGGTAGAATACGGTCGAACAGGGTACGGCAGATTACAGTGACTCGTACTTTCTCCTTGCTGCACTTTTTTTCGTCCTTCTTTTCCTTCTTCTCCTCCTCTTTCTTCTCCTCCTTTTTCTCCTCCTTTTTCTCCTCCTCCTTCTTTTCGTCCTTTTTGTCCTTGGCAGGCGCAGACTTTTCCGCCTTCTCCGTCTTGTTCTTGGGTTTCTGGAATAGAGACTTGATCAAGGCTGGCGATGGTTTCTCTCACATCTCCTGCTGGTGCGGCTGCTGCGGGCGCTCCGGCCGGCGCGCCTCCGGGTGTCTGGAAAGGTGCAATCTAGGGTTCCGCCCGACCAATGTGCCCGACCAACGTTTCGCGACTACTGTATTGTACCGTATACCTATAGCGACTACTGTACTCCACCGTACCGGCGGCGCGGCCTTGCCGTCCTTGCCCTTGCCCTTCTTGCCGCCGCACACTGCCAGCGTCCAGAGGGACGCGAGCAGCGTCGTGATGACGGCGTTCTGAAGAAGGGGAGGGTGGAGAAGGAGGAGAAGGAGAGGGAGAAAGGAAGAAAAGGTGAGGAGAAAGGGTTGAAGGAGGGGGAAGAGGAGAAGGAGGAGTGGGAGGGTGGAGGAGAGGGAAGAAGGAGAAGGTAGGGGAGAAGGAGAAAAACACACCCATACGAAAAAAAAAAACGCACCCATACGATGAGCGCCGCGTGCATGGATGTGCAGGGTTGTGGGTATGGGTGGGGGAGAGGAGTGGGGAGAGGGGCTGCTGTCGAGGCGACCACTCGCTGCGGGGACACGAATAGGAACTGACCAACTGGCGAACGGGAATGACGAGACAGGGTGCGCTGACGTGACTGTCCGCATCGAGTTCAAATCAAGTCAACCAATCAAATGTTATTCGAACAAACAAACATGAATGACACGTGCCAAACGAGTGATAAAAAGTTTATTCGCATGCTTCATGCTTTTCTGAGGCACGCGTGCTTGTTGATGGTGACTGCGGGGGCGTAGGGGTACAGCCATCCCGCGTCGGTGCAGGTGAGCTGCGCGCCGGCCGTGCTCGCCCCGTCGCCCGCCTCCACTAGGTGCATCTCGCCCAGAGAGTCTTCGAGCTGAAGTTGATCGATTATTGACTGGGAAATTGACTGTCTTCATCCAGTCTATTTTCCATGGCTGTTGAAGCCTCGCAAATCGAATCGAATACGAGCCGTTCCAACCCGGAGCTGTATAGTTCCGTTGATAGTTTGTTGCCAACAAATTGTTGGTAATGGCAAAACCACTTAGGTGCTCGTCATACTTATTTTTCGCCAGGCGCTTCGGCGATTCGGCGATTCGCTGGCGAAAAATACGTATGACGAGTCCCTTATATACGGAGCGGATTGTCTTCACTCACCGCCAGCACTTGCTGGATGCCGTTGAGCGATAAGCAGTACACGTAGGACGTCGGGCAGCCGGTGGTGGTCTGAAGGCGACAAAAACTATATGCGAGGTCAGACTCGATTATGTATCAAAAGCCGCTTCATGATACAAAAAAAGATTTTTTTTCTGAGGATCTTTCTGAGAGTGAGGGCGCGTTCTGAGATTTTTCTGAGGGTGCGCGGCCGTTCTGAGATCTGTCTGATAGTGTTTTGCTAGCAAACGTTGACTCTGACCTCTACTTAAATACGATCGACCATGCAATCACCCCCGACCACCAACGCTGTACCGTGGCAGTTCACGAATCGTCTTTGAGTGGTACGTCGTGCTTAGAATCGAATCCTAACCAAATTGATAGAATATCTTAAGACCCCAGACATGAACTTCTATTCTTGGTTAGAAACCGCTGTCGGCTGACCGTGTCGTCGAAGATGCCGCCGTCATCGCCGCGCGTGTACCCGTCGGCAGTGGGGTAGTAGTCGTGGCGCAATTGAGAGCAAGAAGCGGCACATGCTAGAAGAGAGACGGACATCAACATTTATCCGGTATCGCATGTGTCATGTCTCTATTAGCACAATTTTTTAAATAACATGTCACGTCGCTTCGCAGACATGACATGTTGCTCTTATTAGAAAAAAATTGGTTCCGTTTCCTGCCGTCGGACAATCACATCTCTTTTTGCAACTCACGAATGGACGTTGTGGCAGGTGCTGCGGGCTGAAGATCCATTATGATATGCATATGCGAGTACTGGACGCACCTTGTCGAACTTCTCGTGTATGAGAATGTAGGCGAGAATCATAATGACGATGACTCGAAAGCCACTGACTTTGGACGGCTTGGACTTTGGCTTGGGAGAACAGCACGACATTTTGACGGGTCGCTGATTTGAATCTGAGATCTGACACCATTGATGTGCCAATCGATTGACTGTGTTCACATGATTGACACATACGAGTGTGTGATAGTAGTAATGAGACGACTATGATTTCGATAATATTACTTTTCGTACAAATTCGTTAACAATCCTCTCACACACTCGCACAATCTATGAAAAGTACGTTGTAGTCGTAACAAATTGAGTATTTATAACGTTTTTTTTTCAAGTTCAAGCACTGAGCAATTTCGAACAAACAACAAACATCATACTTTATCGAATACTTGATTCTCGTTCAATACACACATTGAAACATTCGGCCGGCGGGTTTGCTCTCGCCGAAGCAGCACTTGGACTTTGGCAGTTTGCACGTCTCGTTGCTGCCGCACATTTGTCTCTCCCACGATACGCCTCTGAAACGAGTCTGGTGTGGAATCGGGTGAAAAAACGACTCAACGACGAAAGAAACATGCAATATCAGCGCAGTAGCAAAGCATGTCGTGCCTCTATTCGTCTACAGCCTGTGGCGACTCACTGGCACGGGCAGTCGGGTCCTGTCTGGCAGACGCGTTCTCGCAGGATCGAGCCGCAGTTGCCACACACGCCCTCATCCGAACACACTGCACCCGACGCGTCCGACCACTCGGACCACGTAGGAACGCATTCCTCAATCAATCAATTATTCCTCTAGAATATATCTTGACTACAAGTGCATACGGTACACCACTGAGGTTAGTAAGTAACGGCCTACTACTTGCGAAATTCCAACTACGTCAAACTACCGCCTCAAACTACTTTGCAGTCAGTCTTTTCGGAAATTGATGGTTTTCAGTTGCTCTCAAAGCACTTTGAATTACTTTGAAGATTGTTTCCAAACAAACTGACTACGCATTTTTTGTCTGATCCCACTGATTACCGTGGTGGGAGCGTCGGTGGTGAGTGGCTGGTCGGTCATGCGGGTGTTGTACACGTACGCATAGACTGCCACCACGGCGAGCATGGCATTGCGGAACTGCTTCTGTCGGCGGGTCTTCTTGTCCTCATCGTCCTCCTCGCCCTTCTTCGAGTTGCGCTTCTGCTTCTTCTAGAATACAGGTGGTCGAGAAGATGATATATTACGCGCGCAACTAGCTCAGCATTTTTCCGAACAAAAATAGTCGTGCTCTAATTGTCACCGTATGCCAAGGAGACCAAGGAGACTGCAGACTGCAGAATTTCTTTGGCGTTCATGTCTCTATTTCACGTATCGTCTCACATGACCATGTGGCGTAGTGGTAATGCTCTCGTTCAGCAAGCAACGGTTCGTTGGTTCGACACTGCCTACCACCGCACATTTTTGTCAAAATTAAAACACCATGCACTGGGTTCTGATCGTTGTCTAACCACCCTAATGTCTCTTGTGAAAAGAGTGAAACTCATTTGCGGGCCTACTATAGATGAAATAGATGTTGCTACCTTTTTCTTACGAGGAGTGTCGTTAGAGCCACACTCTCGGATCTGAACCAAATTGATAGGATATCTTAGTTTGGACCCAAAACATCGATTTCTAGTGTTACTTTTTCCTACGCGCCATATACGTTTCCTGTACGAAAACGTACAGACTGGGTTTTGGCTACCTCATTCCACCTCTGGCGGTCAGAGACCGAGCCGTTGTGGCCTAGTGGTTAGCGCATCAGCCTGTCAGACAGGAGGCTGGGGTTCGAGTCCGCGCAGACGATTTTTGTTTTGCCAGCAGTTTCTGGACTTGGACTTGAAGTTTTTTTTTGTTGCGAAGTGCTTCGATCAGTTTGTAACTACAAATACGTTCTTCTTCTTCTTTTTTTCAAAGCATTTTTCTCCGATATCGTTCAACTATATTGTGTTTCTTTACACTTAAGATATTGTTTTGGCTGAAACGTTTAGTTTGAAAACAGTTATAACAAAGCGTGAACATTTGTATTCTGTGTTTTTTCCAACAACAAGAAACGCAAGTCCAGGAACTGCTGGCAAAACAAAAACGGTGTGCGCGGACTCGAACCCCAGCCTCTGGTCTGACAGACTGATGCGCTAACCACTAGGCCACAACGGCTCGGTCTTTGACCGCCAAAGGTGGAATGAGGTAGTCAAAAACCAGCCCTGTACGTTTTCGTACTGGAAACGTATATGGCGCGTAGGAAAAAGTAACACCAGAAATCGATGTCTGGGGTCTTAACTAAAATATCCTATCAATTTGGTTCGGATCCGCGAGTGTGGCTCTAACAACACTCCTCGTTAGAAGCTTTAAATAGAAGAAGCTACCTTTTTCTGTTCGGGAGACAGCTTCTCGGGTTGGTCGTTGCCCTGACCGCAGCACGAGTTGCAGTTGAGTTCCTCGAGCTCGCAGCACATCTGGGAAGGATATGAAAAGATACAGTAAAGAAATGTTTAGGAAAAGGTGATTGGGGAAGGAAACGGTTTGTTGAATGAGCGGTGTCAGTATTGGTATGCAATCAGACACGTGGGTGGTGTGAAAGTGCAGTGGTTGTGATATTGTGTTCGAAGAAACACGTCCATGTTTGTGCTTTGAATGGGTAGAATTTATTTGATACAACATTTCGTATCAATCAATGGACAAATCGGGTAGGCCACGTGAATTACGATTGGGTATCATGTTGTAATGTATATAGTGGGCCCGCAAATAAGTTCCAATCTTTTGACGAGAGACATTAGGGTGGTTAGACAACGATCAAAACCAAGAGGAGTCAAGAGGAGTCAAGAGGAGTGGCCTATACACCAATTGAACACGACTTGTTGCCGTATGGTGCAGGTTGCAGGGGGATGATGACGATTTTCGTGTCGGGACCAGTGAACACGACTTGATAATGTTGTCGTGTTGCAGGGTGATGGTGACGACGTGCGAGGGCAACGTGGTGCCGCCGGTGCTGCACCTGATCCGCAGCTATCGGGTGGAGGGCGAGCCGCGAATGGACGGGGAGGTGGACGAGAGGGAGCCCGTGTGGAGGGCGGCGAGGAAGAGCAGGTGGGGGGGATGTCTTTGTCTGTCTGTCTCTCTGTCTCTCTGTCTCTCTGTCTCTCTGTCTCTCTGACTCTCTGTGTCTGTATCTGTTCTCTCTCTCTCACACACATTACCAAAAACGAAATACGATCAGTGAAACTATGTTTCACTACATAGTGTTTCACTACATCTCTCTCTCTCTCCGTTTCTCTACTAACATTTTGTCTATAAATGAAGTATGCTGATGGTGAGGTGAAGGGGGATCGAGGACTGGGTGGAGTGATTGATGCTGGTGTCCAGCGCGGTTCCGACGTACTCTCTCTCTCTCTCTCTCTATCTATCTATCTATGATATACGTTCAGTTGGAATACGTTTCACGAGCTAGTGGAACTGTTGAAAAGGTCTCGTTTTCAGCGCGGCGCCGACGTACTTCTCGGCGGTGGACGGGAGGTGGATGGACGGCGGGATGGTGGCGAACAACCCGTGCTGCGACGCGCTCCAGCAGATACAGCTCATACAGATGGCCAGGGAGGCCAGGGTCAGTGGAGCGAATCAGGAATACGCACAACACAATGGATGTCACAATAGAAAGAGGAGGACGTGTGGCACTGTATGCAATAGACAATGAATCAAGGAATGACAGAGTTTTGATTAGGGCCAGAGAGGTTAGGGGGTGCGTAACGGGGCTAGTCGGGAACCACCGCAGCCGAGGATGCTTTTTGCTAAAGGTACGGTAGAAGAATGCAAAAGATGCGTATGGTCAGATTAGTGGCGTTCATATTATTGTGGCCGGTCTGAAACAAACAACGTGTGGATTTTTTTTCTGTCTCCGAATAGATGTGAACATCGCGTAAGTAGCGCAGGTCATTTACTTATTGTCATTAGTTAGATAAATGGTAGTCCTACCGACCGCACAGCGCGGGGAAGAAAGAAATGTGAGAGATGTAGGAAATGTAGGAAAGGATACATCCATTGAACATTGATGTGAATCATGTGATTGCAGGGCGAGCCGCCGCTCCGGCTCGGGGCAGTGCTGTCGATCGGCACTGGCCGCTCGCCACCACAGAAGACGGAGAGGGTGAACCTGCAGGTGGGGGGGGGGGAGAGAGGGAGGGAGGGAGAGAGGAGAGAGAAGGGTAGGGAGAGGGGGGAAGAGATATCTTTGCAGATGCCGTCGATGACGGACATTGGCCAGGTGCTCGGCTCGATCGCCGCCATCCAGCACCTCGGCACTGCGTTGATCGAACAGGTAAAGATAGCCTCTTATCTCTCGGGGAGTCTTATCTCTTCCTCTAATCTTGTAGCTTCCTGACTTCCTGAATAGAATTGTTGTTATTATGTAGTGGGCACATCATCATTCATCCGAAAAAGTAATTAGTTCATCATGTGGTTAAAAACTGTGGAAATGGAGACGAAGTTGGTCACAGATTGTCTGCTGAACTGAACGGACATGTATCAATACTGATTGAAACATATTGATAGAAAGTTGTAACCATACGCACTACCGTACTATCATACGCACTACCGTTCTACTATACTGACTACCGTTACGTACTCCCCTCCCCTGTACAGGTGTGTGCCTCGGACGGCGCTGCAGTGTCTCGCGCGCGCGGCTGGGCGCAATCCCTCCACGCCCCGTTTTTCCGATTCTCGCCCAAGATGGCCAAGGACGTCGCTCTGGATGACACAAAGGAGGAGACGCTCATCGAACTGCTCTGGGACACCAAGGTGGGAGTGAAAGAGGGAGAGGGGGGAGGAAGAGAGGATAAGAGGCGATGGTAGACAGGTTAGAAGGTCAGTGATACTTGTGAGTTGATGAATTGGTGGAGAGTGGGCGGGGCTTGTTTGGGCGGAGCTTGCGGAGTGTAATGAATTGATTTCAGGTGTATATGCATTCTCACCGTCAGCATGTGGATTTGCTGGCTAAGGCACTGCAATAGAGAGGAGGAGGAAGAGACAATGCAGTTTTTGTACCCTCATACGTTGTATCCCGTTTGTATATGTACGGAGAAATCAGTAAGCAATCAGAATAGACATTTATTATGAACCTCGAACTTTACTCTTACAGTTTTGTGTGTGTTACTTACTCTTTTTGCTTCTGTGATAGTGCGGCAACTAGTCACTGCATAATTAGAGATGGAGATTTGATTGTACTGTGAGTTGACGAATAAATGATTTATGATTAAAAACATAATGTTCTACTTATAGCCAATCATAAAGCAAATCAATTTTCAAATGTTTAACTTTTTATGAATGTAACGTCAGTGTATGTATAGTTGTTGAGCGAACGTGGTGGATATCCGATTTGGCCCCATCGAACTTGAACGATATAACGCGACGCAACTGAAACGTAACGGTTCGTTACATGTCAGGATTACGTTTTTCACCTAACTCACCTCACTGTTCATAAACAAAGCCATCCACGGTGATACAAACGTCAGCAGCGCGCTCCAAATAGGGAAATACGCGCGCAGCAACACGATCATGTCCTTTTGCTAAAGTATTGGTTAGATACAGAAATCGAGTATTGGTTAGATACAGAAATCGAGTACGGATATTGGTTAGATACAGAAATCGAGTGTTGGTTAGTTATAGAAATCGAGTTCGGATCTACCTGTGTGTATGCGTATATGTTCTGCAGTATGTAGTGTATGGTGATGATGAGTAGAGCTATGAGCAGTCCGGCCAGTTCGATGGCCATTTTGAGGTGGCGAGTGCGCACGCGGCTGAAAGCAAGACACTCCAGTTGTGCAGTTACAGGATCTACAATTGTCTACAATTTGTTTTTGACATTCCAAGTATGTTTGTTCCACATACCACATAATTTCACGGGTCGTTTTGTTACACACTTCATTACAGTGGCCGCGCGGACTACTTTATTGCGAGAGACAATGGGGAATGGAGAGACACGCGCGCTCGCCGTCTGCACCCTCTCCTCTCGCCACAGTCTTTTACGCAAAAATTCAAATATTTAGCCGTCAATAGGAAGCTACATTCCGCACACTGTACTCATCTCATCGTCTGTCTGTTTTTCAAATATTTTCCCCGTAATTGCAAAGCCTACCTAGGATTTGCTTTGCTGGAGCGGAATGTCGATACAATGAGACCGTAGCACAAGCCGCAGAGAAAGATGGACGAGATAGTGACCGTGAGAGAAGTGATGTACTGCGCCTGAACTTGTTTCATTTATCTATTCGAGTTACAGCTTATCTATATATTTTGTATTTACTATGTATTATATATATTTTCCAAATATTTTAGTACCTGAAGTGCATAATTTGGCGATACGACGACATTCAATTTGTCAATATTATCGTATGTGATCTGGCTGCATAGAAGAGGGAGTGAGAGAATAAAGGGAGAGATCCATTGAATGAGGACAAATACAAACCCGGGGGTGTTCTGCCACATCTAAATGTACGAATATGCTTTATTCAGTGGTATAAGAACACACCTTGGTTACGATGTTTCCGTAGGGAAAAGAGATAGTGAGACAGCGCTGAAAGGAGATGAGAAGGATGCCTATAATACAAAACACAGTTGTTGCATATACCATAAGTATGCATGTTCACCATCTATGGAACTATGCTCTGTTTTTATCACAACTGTGCGAAAGTGTTTCATTGTTTCATTCACACCTTCATACTTTTCCGCCGTTCATTACCATATCGCCCATTTCCCATACGCTCACAATCACACAATCGCATGACTTTGCATTGGGAAAATTATTGAGAAGCAGGAAACGTAGACGACAACAAATGCAATATATATATATATATATATACTTGTTTTATTGTACTTTCGAACTGCTTTGAAAACTTTTTTTGCTCATCGGGTTGTTTCTCACATACAAACGCAGCAATTTTTCTCTTTCGAATGCGTTGTGATAAGTTGGACAATGGACCTTGCTTGGTCAATGGTCATACTATTAAAAAGTCCAAATCATAACACTATATATAAGTCTATAGGTTCAATTAATACTCACCTATACACCTCGCGTAGAGTGATATGAACGTCTGAGCGTAGCCCCATACCACATGATATGTCTCATTTGTGGACCAATAAAACCATCTCAGACCCTCTAGACTCCTCATGTTAAAACAAACAAAATAGATTAGAAATCCGATTATATCCACGAAAGCCTAAAATTATTGATGTAGATTATGTTTGATTTTGCTCGAACCTGTGATAGCCAAATAGTGTAGAACACTCCACGATACGCTGATTGTTGTCTATTTTTGAAGATCGAAAATATCATTCGAATGTAGAGTGGGATTGAAATGATTGCCATGACAATAGTGATATCGGTCTGCCAGGAGAACATCGAAAATGTTATGCTAAAGTTGTATTGAATTTACAGTACTAATCTGCGCTACACAGCAATAATCGACGTTGAAAACACTCATTAAACGACCAAAGAACCTTGCGCATGATGAAATAGAAATAACAGACACCCTTTTTCAAACGTTTTGTTATCAGTTTGACTGTAACTATTCACGCAACTGACAAACACAGATAACAAGTAACTGAAGTAAAATAAGTAATCGAGTAATAGGTATGTAAGTATGCACAAAGAACTGCATATGATTAGTCGTTTAAAGTTGACACGAACAAAATGTAAATGATATCTTGTTGTGCAAATTTTGCAGAGAAATAATGAGAGTAGACTTTGTACTTGCGAAGCGGTTGATTGTATACAACGATGATTAGTGGGTATTCAGAGAGAAAAGAAAGAGCAAGAGAGAGAGGGAGAGAGAGAGAGAGAGAGAGAGAGAGAGAGAGAGAGAGAAGAGGCACGTATACTATTCTATTTGTAATTTGTAACCACTTTTCACGTGTTTCTATACTTTCTGTGACGAGTTGCGAGTATAGTAAATATCACACGCTGTATGTGTGAAAACGTTAACATATTCATAATCATAAGCAAAATATTTTTTTCGACCTTGAAGTTTTTGAAACACTTTTTTTGGTAGATTTTCACACAAACGTTGAAATGAACACAAAAGTTGAATGGAAACATCTTCCCTTTCTTTCGGAGGAGAGATACAGATAAATCGACTAGTCCGGAGGGTGGAAGAGATAACTGTCGAAGGAACCGTCCCTTATCCACTATAAAAGCAGCCGATCCGCCAGTCTAACAAGTCTTGTAAGGACACTTATCCAGGAGCGGTGGTGAGCAGCGGTGGACTTCTCACACGGGCAGCTTGTGCACCCGTCTTGGCGGACTTTTATGAAAACATGGCCATATACACAGTTTTTCATGCTGATTTTGAATATGAAAATAACTTTTACGGAATAATAGTTTGAAATAGTTTTGAACACCTACCGAATAGACTACCCATGGAAATGACCTGTCAACAACAGCCGCGTGGGCGAATGGATAGTGAGTTTGAAAAGTTAGCGGCATCGCATCGATGGTCATTTCTATGTGGCAAAAGTTTCTGCCCGTTTTTTTTTTGCTATCACATGTTCCATTGCTGTCAAGCTATGAAGTTCAATGGCGCGTCAAATGGTGGTCATGTTTTCATAAGAATCCGCCGCGCAAGCTGCCCGTGTCAGCATCAGAAAAGGATAACTCAGGAGTCTACATCGGGGCCGCCGCCGTCGAACGCCGCCTGCCGAGTCCACATCGGCCGAGCCACCGCCTCTCTCTCCCTCTCTCTCTCTCCCTCTCTCTCTCTCCCTCTCTCTCGTCCCTCTCTCTCCATATCTCTCTCTCCCTCTCTCTCCCTTTCTCTATCTCTCTCCCTCTCTCTCACTCACTCTCTCTCCCTCCCTCCCTCCCTCCCTCCCTCTTTCTCTCTCTTTTTTGTATTTCCATGTGCGATAGGTGTGTATTTCATGTATTTCCATGCGCGATAGATCATTGCGCATGACATCCCGAAATGCGGACATTCAAAACAACGGTTCGGCGGTCTAGTGGCTAGTGAGCTAACTCGGAATTAGTTATGACCAAGGTACGGTCCCCGTCGGTGCAAAACGTTTTGCCAAATTTGAAATGATTCAGTTTAGTACGTGTCATAATCATGTTTTGCGATTCCGAATAAACATTTTGATTTGATCTTTTTTATCTTTCACACGTACTGTATATAACTACACGGCTGCCCGAAATCCCCATTTTGCGGAACAACCTTTCTCAGGGGCGGGGCACTCGCGCCTCTGTCGCGCGCTGGCCTGCAGGCGGGTATGTAAATAAAGGGACACGTCAGCCTTATGTGCCGCCCATTCGCCGAATTGCCTGATTCACGTGTCTGCCTGCGCGGCGTGGCGGTCGCGTCGCGTCCCTTGAGAACTTTTCTCTATTGAATGTTCCGCGAAGAATCCGCCGTGAACTACCGTATGCCATTTCACTACCGTATGCCCTTCTACCGTATGCCTTCTTGCAGTTCGTCGTGAATGTGGAACCGCAGCCATCTTCAACGAGGCTACCTCGCCGCCGATCGACAACCAGTGCCATCTACCTCAAGTTCATCTCCAAGTACGCGATGCTCAACTCTTTCTCCACTGCCGCGTTCAGAACCTTCAACGACGTGAGTGCTACCGTAACCCTTTGTCTTGCGTTTGCGCATGGTAGATGGTAAATCTGTCCGATAACTACGTAGCTATCCTTCTTACCGTACTATTAGTTATATGAATATCTACTGTAAACTCATATTTGCTTACTGTATGTATCATTTCACCGTAGCCCTTTTTACCGTATTCTTGCACACGTATGTACTGTACAGACCTACCGTATGCCATTTTACCGTATGCCCTTTTACCGTATGCCTCCTTGCAGTTCTTCGTTAATGTCGAAAAGGGATGGGACTCGATGCGTGGTATGAGGCGTCTGTACAAAACAGCGCCCGTACCGAAGACTGACCCGCTGCCTCTCTCTACCATGGAGATGAACGGGCGCACTGTACTCTTCGGCACCACTCCCAACCAGGACGAGTCTGCATCCTTCTGGCGGACCATATCGATCACACGGGTGCGTTCCCCGCATACGATATGGAATGCTTAGTATCTGATCGTTTCCTTCAGGTCCATCTCGTTATCGTTGGCGGTTCGGTGTACAAGGAGGGAAAGCCGACATCGACTACAAGTTCGCGCCGAAGACTGGACAGACCATGCATGTCGGAGGTAGGAGCTGGGGACGGGCAAAATGACCTGGATGGTAGAACCTGCTGCTTCAGAAATATCCATTCACTGCGAGAAGGCAGAGGGAACTGCCTGTGGACAAAGGTTCACGCTCCGCGTGCGCGACGGGGAAGATGCGCAGACCATCGTCGTCCGCAACGTCGACAGCTGGTGCGTGGAGTAGCCGTCCGCTTTCTTCTATCTAGTGCACGCTTGTTGCAGGGCTGAGGGAAGCGCGCCCGCAAGAGACGTCATAGATGCAGTACAGGCGCTGGCAGAGGCGGGAACGGCGACCGCCGTCCTCTCCTCAAAAGGAGTGAGTGCTGGCCATCTCTCTCTCTCTCTCTCTCTCTCTCTCTCTCTCTCGCCTCTGCCTCTCTTCCTCATCTGATGCTGGCCATACGTTGCGTGAGCATTTGCCCTTGCAGGATTCCCGCTGCTCGTCCTTCGTGCTCGCCGGATGTCTCATGGAGAGACTCAACAAGGGCACCGCAGTTCTGCCCATCTCTCTCCTCCGCCTGCTACGAGGTGAGTGTGAACATTCTAGACGGGGGGAAAGTACTGTAGCTAGAAACAGCGTTCTTTCCAGAGCGTCGCAGCAAGGCCATCTCGTCCTTCTGGGACTTCGGATTCATCAGTCTCATCGTCATCCAGTGGGGACACAGGATGGGACTGTCGACGAACACTCAGCAAGTGGGATTATTGACTCGCTTTTCCTGGTATGATGTGAATGCTTGCAGCTGGAATCTGTTCGGAGGGCGTATGGCGAGCTGTACGACAAGATGGCTTCTCGTGGTTAGAGAGGGGGGCAGATCAGATGGACGAGAGGACGGAGGGAGCGGAGGCGGAGGATATGGACGTGGAGAAGAGTCCAGACCTGTCTTTAAAAAAAGTTTGTTTATCAGCAGATTCAAGTTATACAACCGTCGACCTAGCCAATAAGGGGACTGACCTAAGGCTCTCGAGTACAAGTCGCTAGCTGCTTACAAGGGGTCCATCGATGAATGCAATGAATTTGGATCAGATGACGTCACTGTCGACGCTCGTCGCTTGACCACCGTTAAAACGCCCATGCGAAAACGTATACTCGCGGTTCCCATCGCCCCAACCGTTCTCCCCGCCATTCACCGCGTATTGTCTCCGCTACTGCGCAGTAACCGGCGTTGACTGAGTATTAGCTCCGCCCACACAAACGTTTCGCAAATACGTTTATTTCGAAACGTTTACCTAAAATCCCTTATTCCCCAGTCGCCCTATCACTCCCTTTATTATTTATTATTTACCGACCATTTTCCCGTCTTTATCGAAAGCGATACGTTTAATTGAACGTTTCTCGCACGTATCTCTTGCCACACTATTACGTTTCGCAATCCGTTTCGCAATCCGCAATCCGTTTCGCAATCAATTAATCCATTGTCGTCTCTTTCCGCTTACCCGCACCCTTTTTGAATCCATATAAATCTAACCTCTTACCTCTTCTCTCTTCTTCGCGCATTTGCGTCCCGTGTCGTTCCCCGCGTCGTTGCCGCTCCCGTATCGCCCCTGTGTTCATCGTCTACTCGTCTCGCTTCAGAACTTGGGTCCGTCCGTGGGACCCGCCATCATCCAGCCCAAGAAGAGCCGTCCCAAGTACCTCGTCATCAAGGAGTCCGCCCCCAAGGAGATCCCCCAGGAGGCCAGTCGTGCCCCCTAGCCGTGAGTCCCCTCTCTCCCATATTCACGTGTTTGTGTTTCCCATTGGTGCCTCTTCCCCGTCTCACTTTCTCGCCCGTACTCGGGTTCGTCTCCCCTCCTCCCATTCTCAGACAGAGGATTGTCTGAGTTCCCCCCTCGTGTGAGAGAACCCCCCCTTTCTCTCTCACACATACCCCTCTTCCTCAATTATTCGATAGTAGCATTCATTTGGGTTCATCGATTGTTTCTGTTTCTGGTACGTCATTGTTCCAATAGTCGATTGCTTGCCTTGCGATTAACTGTGCGGACAACTGCAGTCACAGACTTCTGACTAGAGGCTCACGAAAGTTGTGAGGGTGGTCGTCACTCCACCGTGACTAGCGGTACATCATTGGCCGCCGAGAGGATTGAACCCGGGACCTTCCGCTTGATAGCTGCGCACACATCCACTGCGCTAGCCACCCCCCCCCCCGTCGTTGCCGCTCCCGTATCGCCCCTGTGTTCATCGTCTACTCGTCTCGCTTCAGAACTTGGGTCCGTCCGTGAGACCCGCCATCATCCAGCCCAAGAAGAGCCGTCCCAAGTACCCCGTCATCAAGGAGTCCGCCCCCAAGGAGATCCCCCAGGAGGCCAGTCGTGCCCCCTAGCCGTGAGTCCCCTCTCTCCCATATTCACGTGTTTGTGTTTCCCATTGGTGCCTCTTCCCCGTCTCACTTTCTCGCCCGTACTCGGGTTCGTCTCCCCTCCTCCCATTCTCAGACAGAGGATTGTCTGAGTTCCCCCCTCGTGTGAGAGAACCCCCCCTTTCTCTCTCACACATCCCCCTTGCATACTAATATTTACTATGGTGTCTGTCTGTCCTTCTTTCCGGAAGGTTATCTTTCTTCAAAATCAGTATTATCACTTCACTTCTTCTAAAAAGTTTCTTCAAAACCCCAGTACGCAAAATTCCAAATATCTCGTCAATAGCGATCTCCTAATCATAGTTATCACCTAATCTCTTAACTATGGAGAAAAATTTCAAAATACTTCAATTAGAACCAAATTTGGAGAGTAGGTGAATCGACCTAGAAAAAGTCGATAGCCGCGATACCAGCGGCCTGTGACCTCATCTTCATGCCCAAATAAGCGAATGTACCCAAAATGCACCCAAAATTCATGATCTTAGATTTCTCTAAAAATTGAACAGAAGAAAGATTACGTATAATAGATTATAGAAACTGGT
>CAWZYM010000109.1:232500-345000 GCA_963966185.1 Rhabditoides inermis | reverse complement strand
TTTTATTAACAATATAAGGAAAATACCCCCACTTCAAAGTGGGGCAAATTTCCTTTTTTGAACATCAGGTGGGGGGATATTCCTTTTTGTAGCATGCATGAAAAGTGGGGGGAAATTCCTACCCCCTTGCCGACGGATAGTCTTGCCCGCGCACTGAGAGAGCGACGTTTTAGCGGCTTGATGTGATTTCCCTTTCACGCCTCTGATGGTGAATTCAGTGCCTGCGAGTCGAGCCATGTACGTGAATACGTGGTGGAGGCGGTCGACTCTCGCGCTGCGCGGCTTCGCCAGGTCTGTGTCCGGCACCGCCATCATTCTGAAATCAATGTGCAAGTGCATGCCGGGAGGAGCATGCTAAATCGCACCTTTTGAATGCTCGCACTTGTTCCGAAGTGGCGCGACGACAGCGGACGGGACTATTCGTTTTCCGTTTCTCTCTCTACCACCTCCCCCCCCCCTCTCTCACTGTCTCGTGTAGACGTGGTCGCCTCCTGCGAGCATGTCCTCGCGCTCGTCCTGGGTGTGCTGCGCATCGCGGTCCGAAGAGTTGTCCGGATTGCCCTCGTTCACGCGGTCCTGCGAATATACCTTTATTGCCGGCACACGAATGACTTATGTGGAGCGTACCCGGAAGGCATTGGTTAAGTGTGAGAGGAAGATTGGTTCCACGTCCGGCTCCTTGCCGTCCTTTGTGCGCAAAGGAACTCTGAACGAAAGACATGAAAGCGTCCCATGGAGTATGCGAGGAACCCACCCATGTGACCGAAATAGTCCGCCAGAAGGATGCAGACTCGTCCTGGTTGGGAGTGGTGCCGAAGAGTACTGTGCGCCCGTTCATCTCCATGGTAGAGAGAGGCAGCGGGTCAGTCTTCGGTACGGGCGCTGTTTTGAACAGACGCCTCATACCACGCATCGAGTCCCATCCCTTTTCGACGTTAACAACGAACTGCAATGAGGCATACGGTATAAGGGCATACGGTATGTACAGTAAGTGTGCAAGAATACGGTCTTCATGGCCCATCCGATGCGGCGACCTCCGACATTAGGTCATCTAAACTGAGGGGTGAGAATCAATCGATAATCGAGCGATAATCGATCGATATCACCACCGTACCTTGATGTGGTAGATGTGCTTGTCATCGTAGGGAGCGTTGAAGACGAGTTTGGTGAGAGGCTCGGTGAAGATTTCTCCTGAAATCGAGGCACCTAGCAGGTGTGGAGTGCGCTGGAACAGGTGAGAGGGAGAGGGAGGAGAGAGAAAGAGAGAGAGAGAGAGATAGAGAGAAGGGGGAGGAAAAGAGAGGGAGGAGAGCAGAGGGGGGAGCAGAGGGCGGGAATGAGAGAGGGGGAGAGAGGGAGGATGGAAGGAGGTGGGATGCGTTCGCATTGTGTTGGTATAGATACGTTTCATTGGTTGGCAATAGTTAGTTTGTGAACGTCGACGACATAAAAACAGGCATGTCTGAACAAATTTATTCTACAATGGTAAACGATTCGAGGAACTACAGGTAGTTTCGGAATGAGGGTATTCAAGGGTTGTACATAGTGCATGGTCACGGCGCAACGACGTTGTTTCACGCGCGATTTTGTCTCGGCGTGTGGCCGTCATTCCATCACGCCACGCTTTTCCCGAAATCGCGCCGCGTGAAATGAACGCGCGGCAAAAGTCTCGAAGTCGAGAGTCCCGAAATAACGCCCGTGGTAGTTGGAGAAGTCAGAAAATCCCGAAACAACGCCGCCGCGCGTTCATTTGGGATTGGAGAGATGAAGCGACCGGTGGGCCGTGATAATTGGAAAATTATGCAATTTGTTTCGATAATGCCACATGATTTGTCTCATTTCTCAACAGTCTCATTTATGAGAAAGGCAATGAGGAGGCCGTGCATGGGATGCAGGCGTCTCGAAATGACGCGCGATCCCGAACTAACGCTTTCGCGAATCTCGAATGAGTGGCAGCGTGATATCACGCTTTGCCTGTCAAAAATCCCGAAACAACGCGCGCCGGTCAGCGCGCGTGGCATGGGCGTGCAATCACGCCGCTCATTTCTCGCATTCGAGAATCCCGAATCAACGCGCCGCGTTGTCTCGTCTCGAAATGACGACGCGCGTCATCGCGCGTTGCGCCGTGACCAGGCACTAGTTGTACACAATGGGGAAGATCCTGCGCGCCATGAGTCCGTCTTCCTGGAACCACTCGCGGCCGAGCACTCTGCAGGGCGGGTCGACGCCGAGGCGCTGCGTGTTGGTGGTCTTCATGGCCCATCCGATGCGGCGATCTCTGGCATTGGTCATCTAATCTGCGCGAGGGGTGAGAATCGATCGATGATCGATCGATAATCGATCGATATCACCACCGTACCTTGAAGGTGTGCTTGTGATCGTAGGGAGCGTTGAAGACGAGCTCGGTGAGAGGCTCGGTGAAGATGTGGAGCGCGTTCTCTTCGTCCTCCTCCGCCTCCGCTCCCTCCATCTTCTCGTCCATCTGCTCTCCCTCTCCTGCCGAAATCCGAGACGCCGGTTGCTCTCGTTCTTCTTTCCCTTTGCTCCGACTTTGACACCGTTCCGGATCATCACCTGAAAGTGAAGCGGGATGCATTCAACTTGCTATCTGAATCTAGTAAATAATGTGAACTATTCAGTAATACCATGGTGATGAAATCTTTTTTCCCACGTAGTATGCGTTCGCCCTCCGCTGTCACCTGTAGAGGGGATATTCAATCAAAATCTGAATATAATGCTGAAAACGTAAGTCCTACGTACCTTAAGCCATTGAAAATAACCCTTAACACTGAGGTTGCGGGCTGTGATCGCGGCCATAATTTTGTCGTGCATCAGTGCACTCATCTAGAAGCTACTTTACTCCCGATATATCCATGTATTGCTCACTTGCGACACAACAACAAGAAGAAATGCGGAGAGACGGGAGACTAGTGCACAGAGAGTGACGATTCCGGGAGTCGGCGGCTCTACAGCGTGCATTGTAGGCGTCTCCGATAAATTGGCATGGTATTCGACTCTCATCAGTACCACTCGTACCGGGCTGCACCTGGCAATAATTATGCCTAGGTATTTGTGTAGAGTGCAGGTTCCGGGAACATAGAGGTTGAGATAGTCATGCGGGCTCGGGGTGATCTGCCCGCTGCCAGTTGGCATGCTGCCTCGCCCAGATGAACCGATCGAGTGTACGTCACGCTGCGTCCTGTAAGAGAATGAATCAGCAACAGGTGCAATCATTTCGTTCTTGGGTTCCATCGTTTGATCAATAGAGCAGGAGGTGATCTACCCGACTGTAACGTTTCTCATTCATATCGATATCGCTATTCTGGACATCGATATTTTGTGGGGGTCACCCTCCCTCTAATCTCTAAAGTAGCGGTCAGTCTCTTCAAACTACTTCGTATTGCCTTCAAACTACTCCCGATATGCCTTGCGACATGCCTTGCGATTTGCCCTCGGATTACTTCAAACGACTTCAAACGACTTCATATTACTTGCGATAGCCTTCAAACGCCTTCGAATTACACGGGCAGTTACCCGTGGAAAAGTGGGCTGAAATCACATGAGGAATTACGCAAAACATGCGGCTGCTGTGGGGATTGAACCCGGGATAGCCACATCAGCAGGCGCGCATGCTATCCACAATACCACAAGGGCTAATTGCGAAAGAGCTTTCGAGTGCGGTAGATATACCCAAGACGCGCGCAGCGATTGATACAAACCGGGTTTGCTATGTTTTTCAGCGCTTCATTAACGCTTTAACTCGTGCATTCCAATCAAGTAAACGTTATAAGCACAATGTTTATTCAACAAAATGATCTCAACAAGACAAAAACAACAGCAACAACACATCTTGTTAGAAAAATATTGTTCATACAAAGGGGAAGAGATGTGTATTGAGGTTGTTGTCGTTGCGGCGGAGGCGGTGGCAGGAGAAAAAGCGGCCTGTGATGATGATCTCCCTGCTGCACTCCCACCTGCAATCAATCAATCAATTCTGCAAGAAATATAAGGAATATATGACCAATCAATACTCACCTCTACGGCGATCGTATTCAAATGAGAAGTTGTGTGAGTACTGTTCATGAAGTGCTGCAAAAATGAGGCATGGTCATCAAATGTACAATAGACACATGGTTCTTCTGCCACCCTACCAGTCTTCGTCAGGAGACTGCGAGTGCCCATCATAAGCGGGCCATGTGACAGAGCCCCCACCCACCTCATGACATAAGAAAAAGCTAACCTCCACGAACGCCGTCAGCTGCCGGAAGAAGACCCTCCTGGCGAATCGCCGTCGCAGCCGCAAAGGCTTTTGCGGCCTTTTCTGCCGCAGCAGCCTTTGTTTGACTTCATTTCTTCTGAAAACAAACGATGACAAAAGTATCAATGATAAAATGATTCACTGCGCGAAAAATACGAACACGAACACAGGTTCGGACATGTAAAACAGTATGTTTTGTGCGAACGAGGAAGCGCAACAATATGCGAGTGAAATAGGGTAAAAGAGGAAGGTAGATTACCTGAAAGTACGTTAAAGGGAGTGTACACTCTGAATTTCGAAGTTGAGTTAGCATCGGGATGTGAAAATATGTTGAAAATGATGTACTTTTGTCAATGCAACTATGTGTCGGAGATACCTATAAGTCGATGAAAAATTCTGTTGAACATTGAAAGTTGGCACCAATTGGCACCAATTTCTGCATTTTGATACATTTTGCGCTCAAATTTTACCAACTTTCAGACATTTTCAGCAAATAGTTGTATTGACAAAACTGAGTCGTTTTCAACATATTTTCACATCCCGGTGCTAACTCAACTTCGAAATTCAGAGTGTACACTCCCTTTAACAAAACATCCTTTAAGATTCAATACAACTTTTTAGAGCTGGTACAGTCATGCGCGCGCAACAAAAATTGGCAGAATATTAAATGTTTTGTGCGAAGGGGAATGCGCGAGTATGTGCGAGTATTATGAGGTGAAAGAGTAGGTTCGATTACAAAAAAGTACGCTTACAAAACACCAGATGAGATTATACAAAACTTTTGGCAGCTCATCTAATCATGCGCGCAACGAAAAATCGATGTTTTGAGCAAACGAGCGTGCGCAAGAGTGTGCGAGTATAATAGGGTGAAAGAGGAGGTTCAATTACATAGAAGTACGCTCGCAAAACAACAAATAAGATTATACAAAATTTTTTACAAGGTGTTAAAAATAAATCACATTATCGAAGATTCACCTAAAAACGAATGTTTAGCAATAATAATCACGTTATATGGAATATGAGTATTACACATTGAAAGAGCATATTCGATTTCATAAATGTACGCTCAAATATAAACAAATTGTTTCCTGAAAACACCATAACAATAAACAAACACAAATATCAAACAAGCCGAAAATTAAAATTCCCGTTTGAAAAGCGCGCCTTCGCAGAGTAAGCCCCGCCCTTTTTTCGCAGCTCCGCCCACTTCCACAGATGAACGGCGGGTAACTGCCCGTGATATTACTTCTGATATGTGTTTGAAGAGACTGACCGCACCTTAATTACTCCGCTGTCCGCTCTCTCTCTCTCTCTCTCTCTCTCTCTCTCTCTCTCCCTTATCAGATAGGGAAGAGAAGGGAGGGAGAGGCGAGAGAGAGAGAGAGAGAGAGAGAGAGGGAGAGAGAGATGGCGAGCACTCACTCCTTTCAAGGAGAGTACGGCGCTCGCCGTTCCAACCTCAGCCAGCGCCTGTACTGCATCGATGACGTCCCTCGCGGGCGCACTTCTCTCAGACCTGCAACGAGCGTACACTAGATAGGAGAAAGCGGACGAGTACTCCACGCACCAGGTGTCCATGTTGCGCACCGCGACGGTCTGCACATCTTCTCCGTCGCGCACGCGGAGAGTGAATGTGAATGTCCGTCCACAGGCAGCATCCAATCACATTACCTGAAGCAGCAGGTCTTACCATCCAGGTCATTTTGCCCGTCCCCAGCTTTTATGTACCTCCAGCTATCTTCGACTCGCCCGTCTTGCGCGGCAGGAACGAGTACGCGATGTCAACCCTCCCCTGTTGCACCCCGAACCGTCCCACGACTGCGATCTGGCGGATCTGAACGAAAGACATGAAAGCATCCGATGGAGTATGCGAGGAACCCACCTTGGTAATCGACACGGTGCGCCAGAAAGCCGCGCTTTCGTCCTTGGAGGGCGTGGCTCCGAAGATGACGCTCTGTCCGCTGATGTCCATGGTGGAGAGCGGAGGCGGGTCCATCTGGCCCATCGGCACAGTCTTGTACATGCGCCGCATGCCCCGGATAGAGTCCCAGCCAACCTCCACGTTACTGACGTACTGCAAGGAGGCATACGGTATAAGGGCATACGGTATGTACAGTACGTGTGCAAGAATACGGTAAAGAAGGGCTACGGTGAAATGATACATACGGTAAGCAAATATGAGTTTACAGTAGATATTCATAAATGTAAGAGTACGGTAAGAAGGATAGCATATTTATCGGACAGATTTACCATCTACCATACGCAAACGCATAACAAAGGTTTACGGTAGCACTCACGTCGGTGTAGGTTTTGAAGGCGGCCGCGGCAGTGTTGGAAGAGTTGGGCATCGCTGACTGTCGATCGACGGCGAGGTAGCTGCGGTTCCACGGTCACGACAAACTGCAAGGAGGCATACGGTAGTTAAAGGGAGTGTACTATCTGAATTTCGACGTTGAGTTAGCACCGGGATGTGAAAATATGATAAAAACGCTGTTTTTTTGTCAAAACAACTATTTTCTGAAAATGCCTACAAATAGATCATAAAAATTGAGCGCAAAATGTGTCAAAATGCAGAAATTGGTGCCAATTGGTGCCGATTTTAAATGTTCAACTGAATTTTTCATCAACTTTTAGGTATCTCCGACACATAGTTGTATTGACAAACACAAAAGTGTATCGTTCTCCTCATATTTTCACATCCCGGTGCTCAACCTCGAAATTCAGAGTGTACACTCCCTTTAAGTACAGTACGTTTGCAAGAATACGGTAGTTCACGGCAAACTGCAAAAAGGCATACGGTAGAAGAGCATACGGGCGGGCAGCGCGACGCGGCCGCCACGCCGCGCAGGCAGACACGTGAATCAGGCAATTCTGCGAACGGGCGGCCCATAAGGATGACGTGTCCCTTCATTTACATATCCGCCAGCAGGGCGCAGCGCGCGCGCGACAGAGGCGCGCCTCGCCCCTGAGAAACGTTGTTCCTCAAAATGGAGATTTTGGGCAGGCGTGACGTGGAGGACCAGGCCGACTTGGCACTGCTCCAGCCCGACATTCACGTCGCAGTCGACAAGAACTTCCTGGTGTTCGACAGAAGGACCAAGGTACGCTCTCTCCCGCCCTCCCTTCCTTTCTCATTTTCACTGCTATCTATCCCTCGTAATCGTTCCGCTGCCTAGACGGACGAACCGGCCAAGCACAGCGTCATCCTCTACAACTTCGGCAACACCCCGATCGCGTTCAAGTTGATGTCGACCAACGACCAACAACAGGCAGTTCTACTATTCCCATGTGAGGAGAGAGGGAGAGAGGGAGAGAGAGAGAGTGGGAGAGTGAGAGTGAGTGAGAGTGGTGAGAGGGGGGGGGGGGGTAAGAGAGAGAGAGAGAGAGAGAGTGCTGTCAGAAGTACGGCATCGTGCCTGGCATCTCCATGCACGCTATGCCCAACGTGCGCCCCTGCAACAGCGTAGGTCGAAGCAGGCTCGACTGGTCATCGCATCTTGTTAGGTCACCATCACCGCCACTCGGGCGAGAAAAATCTGTGAGCCGATCATATTTTATCTCTTTCGTTCCCTCCCTCTCTCTCCCTCTCCCTCTCCTCCCTCTATCACAATTGTCCTAGGGAGATCAAGGACTGTCTGACGATTCTGGTCGCTTCGACCGCCGGCAACAACTCGCTGCCGCAGGCACTCTTCGCCTCGGGGCGTACTATCGCACGCTGACGTCTACATCAAGTACACCGGAATCAAGTCGCAGGACAATTCGGGTGAGAAGGGAGGGAGCGCACGAAAGAGAAAGAGAGAGCGAGAGAAAAGGGGGGGGAGAGAGAAAGAAAGAAAGAGAGATGATTACAGTCCTCAACCGCAATCAGCTGAATTGGAACACCTGGGACATCAAGGATGAGAAGAAAGAGGAGAAGAAAGAGAAAAAGAAGACAAACAATCAGTATAGGATCAGTACTCTGTATGTTTTATCGATTCATGAATAGAAATGTTGTTACTTACAAGTTTGTTGAAAGTGTTTCAGAGATAGCAACTGTCAAATACATACATAACGCGTGATATTGCTCGCTTACTCTTTGCCGGCCTTTATTTGCGCTCATTCGTTCGTTCTCGCTCGTGAATCGCGCGTGCGAAAAACGACATTTCGCTGATAGCTCGCCTCCACCAACCACCATGCTCAAGAATACATTCGACTGCCAGGTAATTGCTGCCATCTATGATTCACTTGGAGCAGTCGAACGTGAGCGGGACGCGATTGGGTACTGTAAGCGGGGCTAATGTGGGCGGAGCCGACTATAGATCGAGAACACGAAGACGAAGCCGGTGGCGTGGTGTGTGGCGTGTTCGAACAAGAACGTGGCATTCGACCCGGAGCGCGGCTGCCTGCCGGCATCGTCGATTCGCCGAGTGCGGGTCACGTGCGCGGCCTACGATGCGCGCCCGCAAACATCCACCACACTATCACTGTCCAGCTCGACTGGGGCGCGGCGAGAAGTCCGGCGCGCAAAAGTGAATGATTGTCATAAAGCGGACAACAATCCAAAATGATGACTGAGTTCTACACGAGTTATGATTCGCAGGCGTACTGACTGTAGCGTAACAGTTATAGCAAAACTCGTCAGCGGATCCGCCGCGCGACCCGCGATTGTCCGGCGAAACTAACCAGTTGCGCCCACCTCGATGGCGATCAGCTGATCAGCTCGCCCAGCGATTAGGCAGTCGGTGGGCATTTCGCCGTCGCTCCAGGTAGAGCCACGACGAATCATCTCACGTTTCGGATGCCTTCTTCCAGAATGTGAACTACCACTTACTCGTGACTGGATGTGGAATGCAATTAATGAGAGAAGAGGCGACGCCCCGCCCCCCGAGAAAACCAAGCCCTAGCCAAAATTAAAAATCTCGGAGAACACCGGAAATGTCTTAATTATGCACCGGAAGTTCACGTGTATTTCCATGCGCCACTGCGCATGACATTTCGAAATGCGGACAGTGAAACAACGGTTCGGCGGTCTAGTGGGTAGTGAGCTAACTCGGAATTAGTTATGACCAAGTTACGGTCCCGTCGGTGCAAAACGTTTTGTCAAATTTGAAATCATTTAGTTTTGTACGTGTCATAATCATGTTTGCGATTACGAATTAAGGTTTTGATTTGATTGTTTTTTTGCGCACGTATTGCTGACAACGTAGTTGAGACAGGATGAAAAACAAAGAAAAAAAGTTTGTTTCCTGCGCAGAAATAGTACTGGCAAGTGAATTGAAGAGAGAGAGAGAGAGAGAGAGAGAGAGGGGAGGAGAGAGGGAGGGAGGGAGAGAGAGAGGGAGAGAGAGAGGAAAAGAGGTTGTGAGAGAGAGAAAGAGAGAAAGAGAGAGAGAGAGAGAGAGAGAGAGAGAGAGAGAGGGGGGGAGAGAGAGAGAGGGAGAAAGATGGAGAGGGAGGGAGAGGGAGAGAGAGAGGGAGGGAGAGGGAGAGAGAGAGGGAGAGAGGGAGGGAGAGAGAGAAAGAAGGGGAGGGAGAGAGCGGGGAGGGAGAGGGAGAGAGGGAAAGAGGTTGTGAGAGAAAGAAGGGGAGCGAGAGAGAGAGGGGAGGGAGAGGGAGAGCGAGTCAAATGACAGAATGGGCTAATATGTGATTGACTTCATAGACAGCCGCCACGTCATCCGAGCCTGACGAGGCAAGACATCTATTGGTTACCAAACTACCACACGTCAATCTAGGCTAGGATCATCCGTGGATCGACGCACAACAATTGCTTCTCCATTCCATACATCTACACGATAAACAGCATGTTCAACGATATTTCTTGCAGGTAAATCATATTAGACCACTTCAAAAAGTGGCATTCATTATAAAGCAACAGTTCACATCTCTCCATGTTGATGTAATTCGAACACTATAGAGAGAAGAGAAGGGGCAGAGCCAATGAGAAGTGAGGATGGAATTACAATTCAAAAGTGAAAGATAACTTCTGAACAATGCAGACGACGCAAACGAAAAGCAATCAAAACCAGTGTGGCTACAGTTTCCGTGGTCACTCAAGCAAGTAGCCCACGCGACACGACAGTACGAACAGATTGATCGCATGAATGGGAGACTTGGGGCTCGAATGAGGGTTGCGGTTGGCTCCACGGGGTAGCGCAATGTTCAACTTACCGTAGTACTAGCGTGCACTCTATACTACAGGGCTCCGATCCATCCGTGAGAACAAACACCAACAAGAGTAGATAAGGCTTTACTCTGACGATCATATGGGTATGGGGTTATATATATATGTAGCGCGGTGGTGAGCGGAGTCGAGTCGGTGAGAGGGCGGAGTCGAGTCGGTGAGAGGGCGGAGTCGAGTCGGTGAGAGGGCGGAGTCGAGTCGGTGAGAGGGCGGAGTCGAGTCGGTGAGAGGGCGGAGTCGAGTCGGTGAGAGGGCGGAGTCGAGTCGGTGAGAGGGCGGAGTCGAGTCGGTGAGGGGGCGGAGTCGAGTCGGTGAGAGGGCGGAGTCGAGTCGGTGAGAGGGCGGAGTCGAGTCGGTGAGAGGGCGGAGTCGAGTCGGTGAGAGGGCGGAGTCGAGTCGGTGAGAGGGCGGAGTCGAGTCGGTGAGAGGGCGGAGTCGAGTCGGTGAGAGGGCGGAGTCGAGTCGGTGAGGGGGCGGAGTCGAGTCGGTGAGAGGGCGGAGTCGAGTCGGTGAGAGGGCGGAGTCGAGTCGGTGAGAGGGCGGAGTCGAGTCGGTGAGAGGGCGGAGTCGAGTCGGTGAGAGGGCGGAGTCGAGTCGGTGAGAGGGCGGAGTCGAGTCGGTGAGAGGGCGGAGTCGAGTCGGTGAGAGGGCGGAGTCGAGTCTCACAAGGTCGCTGACCTCAACACATTTTGTACACTACTGCAAACAACAAAAACACAATGATAAAATTTAAAAACCAAAATTTATTTGTGTTTGTCGAGTTTGCCACGTTAGAATATAACTTGTTCAAAGGTTCAAAGTAACAAAACAGTAATATGGAATCAACTTTATCGCATAGCTACTTAGATAATCGACTAAACATCAAAACCGCCGCTTCCTTGGGCATTAAGTCTAATAAGTGCCAACATCTGCATAGGTGAGAGTTGAGAGAGAGAGAGAGAGAGAGAGAGAGAGAGAGAGAGGGGGAGAGAGAGAGAGAGAGAGGGAGGGAGGGAGAGAGAGAGAGAGAGAGAGAGAGAGAGAGCGATGGGGAGGGAAGGAGAGAGAGAGGGGAAGAGGGGGAGAGAGCGATGGGGAGGGAAGGAGAGAGAGAGAGAGAAATAGAGAGAGAGGGGGAGTGAGAGAGAGGGAGAGAGAGGGAGAGAGAGGGAGAGAGAGGGAGAGAGAGAGGGAGAGAGAGGGAGAGAGAGGGAGAGAGAGGAAGAGGGAGGGAGAGAGAGGGAGAGAGGGAGAGAGAGGGAGAGAGAGGGAGAGAGAGAGGGAAAGAGGTTGTGAGAGAAAGAAGGGGAGCGTGAGAGAGGGGAGGGAGAGCGAGTCAAATGACAGAATGGGCTAATATGTGATTGACTTCATAGACAGCCGCCACGTCATCCGAGCCTGACGAGGCAAGACATCTATTGGTTACCAAACTACCACACGTCAATCTAGGCTAGGATCATCCGTGGATCGACGCACAACAATTGCTTCTCCATTCCATACATCTACACGATAAACAGCATGTTCAACGATATTTCTTGCAGGTAAATCATATTAGACCACTTCAAAAAGTGGCATTCATTATAAAGCAACAGTTCACATCTCTCCATGTTGATGTAATTCGAACACTATAGAGAGAAGAGAAGGGGCAGAGCCAATGAGAAGTGAGGATGGAATTACAATTCAAAAGTGAAAGATAACTTCTGAACAATGCAGACGACGCAAACGAAAAGCAATCAAAACCAGTGTGGCTACAGTTTCCGTGGTCACTCAAGCAAGTAGCCCACGCGACACGACAGTACGAACAGATTGATCGCATGAATGGGAGACTTGGGGCTCGAATGAGGGTTGCGGTTGGCTCCACGGGGTAGCGCAATGTTCAACTTACCGTAGTACTAGCGTGCACTCTATACTACAGGGCTCCGATCCATCCGTGAGAACAAACACCAACAAGAGTAGATAAGGCTTTACTCTGACGATCATATGGGTATGGGGTTATATATATATGTAGCGCGGTGGTGAGCGGAGTCGAGTCGGTGAGAGGGCGGAGTCGAGTCGGTGAGAGGGCGGAGTCGAGTCGGTGAGAGGGCGGAGTCGAGTCGGTGAGAGGGCGGAGTCGAGTCGGTGAGAGGGCGGAGTCGAGTCGGTGAGAGGGCGGAGTCGAGTCGGTGAGGGGGCGGAGTCGAGTCGGTGAGAGGGCGGAGTCGAGTCGGTGAGAGGGCGGAGTCGAGTCGGTGAGAGGGCGGAGTCGAGTCGGTGAGAGGGCGGAGTCGAGTCGGTGAGAGGGCGGAGTCGAGTCGGTGAGAGGGCGGAGTCGAGTCGGTGAGAGGGCGGAGTCGAGTCGGTGAGGGGGCGGAGTCGAGTCGGTGAGAGGGCGGAGTCGAGTCGGTGAGGGGGCGGAGTCGAGTCGGTGAGAGGGCGGAGTCGAGTCTCACAAGGTCGCTGACCTCAACACATTTTGTACACTACTGCAAACAACAAAAACACAATGATAAAATTTAAAAAAACCAAAATTTATTCGTGTTTGTCGAGTTTGCCACGTTAGAATATAACTTGTTCAAAGGTTCAAAGTAACAAAACAGTAATATGGAATCAACTTTATCGCATAGCTACTTAGATAATCGACTAAACATCAAAACCGCCGCTTCCTTGGGCATTAAGTCTAATAAGTGCAAACATCTCTCAATTTGGCAGACTTTCTTGTCCTCTCTCTCACTCTCTCACTTTCTCGTTCCGGTCGGGACACTGTCTCCTCGGTTGAGGCATGTCACTGTGAGCAGGATCCGAGTATGAGAAACACTGGTCGGCCGTTATGCTGTACTCCTGCATGGGTGAGAGTTGTAGCTGATAGCCGCTCTTCCTACAACAAATGTTAACCCATATGGAAATAATAGAGCTACTTTCGCAAAAAAAAAGAAGAATCAGGTCTATTAAAGAACTAAACTAGATCTGTGCGTGTTGTTGGCCTCGAAATCGAATGACTCACCTCATCAAATAACATTCGAAGATATAAACATTCATATAGGGAATGAGTGGTGGTTGTATAGGAACGCGTGAATGGGACAGTAGTGAATGTCATCTATCCGAGCTCTTCCCTCCCCTCTCGCGGGTCACTCCGGATCTTATCGAGAAGCACATCACAAGGTCGTTCCTCCAATGCCTCTTGTCGGGGCGCGCTCCCTAGCCTCTTTCTCCTTTGATTCTCTTGACCCCTGCCGTTACAGTCGAGTTGAGGGGAATGAGACTAACTTACTTAAGAAGAAATCATTTACGCGAGTGCAGATAATAACTGAGTATTTCGTTAGTTATGAAACCTGTGATAGCTAAAATGTGATACTGACAATAATCACGATATCTTCAAAAAAACTGTTTCTTTTCTTCAAAAAAAGAAGTAATACACTGATACAAAACCATATATAACGTGAAGGACTCAACTATACAGTACACTATATACTATCAACAATCAAGCAGAGCAAAGATTGAATAAAGAAATTGAATACAGAAAACAGTACAGTAACTTGAGAAGAAAGGTGTGAAACTAATGCAAATATTTTGAAATCGCTTTTATTCAAATATGCGTATTCGTATAGCTGGGATTCAGCTTGGGATGCATTTCAAAATCAGATTCTCTTTTTCTTTTCTTTCCCTGCAACTTTCACCAACGGCCTTTTTAGTGCATTCGGTTTTCTTGTTGATATTGCTGGATGAGCTTCCTCTCCCGCCCATCTAGCGGAACGGAGTCTGTAGGGCTGCTCCTGAAATCGAGACACCTATTCTCTCTCCCTCCCCATCTCTCCTCTCTCTCTCTTCTCGCTCTTTCGCTTTCTCTCTCTCTCACATTCGCTTTTTCTCTCCCCCATCTCTCTCTCCCTGCCTCTCTCTCTCCTCTCTCTCTCCTCCCATCTATCTCTCCCTCCCTCCCTCCCTCTCCCATTTCTCCCCTCTCTTTCCCTCTCTCTCTTTCTTTCTCTCTCTCTCTCTCTCTCTCTCCTCTCCTCTCCTCTCCTCTCCTCTCCTCTCCTCTCCTCTCCTCTCCTCTCCTCTCCTCTCCTCTCTCTCTCTCTCTCTCTCTCTCTCTCCCCTCCCATCTATCTTTCCCTCCCTCTCCCATATCCCTCCTCTCACTCCCTCTCTCCCTTTTCTTCCCTCTACCTCCCCCTATCTCTCTTTCTCTCTCTCTCTCTCTCTCTCTCTCTCTCTCTCTCTCTCTCGCATGTGCTCCGTACAGTCGTCTACTATCCGCAAGGATCCTTAGCTTGCTCTCTTCATCAACTCCGGCCAGATTCCGGCTGAGTGATGTCCACCCATCTCCAAGCAGAGAAAGCATAGCCCTGCGGTAATTGCATACTGCTGTATCCATGTCCGTTCTAAAAGGAATTCAACGTGGTCTGCGGGCCGATATGTTTCATAATCTCTTACGCATTTCCAACGCGCGTACAGGCGATAGAACATTTAAAAAAAAAACTTGATCCAGTGCTCAACGGAATGACCCTGTCTCTCTCTCTCTCTCTCTCTCTCACACACACACACACACTAATATAAGTAACCACGAAATCACGACTATGTTAATAATAGGGCTACTTTCGCAAAAAAGAGTTAGGGTGATAAAAGAACTAAACTAGATCTATGCGTGTTGTTGGCCTCGAAACCAACTCGCTCACCTCATCAAATCACATTCGAAGATATAAACATATAGGGAATGAGTGGTGGTTGTATAGGAACGAGTGAATGGGACAGTAGTGAATCTATCCGAGCTCTCCTCCCCTCTCGCGGCTCACTCCGGATCTTATCGAGAAGCACATCACAAGGTCATCATTTTGGCAATAATACATGATCTAGCAAGGTCGTTCCACAGTCTGCCGGGACAACAATCACGTCTCTCTCTCCCGCAAACAATAAATTGAAATTGTAAAAAAAATCATTCCGCTATAATAATCATTTCGATACGATAACAATAATCCATAACACGCATTCAACTGAGCATTTATGCGCATTCGATTCACAGTCTTTCTGAAACGTATACTATTTTCAAACCCAACCAGAAGTATTCTTGCTATAAATATTCAAATTCACGCGGGGAGGACACCTACCCCCAGCCCCGATCTCTACCGTTTTGGTACCGAAGATGGGCATCGGAATTCAAAACAGAACTGCGTCGGCGAAAGTAGCCTACGGGCATTCTCCGGCCGGAAATCCGGCGTTAAAGTTTTCGCGTTTCGCGTAACCGTTTCTTACGACCATTTCACCATAGCCAGCGTGGTCGAATGGTTAGCGAGCTAGTCTAGTAAGCAGGCGACGCAGGTTCGATCCTCCCTGCTTTTTTTTTCTTTTGTAACACTTGTAGTTTTCAAGTTTAACAATGATAAGAGTTTGTATTTTTCTCTCATTCATTCATCGTTATAACAGTTACTATCACTGCTACTGATAATGCCTATTCTTGATTTGGTGAGAATATGCAAATTTTTAAAAAAATTGTATATCTGCCTATTTCGATTCAAATTGTGTTAGATCGCACTGTCTATACTTATTCTAACCAAACAACCATAGATATGTCAAAAAACATAGATGGTTGAAGCACACCAACGAGTTCTGTAAGGTCAGGGTGGAAACTCCGTCCGAGATTGGGACGCTCGTGATAGTTTGTCACATTTGTCAAAGTTCTGTAGAGCACAATCCAGTTGGAGATCGAAAAGGGCCAAAAATATGCATCGGTGATCGAACCTGCGTCGCCTGCTTACTAGACGAGCTCGCTAACCATTCGGCCACGCTGGCTGTGGTGGAATGGTCGCAAGAAACGGTTGCGCGAAACGCGAAACTTTAACGCCGGATTTCCGGCCGGAGAATGCCCGTAGGCTACTTTCGCCGACGCAGTTCTGTTTTGAATTCCGATGGCCCAACTTCGGTACCAAAACGGTAGAGATCGGGGCTGGGGGGGGGGGGGTAGGTGTCCTCCCCGCGTCAGATGTTTTCTTTATTTAATGCAACCTCAAGATTGCTTTCATAACAAATATATTATACAAAATAATTTATCGAATACCACTTCCACGAGACCGACGGCCACAACTATACAGTATACTACTGCCAACAACAACAAAACATACGAAGATACAAGTGTAAATGAATACAGGACACGGGAGAATGTAGAACTACCCCCAGGTACACACGCAAAAAATAGTAGAAAACCGCATTCTCAGACAGCAGTTCCTCTCTCGAGGTCCTCCTTGAGGTCTTCCGTGTACTTGCCATAGTACTTCTCGAGCTTCTCGTTGAACTTCTTGTTCTTCTCGTTGATGTAGTCGATAGGCGCATCCGGGTCGAACATACGCCGCCTGTGGTAGTTCTCGCGCTTCTTCGCCCTGTAACAAAACAATATAAAAAGTGGCAATAAAATATTACTAATGCACAGCATCACTCATGCTCACTGCATGACAGTCTGGGACAGTGATATCCGGTACCTCATCAGAAAATAAATAACCACGCTGACAGTTTGATACCGCATCGAACCATATAGCTAGCCACACCCACATGTCGTGTACGCTGCCGTGCTGCCGTTTACACGTCTATCTTAGAATCTTACGAGTGAATTCGCTTTGTGCGTGTCATGTTCATGTTTGCGATTCCTGATAACCACACCCACATGTCGTGCACGCTGCCGGAGAGTCTGTCGAGTGCCTTGGCGGTGGGGTAGTGCGAGCCCTGGATAAGCGTGTTCGCGTCCGGGTAGAACTGCTCAGAGCCACTGCAAACGCAAGGCGATAAATGAAGAAGGCCCATCACTGGTATTATTTTACATTATTGATAATAGACACAAATCGAATGATGACAGAATTAGGGGTGTTTGTATGTTAAATTACTGGAATGAAACGTACATTATACCGTATATGTAAATAGTTGTGAATAGTACTATGGTACATTATCTTACGCATGTTGTTTAATGCTTTTCACTAATATCGAAACAAGGAGCTGGGAACAGAGAGGCAGAAAAGATCGAGACATGAAATATTGGAGATTGGAGCACACATTATGAAAAGAATATAATTAGCACAATACAAGAAGTAGTCCGATTCAAATAAAACACGTGACTCACACACACTCGCGCATCTTCTTGTACGTGTCCATCTCGGGCTTGAACGAGTTGGTGAGGCGCTGGTGCTGCCGCAGCGACATCTGCTCGTAGTCTGAAAGTAATCAATAGATAAATCACAAACTAATCGATATCAATCAATGACACACACACACACACACCTGCGAATCCCGTGTCGGGGTTCTTCTTCCTCTTGCGCGCCGCTTCGACCTTGTCGGCAATGTCCGCCTGCGTGTTCAGCGCCTTGATGCGATCGTAGTCCAGACCCTTCTCCTCCGCTTCCTGAACAGCATTTTAGTAATAAAAACGCATATTGAAATTGATCGGTGCTAAGAGAACAATAAGTATAGTACAACGGGCAATCTGGAAAGAGCATAAGGTACAGACAGGTACACACTAAAATACATCAGGTAAAAAACGCACCTTCCTGGCCTCCATGTCCTTGAGCTGCCACTCGTCGCGCGCCTTCTTCGACTCGTAGTTGGCGGGCAGCTTCTTCTTCCGGTCCTCCTCCACCACCTGCTCGTGGTTCTGCTTGCGAGCTTGCTCCTGCAAATGATAGATTGTTACGACAGTACAACTGTTATTAGTTCAAACAGGTAATGGCGTTATTATAAAATTTCAAACAAAAAATTACAAATAAACAAGAAACATGGTACTCACGCGCTGTTGGTGCAGCTTTTTGAAGCGATCGTCGAAGCTCTGCTTCTTGAATAGCGCGCTCGCCTTGTTGGCAGTGCCGCTGGGCCCAGCCTAGATAAATAACAATATAGAAATTACGATAATGCAGAATTAGATGAAACAAATGAATGAATGAATACAGAACACAGAAAACAACTGCACAATCATACCGACCTTCTCGGCGGCCGCAGGCTTGTCATCGCTAGACGATCCCTGTTTCGGAGAGTCGGACATGTTCTCTGAAGAGATACTTATCAACCACAATCTTACAACAATCAAACAAAGTAACGCGAGAAAAAAACAGACCACAATCAGCAAAAACGAGCGAGCAAGGCGCGGAGCTAAGCGCGCACTTGGCTGCGTAGATCACGCTATGCTGTAGCGCGCGATACTCAGCCGTGTGTGGGCGTGGCCTATCGGGAATTCGAACGTTGCCGCCGTTGCAGTGAGCGGCTTCCCTTCATTTCTACTCTCTCACGGCCATCGACTTTCTTCCAGGGCTATAGTCCCTTTGATCCCGGATTGAGACTACACATCGGACTAGACTACCCCGCACCATGTTCATCGAGGTTAGTTAGATTTCGAAAATTTCCCTAAATGCTTCAATTGATCCGAGTTGGCGTTGGCATGAACGATCTAGCCTTGAACGAGTACGTGGTTTTTTGTGATAGATATAGCAGCTTGTGGTTTTAGGTTCTCCACGACAGCGGCATCTTCTACGATGCCAAGGTCGACGCCATCAAGAAAGACGGAGTGAGGGTGAGTGTGCGCGGACGCTTTTCCACGTTGTTTGATCGGGTGGTATCTGCGGTGTGCGTTTCATGTATGTGTATGTGTGCACAGCTATCTCTCTCTCTCTCAGGTTTCCTACGAGGGCGGCTGGTACAAGCCGCATTTCGTCAACTTCAACAAGACGCGCCGCCGCGTCGCCGCACCCAACAACGTCGTCTGGAAGGTTCGTGGCCGGATTGAAAAGACCTTCTTGAATAAGTGGCACCTTGTGCAGCGAGGGCACATTACACCTGTCGCCGTACTCGCGCACGTATTACATCCGTCAATCAATGCTCTCCGAGTCCTAAACTCTGGGAGAGGAACGGGGGAATAAACAAACTTCTACGCGAGTTGCGAAATGATGTGATTCAGGCTGGTGATAAGGTGGACGCTCTTATCACTCCCAAGGATGGACACGCCGGCTGGCAGAAGGCCACCGTCCGCGACATCAAGGTGGGCGGAGTTTTCATTGTTCCTTCACCTTGTACGTGCACTTCAATATGCAAATTCGAGTGTAAGAATCTCAAAGACACTGTCGTTTGTGGCCAATGTCTTATGTCATTTCCACTGCGCGCATTGAGCGTGTCAATTTCCAAAATTGATTCCACTTTTCTCGCGTCCAACGTCCATGGTCCATTGTCATGAAGTACAATTGGCTTCAATGTTCACCATGTGTTATTCTGTTGCTCTCTCTTCCTCATAACGTTTCCAAGTATCAGCATGTGATGATGCATCCTCACTTCATTCAGTGCTTGACTGATGAGCAATTATTATGATTTGTTATGACGTCACATGTTCCAGTCGGGCCTGTTTGTCGTGGACACGGCTTCGGGCACGGACGTGGTGTCGATGGACGCCCTCCGAGCCGAGCGCGCCGACAAGGACCGCCTCCACGCAAAGGACTTCCACAAGGACGAGCTGCGTGCGTATTGAATGATTATCGATTGATTCCACGCTACTTAATCCATTGTTGTAATTAACGTTTTGCAGAGGTGCCGGACGACCTGATCGCTCTGTTCTCGGATGCGTGCACGGTGTCGGACTTTGCCTCCTCCGTCCCGGATCTGTGGGTGGAGATGGATGGGAAGAAGGGCGCGCTCCAGCTGTCGTCCCTCAACCCGCAAGCAATCAAGCGGGCACACATGCTCAGCGATATATACTTCAAGGTGAGGGGAGTGGACGCGAAACTTTTGTTTGATTGGATAATTGAAATGATTGGTTACGAAAGAAGTAATGATACTATATGATACGATAGTTGAAGTGGTTACATCTAAATTTTTTTCAACATCGGACCGATTATATGCATATTTTTCTTTGCTCTCTTGTAGGTTAGCTGAAACGTTCTTCTTGTATGTTAGCTGAGCTGAAACATGGCAGCGTAGGTGTGAATCGCGGATCATAAATCTCTGACTGTAGAATGAAACATGTCGTCGACTATTCCTAACTGAATACCCAACGGCCCATAGATGACGATCACAATCTGGAACTAGATTTGAACGTCTTCACTGTGATTGAAGAATGGAAATTGAACCGCATGCATTGTGAATCACGGTTCATGAACTGAATTCTAACGTCTTCGCTTAGATTGAAAATTGCACATTGAACCTCGTGCATTGTTCAGGACGTTCGCCAGAAGCACTCTCTGCGCGTGCGGGCGGAGGAGGCGCAGCGCCAGCTGCAGGGCCAGCAGGGAGGGGGCGGCGGCCGCGGACCCAGCCAGGAGAGGACCGCCAACCACGTCGAGGAGTTCACGTCAGTATCCGGGGGGGGGAGTAGTTCACGGCAGCTGTTCAGTTCAGTTCACGTCAGTATCCGGGATCTCGTCATCCTTGATCCTTGGTGTTGATGTAGGGGGATGAGTGCGGTCTGCGCTATTTGCACAGTTGCGTGTACTACTCCCCTGGCCTGTTCTGCGTTTCGATGGCACTCTGTTTGTTCAGCGCCGGGGTGGTCTAATTTGGTTATGGGCACGTGGATTGATAGTTTGAGAGAAGTTATAGTAGATGAAGTGTGTTTCACTGTAGAATGTTTAGTCTAATGCATCGCATAACAATACAATCCCTTGATCATACAACGATATAACCAATAACCCCACAAAGGCTTCAGTTGCGTAGAAGAATGAAGAAGCCAAGAAACAGCATGCAGAAATCGTATGCGTCGACATTGCACAATCTTATTTTCCTCTTTGCAGCATGCCATATGCGTAGACTATTGAGTAGCTGTAAAACTAAAATGCAAAAAAGCTAGCATGCAGAATATAAAAAGTGTAATCTTATACATGTATACATTATACCGTATACATGTACAATCTTGTGTACATGTAAAATGCACAATGTTCTTATTTTCCCCCTCTCTTCAGTGTGCCGTTTGACCTGATGGGTCTGGCGATCGGCAGTGGCGGGGCGAACATCCACGCGGTGCGCAAGCTCGAGGGTGTCGATGACGTGGTGCTGGTGGAAGGAGAGGGGGAGCACGCGCCCGGACTGTTCAGGGTGGGTAGTGGGTACGGCGTCTCTTACTATTCAAATCACATCAAATTATCTTTTAAAAGTACTTCCAAGTAAAAGTAGTTGGCTTGTACAGCACGCAGCACGCGCCCGGACTGTTCAGGGTAGGTACAGTACACGAGCACGACTTGGTTCTTCCAGATGGGCTTGTTTGGAAAACTACTGATTTATTTGATTCATTTATTCAAGCCGGGAAGTGACACGACGATCACAATGATGCAGATAGCATACATACAGTGGGCTTAGATCTTATGGTATAGGTTGTAGCGCCGGGGAAGAAGTCTGGATGAATTAGGTTTCATGCACATAGTAGTTCAATGTTTCATTGTTCGGAATAATCATGGAAGTTCCTTGTAAACTTAAATATGCTATTTAACACGCGAAAGGTGTTTTCTGTTTCCGTGTAATAAGAAATACGCGTGGAGCAACAGAACGTGACTTATCGATTACTCGTACCAACACCTTCCTGCGCATGTACGCATGGTTTTAGATGTACATATTCTAATTCATATTGTATATCTGCAGATCTACGCTTCTTGCGCGGAGGCGGCGGCGCGCGGCCGGGCGCTGCTCGAGTTTGCGGTGGAGAGTGTGTGCGTGCCCCGTCACATGGTCGGCAAGGTGATCGGCAAGAACGGAAAGAACATACAGGTGCGTGCGAGGAGAAAGGTAGCAAGGTGTTGGGAGGATGAAACCGGTTTGGGCTGACATGGTAGTTGGCTTATTCCTTGTGCCGGAAGGAACATACAGGTGCGTGTGCAATAACAATAAACACGTGAAATTAGGTATGTGGGTTTACCTTTCCCTGGTTAGTTGGTGAAACGTAATTGTCATGGTTAACGATTATCGGACATGGAAAGATAAAACGATTGAGTGTGGTTACATGACGATTGCGTATGGTTTGATCTTGAAACACATTGTGTGTGTCTAATGGAATACGCGAAGCATGTTTTGCTGTTCAGTTTATTGGACAAGTGATGATTTTGACTAAATTGGGCCGAGCCTGTGGTTGTGTAATAAATGTTGTGAGATGTTGTGTTGTATAGATCGTTTTGAGAATAGTTCTCGAGCCTCTGGTTGTGTATAGATTATTATGAATATTTTGAACGAGCTTCTTCCCTTGCAGGACATTGTGGACAAAGCGGGCGTGATCCGGGTGCAGATTGCGGGCGGAGACGACCGCGACAGGGACGAGGAGGCAACGGACCCCGTGCCTTTCGTCTTCACCGGAACCAAGTGAGGGGGGGGGGGGGGGGTTGGGATAAGGGAATGTGTTGTCTACATAGGAAAGAAGTGAGTGGGGGAGAGGGTCGTGTAGTGTTCTCTAACTGGAACCAAGTTAGTGAGGCAGTGATGGGTAGGCTGGGAGTAAAAGAGTTTACATCATCGCGTTGCCGTTGAGTGTGTGTGTGTGTGTGTGGGACAGGGACCAGGAGGGAACGGATCCCGTGCCCTTTGTCTTTACCGGAACTAAGTGAGTGGGGGGAGGTGGAGAGGGTCGTGTAGTAGTGAGGGGAAATTGTGGGTGTGACGTGTGTGAATTTGTGTTCGCGTGATTTGATTAGTCTCTGCTCATATTACATAATCTTTGTTTTGCGCGATATGTGTTGAGTGGTTGAAAGTTATAGTTTGCGTGTTGTAATGGGTGAGTGTTGGTATAGGCCGTCCCCCCCGGTTCATCGTACGGCGTCATTTCCTCTTTGTCTGGTTCGACCGGCGATAATGCCGTGCGATGAAAATGGGGTATTTTTTATAGTACATATAAATATAGCTATAGTACTGTTGCTCTGCAGGGAATGCATTGACAACGCCTTCTTCCTCATCGACTTCCACCTCAAGCACCTGCGCGAGATGGACGAGATACGCAGCAACGTCGACGAGCTGCACAGACAGGTGCGCGCTTGTGGTTTTGTAGTTTGTCGTTTGGATGATGAAACGTTTTCCGGAAGGCAAGACAATGAGCTTAGGAATGTTGAGTGATTCATACATGACAATTGGAAGGGCGAATTGAATTGGTGTGAAGCATGCGTTCCTAGTGTGGATTGTTGGTGAAACATAAATCTAGTGTGAGTTTTTGAAATGTCAAATTTTTGTTCATACAAGATGCGATACGTAGAAACTGTGGCAGAGTTTTTGATAGAAGCTGTATGTTACAGATCTACTCTAACTCGTCTCGCGGGAACGGGTGGGAGCCGCGCGGGGGCTACCGTGGAAGGGGCGGCAGCCGGGGAGGACCTCGTGGGGGATACGGAGGAGGGAGGAGGCAGGAGGGCGAGAGGAGGGAGGAGAGCGATGACGAGACGGCCGGGGAGAGGCGGCAGTTCGGAGGGGAGGGCAGGGGGCGCGGCGGCAGGGGCAGGGGAGGGCGAGGAAGGGGAGGCAGGGGTGAGTGAGGGGTCTAGTGGCCGTCAGTCTATTCAAACTAACTTTCAACTACTTCCAATTACCTCTGAAATGCTCCCAACTATTTCGGAAACGGTTTCCGAAGAGACTGACCACGCCTTTTATGTTTTGTATTTGTTTTTCAAAATATGTCTGATTACAGGTCGCGGCGGGTTTGGTGGAGGATTGGAGAATGGCAACGGTGCGCAGAATGGCCAGAATGGACACGAGAATGGAAATGGACATGTGCAGAATGGACAGAACGGACACTGAGTGAGAGGAGAGGAGCTTGTGGTGTGAGCTATTCAGTGAATCCCATCCCTTTCCCTTGTTCCTGTTTTGATGGCCCATGTGTAGCCAAACATCCATCCATACACACCACTACACGAGTTGTTTAAATCGTTTTGTTTTCATTATTAATACCGTATTATAATTTATACGAGCGCTGTCAGTCGTCTCTCCTATCTGTTTTGTTAATAAGTGATATGTGCGAAAATCTCTCCCTGCTTTCTTCTAAATGCTAGACGCCGAGTTTGAAGAACCGTGTTTCGAGTGTTTTATTGGTTTGTTGCGTTTGTTGGTGGTGTAATCGAGTTGTTGGATGCACACATAATGAGCTCAAGATCAGTCTCTTTTCAAGAAGTAATAATACATATTTATTTATCGAGTTGTTTGGTTTTTTTTGAGGGAAACCTTTGAGAGAATAAAAACTTTATGCATACATTCATGTTGCGCAAAACAATTTTGAATGTTTCAAAACGTGGCAGTGGGAGGCAAGTGGCAATGTACAGCTGTATTCGAAGATCATTCAATGAAATAGTGTGATGAAGCAATATCATTGAATCAAGTAACTAGTAAATGGTGTGAGAAGTAGAGGATTTCAATGGATGGGTGGATTAGAAGTTGTGAATTGGCTCGGTCTCTGCGACTGTGCAGAGGACTCGGAACGTTGGTAAAGATCTGGAAAATGAATTTTATTCTCTTCACTTTGTACGATCATGTTTATCGATTTCGCCGCGTTCAGAGCCGGTAAGTTGAGGAACAGATGAATTAAAATTTTGAATAAAATAATGGTCAGACTGATCTCTTGCTGGCCAAAGAGCCAAAGACCTTCAGATCCTCAGAAAATGACTCGTTGTATCATAAAGCTGCTTTTTAGTACAATCACGTCTGAGCTCCCCTTCATGAAGATCGAAGATGAAACTTACCGGGGGGTTCTTTCTGAGTGAGTCTCTTTGCCAGCAAAAATTAAAGGAGAGGTGCACGGAATAATGACATGAAGTCGACATAGTCAATATTGATATGGCGATCAAATTGAAACCAAAATTAAAATTATATCATTTAATATAAATTTGATATAAAATGAAATGGCATCTTGAAAATCAGGCAATGCGTCAGTATTTCGTGGTGTAGTACAAACTTGGCACGAGTTTCCTATGGTAACTAATTTTCAAAATTGGTCCCGCCACGAATAACTGACGTTATGTATCATCATTTTTGACGTGTGATAGCAGCTGATCATTTCATTTCATCACTCCGTGCTCCTCTCCTTTAAGCCTGATTTTGCCTTTATGAAGACCGCCCTCACCTGGGCAATGAGGATGCGTGTGAGGTTGCGGCGGGGCGCGTCCTCTCTGGCAGGGAGTGTGCTGTGTGGGGATGACAGCACTGCGACCGCACCCGCCGCCCCGCTAGTCACAGACCCTGCGGGAAGCTGCCCGATGAGGTGTACTGCGAAGGGGGAGCCGAGGGCTGAAAGGGAGCGAGTCATGTTTTTCTCGTATGTCCTGCCGTTCCTGGACCTTGTAGATTGAGAGAGGGAGTGGGACGTACCTGTGAGTTGAGATGCCTGCACTCATGTAGCCTCTCGTCGATCTCAGCGATAAGGCGCTGCATTTCCGTCGTCCCAGTGGTCTGAAATAGTATAGTTCTATGCTCGCAATATGTTTTGCAGATCAGAGGAAGACGGAGAGTAAGCTCTCGACAATAGCGAGCTAAACAAGAGAGACAGGGTTATGGCACCGTATTTCGAACTGCAAGCGAGGTAAATCGAAAACTATCGCTCTGGCGCATACTCGGATGATGTAGGATAATATTTATTCTATTTGTTGTACTGAAATATTTCGATTTCCACAGGCTCAGAGAGCACTCATGACATTTTATCTGCGAGAGAGAGAGAGAGAAAAGAGTACGAGAGGAAAGAGAGACATAAAACAAAACATGACGAGTGTAAACGACAGTATGTTTCACGTGCTCTTCTGAACAAGCGTCACAATTGTCACGTAATTCTGTTGTGTCCGCCTTATTTGATTTGATTTGATTATTCGATATGAAGTGCTGTGATGGCTCTTCCCTCCTTACCTTTGCCTTGTTGGCGACGTGCATATAGGGGACGATGAGTCCGCGAGGCGCGCCCCGGGGAGCCTGCAAATACACTCATCACTTCAAGGTGCGGTCAGTCTCTTCGGAACCCATTAAGAAGTGTTTCGAAGGCAAGGCATTCCGAAGTGTTCGGGATTGTTCGGGAATATTCCGAAGGCAATTCGGGAGTGTTCTGGGGCGATTCGAAAGGCAATTCCAAAATATTTCGGGGGCATTCGGGAGTGTTTCGAAGTTTCGAAGAGACTGACCGCTATTTCAATATGTGTCGAGAGCTACCTCATTTCATTGCACCGATGCAACACGTTCGCATTGCATTGTTAGAAGATCCGAATTCACATTTGCCTGTCATGATACAATCGAGAGAGAAAACACTCCTGTTGAATAAAAAACCGAGACAGATAACGAGTAAGTTTTGCATTGCTTCAAGATATGGAAGAGCATTCCCACTTGATTTCTACTATGGACAACACAAGATGTGATATAAAGAACCAATACGGTCTCGAAATTAAATAAGAAGTTCATTCCCGTATTTTACGTGATCATTGAAACGTACTTGAGTTGTAGTCAGAAAAAATAAGTAAGTATTGTGTTCCAATCCAGTGGAATGAAATGAATCATTCACATCATACTCTGATTACATTGGAGAGAGAGAGAGAGAGAGAGAGAGAGAGAGAGAGAGAGATGACCCACCCGTCCTGTCTCGAGGAAGGTCCACCGTCTGCTGGGGTCGAAGTCGATGGGCAGTATGGATCGGGAGGAGGCGGGCAGGGGCGCCGACCGAATGGACACGGATGAGGCGGGGGTGGAGGAGCGCAGACGGGAGCTGCAAGGAGGGAATTACATAAATTCGCAATCATATAGTGTGCTCTGCCTATCTCTCTCTCTCTCTCTCTCTCTCTCTCTCGTCCCACGGTCAGGTCCGCGTCGTTGCAAGCAATAAAGAGGTGTGTGAATGATTAGTTTTATCTATATAGGGTATCTCCCATTTTCGAGGTTGACCCAGACAAACTAATACAGTTTTAGTGAACATTCATCAAATTCCTTTCTGATGAGACTCCGGGTCGATGAAACGCTTGATTTAATATGCTTTGATGTCTGATCTTTCTATCCACCTACCTGTTCACTTCCCCCCTCCCCCACTTTGCCTACCCCTCCCTGCATCACTCTGCATACGCGCTCTGTCTCATTCCCGTCCACCCTCCCCCTTTCTACCCTCCCCCCAGCCATTCCAACGATGGCCGACACGAAGGCTGTGCTGATGGCCCCACCCGGCGCCCCTCCTCCTCCCGCGCCTGCCGCCGCAACTACCACTGCCGACTACCCCAACAGGAACGCCAGGGTACGAACCGCCTCAGCCCCGCCCCCTCTGACCCCGCCCCCTCTCAGGACTTTGCGCAGCTCACGTCCAAGTCGTTCTCGTCGCGCTGGTTTGAAGTGTGCGCCGAGCCGCCGCCCACGCAAACCACCTTCACCATCCACGTCATTCCGGTGGGTTACGGTAGCTACAGTAATCAGGCATACGGTACTTTCAGTTTCGCAGTCCGTACAACGCGCTGAAGACGATTCCGGTGACGGTGCACATTCCCGCCGACTACCCCTTCAAACCGCCCAAGATGTGGGTTACGGTAGCTATCGTATTCCTAACCCTGATTCAGGGTGGTGAAGGCGCCGATCATCAAGCACCCCAACGTGTCGGCGACCAACGGCGAGGTACGGTAGATGCATTCGCCATTTAGGTATACGGTATTCTAGATTCGTCTCCTCTCGCTGCGCCAGGAGGACTGGAAACCGGCGACGAACCTCATCAACTGTGAGTGTTGGTGACGCTCCGCCCCCCATTACCACGTCCCCTTTCAGTGCTGGAACACGTGTGCTTCAACCTCATCTGCCCGAGTCCGATCGGCGCGCTGCGTCAGGACATTGCCATGGAGGTTTTGAGTGAGTGCGGGAAGGGGGCGGGGCTTGCGGGGGCGGAGCTGACTCCTCGATTTCAGAGAATCCGAAGGCGTTCGAGGCCAAGCTGCACGAGGACCACGATTCTAAGGCTAAGAAGAAGTAGCGGAGAGGAGAGGATGTGATATTGAAGAGAGACTTAAACGAGCCAAATCGAGCATCAACTTATCATTAACACTTACACATGCGGGAATAAAGCGAGATTGAAACGATAGGTGTACTGCGGTTCACCGAAGTGGATGGACAATGCCAAACGTCAGTCTAATGTCAGTCCTGAAATCCCAGTCTCGCACATTCGCAGTCAAATGTTGAATTGAAGGCACCCATCTAAAATAAAAACCAACCCGCCGTCGCTGCCGCTGCGTCTGCCGACTAATTTTGACACTTCAAATACTGAACGATAGCCCTCCCCGGTTGTAAATCATAGTACGTGATTGGACCGACCCGTCGTCGCTGCCGCTCCTCCTGCTGCCGCACTCGCTGCACTCTGGCTGCGCCACGGCAGACGAACACGCATCCGAGGGGGCGAGACGCGGCGAGTCTGAAAAGAAAGCACGTTTCTGATATCAATACCGTTGAGTGTTTTCTGTACAATCTCATCAGACGGTTTCACTTCTAAATGTGTTTTTGATGGTTTCGTTTCATTTGCTCGTGATCAACTTTTATTGCATGAGAGTATCGAATACGTTTCACGTTACAATCATGTACGCTTCTGACATTTACCGACTAATGCCTTTCTCTTTTCTTTCGCCAAGTGAGTATTTGAGTATCGGTCAGTCTTTTCAAAACGCTTTCCACTTTCCATGTTGACTTCGACAGCGTGTTTCGAAGGCGTTTCGAAGAGGCAGTTTCGAAGAGACTGGCCACACCTTTACAATTCCCACAATTTTCAAACGGTCAAATAGCAAATGCGCTCACTGTCATCAGTCGCAATGGCATCTCGGTAGAGCTGATCAATTGATCCCTCGTAATCGGTCATCCTCAGAACGCTATCGCTCGCCGCAGTCACTAGAGTGGAGGGGAGTTACGCTAGATACCAGCCATACCAGTCCACATACTACCGACCTAGCGTCGTTCAAATTTGCACTCATAGGCCTCACAGAGAAACGTTTATAGGGAAAAAACCATGTTTGACTAGCTGGTTTGTACATCTATCATACTACATACTTGGACAAACTGTCGGAATGGTGGCTAGCTAAACACAGATTCGCGCGGATGCGAGCTGCTCTCGACTGAGAACGATTGTTGCGCGCGCAGAGTCAGACAGAAGAGAGAGAGAGAGAGAGAGAGAGAGAGAGAGAGAGAGAGTGCACAGTGCGGCGCCAGCCACAGAGCCACAGAGAAGCGCCACATCGAGCTGCTGATTGGTGAGGTAGTGGTGATGCGCTCGCTTAGGACATAGGACACGGGCCTGCTACACGCATCTTTGACACATACTCGCCTAGCACTAGCACAATGTCAAACTGTATAGATGCTACGGAAGATCAGGTACAGGCACCGAGAGAGGATACGTATCCATCAACGGATGAAAGATACTCACCGAGAGAGGACACGTCCGTCCACGCGTCCTCGAACGTGCGGCCCCTGCCCTCCTCGTACAGCGGACGCACGAAGCCCGACGGGTACACGGTGTCCGTCTGCGTAGAACGACTCACCTGCAGGCAGAGAATAGCTTCTACTAATAGCTTCTTCTCTAAGAGCTTCTTCATATCATCATGATTGTCCTTCATATCATCATGATTGTGTTGCCATATACCATATTCAGATACATCGATGACGGATAAACGATTGATTGATAGATTGATTGAATAGCTTCTTCGTAGCGCTGTGACCATGCTCTACTTCTACCTCTACGGATTTGATGCAGGGTTTCAGGTAAAGTCGTAAAGTATGATAGCATTATGGTACTCTAGCACAAGGAGTAAGTCTGTTATGAAAAAGAATGTTTACTCATTGATGCAAAACCGTGACGAGAGAGAGATGAACTCACCTGTCTCCACCGCTTCTGCATCTGTTCGATGATCTGATGTCTGTGATCTCGACGCCGCGCGAACGGTAACGCCTGGTCATTTATTGATTGATTATCGATTTCTTACAGATTGAATCAATTCATCAATATGCAGAGCGTGTCTGGATTGAGTACATATCATATCGCAGTTGTTACACGGTGAGTAGTTTACATCGAAATAGATCATGTGGAACGTGTTGCGAGTGTTGCGTATGCACTTGGAGTGTGAACGAAGCACTTCGGATCTATCAAGCACATACACACACGACTGTTGATTGGTCACCTTCGTGAAGCCGTCGACCTTCTCGCGCATCGATTGGCTGACGCTGAGTCCGCCCCGCCCATCGGAGCGCGGACGACGCTGCTTGCGCTTCTTCCACACGCGCCACATCTCCATCACTCCTGAAATGGGCGTCTGACCGTCTGCTCCCCCCCCTCTCTCTCTCTCTCTCTCTCTCTCTCTCTCTCTCAGGAGCACTCACCGATGTGTTTGTCCCTCAGTCCCTCCCTGGCGGCTGGATCGGTCTGGTACTCCTCCATGAGTAGAAGGACCAGCTCTTCGAACAGTTTCTCGAGCTGGAAGTTTTGAGGATTTTTCCCACACTGTATTCTGTGTCTCTGTGTCCGTGTGTAAGAAAGTCTGAGTGAGTCATATACATAAGAAGTGAGCAAATGCTCTCGCTCTCTCCATCTCTCCCCCCCCTTCTCCCCGCTCTCTCTCCTCCTCCCCTCTCTCCCTCTCCCCCCTCTCTCTTCCTTCTCTCTCTCCCACCTTCAGCTGTATGACGTTGATGCACATAGACACCAGCGACAGTCCGACCATGATTAGTCCGAAGATGAGGAACATATCCTCGCTGTTCGTCGGAGTGACGTCACCTATGACGTGATTGATTAGATGACGCCATTATCTTATTACCGTATCCTATCGTCGTGAGCGAGCAGAAGAAGAAGTAGAAGCTCTTGAAGTAGTCCCAGTCTTTCTCGAATCTGGAGGAACGAGGGGATCGAGAGAGGGGGAGAGAGAGGGGGGGAGGAAGGGGGGGGGAGAGAGGTTACCGTATGAATATGGCAGCACAAAGGAACATCCATCCGAACGCCACACCGATAGCGAGCAGAAGAGGCATTTCCTGGAATGTTTGATTTGGCGAAAGAATTTCCACAGCATCATATGTGAACTACATCCAACTACAGAACAACGTTGTGATTCTTTCTTATCACTAGTGACAGAAAGAGAGCCTCTATTTTCTGATCACAGTCTTTCGCCTTTGATTCGACAACAGCTCGCCAGCAATCGATCGGAAGCTAAAGTTGCGGTCAGTCTCTTCGAAACACTCCCGAATGCCCTCGAAACACTTTGGAATTGCCTTTCGAATCACCCTCAGAACACTCCCGAACACTTCGGAATGCTTTGCTATCCCTTCGAAACACTTCGGAATGGATTCCGAAGAGACTGACCGCACCTTCACTCGCACAGTTTTTCGAGCTGGAATATACTTTCTCTCTCTCTCTCTCTCTCTCTCTCTCTCTCTCTCTCTCTCTCTCTCTCTCTCCCACCTGCGGCGCTGCCGGTCCCGGCCGCTGGCCCGACGTGAAGCAGCAGATGAAGGCGAACGCGCTGAAACGTATCTCTGAGAGGAAACGCATCCTAATGAAACGTATCGCGGAAGAAAACGTATCCTTATGAAACGTATAGCTGAGAGACTGAGGGAACGCGTCCTTATGAAACGTATTGCTGAAGGAAACGTATCTCTAGTGAAACGTATTGCTGTCGAAACGTATCTCTAGTGAAACGTATCCCCGTGAAACGTACCGGCTGACGTAGTCCCACACGTGTTCGAGAGCGGCCAGAAAGAAGCGGCCCAGTTTGTGCAAGATCATGAGGACCTAAGGATTGTGAGGTTCTCTCTCTCTATCCTCTTTCTCTCTCTATCCCTCCTTTCTCTCTCTCTCTCCTCACCAGTGGTATCCCGACAGCCGCATACACCATAGCGGCTAGCTGCCCCAGCCTCGTCTTCGCGGTGATATTGCCGTAGCCGATCGTCGTATACGTGGTGACTGCGTATTGGTTTATTGATTTATCGAGTATAGATTTTGTTCAGTCTCAGACTTCAATAGAACAATCACTGATTGATCCTGGACAATCAACTTTTCACTAAAAAAAGAATAGAATTAATTCTGTTTCCCAATGAAAAAATGGACTTTCTAGTGTGTTAGGACAGGATCATGATTGATTGATTTGTTGATTTAACTGTTATTGTTTTTGTTCAGTGCCAAACGGTTGTGCAATCACTGATTACAAATTGATTTATCGATTTATCGATTTATTGATCCGTACCTGCGAGGAACATGCTGTTCCAGAATGTCCACACGGGGGTGAGCACGTTGTCGAGTCCGGTGAGACGGGCAAAGTTCTCGATGCCTGCGTGACGTCATCTCTCTCTCTTACTCTCTCTCTCTCCCTCCCCCCCTCTCTCTCTCCCTCCCTCCCTCCCTCCCTCACTCCCTCTCTCTCTCTCCCTCTCTCCCTCCCTCACTCCCTCTCTCTCTCTCCCTCCTTCTCTCTCTCCCTCCCTCTCTCTCTCCCTCCCTCCCTCCCTCTCCCTCTCTCTCTCTCCCTCTCTCCACCTTGATGCAATCTTTCCCTAGTAGTCTCCTCGTCTAGTCCCTCGACTCCCAGCTCCCAGCAACGGAGAGAGAGCTGAAAAAAAAGTGAAAGTTTTTTTCTGTTCTCCCTGGTTCCTGGACTCAATAATGAACACGTCATGTCATCGGGAGAATAGTTATTAACGTTGCCTGGATGAAGTATTCGTTTTTTTTTCTGTTTCACGGAACATAAGTAGTTTATACAAACGTGTTTTTCTCTCCCTTTCTCTTTCTCTTTCTCTCTTTCTCTCTCTCTCTCTCTCTCTCTCTCTCTCTCTCTATCCCCACCCCTTCCTTCTCATTCGCTGTTGAGTGCTGTTTCACTTCGTTGTATCTATTCGCATTGCTCTGACGCGTTCCCCGAATACTCTATTCAATAGCCGGAGCCCGCGTGGCCTAGAGGATAAGGCGTCTGACTTCTAATCAGAAGATCGCCGGTTCGATCCCGGCCGTGGGCTTGCATTTTTGATTAAATGCTCAGAGCGCATTTGCACAAATGACATACCTCACAAAAGTGTTTCACACAACGGTTCTATGGTGTAGCGGTTAACACTCTGGACTTTGAATCCAGCAACCCGAGTTCGAATCTCGGTAGAACCTAGATTTTTGCTGGTTCCACCATTTCTCAATCTATCTGGCAGGAAAAGAACGTATTGGTAAAATGTATTGGAAAAACGTATCGGAAAACGAACCTGTTCCGTATAGTTGTGTAATACGTTTATTCTGCCGAACGCGCTGTCATAGTGGGTGCGCCATAGGTCCTCAGGAGTCGCTGGCCGCAGAGCCTGCAACGAATACGTTTACACATTACGTTTCATGTCTCCTTAAACTTTGGCCATAGTTGTACGCCACAATCTAGTGTGAATTTTCATGTAAAAAGGTGCAATTGTACACATGCGAATAGAAAATACAAGACACACGCACCGTAAAAAGGTCAAGACTAGCACAAGCGGTATCACCGAAGGGCGCTCAGAGGGTGAGATTACGATATCAAGGATAAATCGAGAAGTGTTTATGGACAGTCAGCGGTCAGCCGTGTCATTTCGTTTTGGCGTCTTTAAAGAATCGTGAAAAATTCATAATGGATGATTTACGGATTCATGAAACCAGTTTCAACTACAAATCATAATTTTGACAATAGTTATAGTTCTACCCAAATCGATGATAAATCGATAATCTACCATGCTCACCTGCTGTCTGTGTGTTTCATGTTCGGTAAGATAGTAGGCGGACAGAGCGTACCAGTAGACGACCTGTTGTTTACATGGTTGTTTACTTTGTTTACTTGTTAACTACCTTGTGCAACCGGTACAACGCGTATCTTCTATACGTTCTTTTTCTCCGGCGAAACTTTTCGGGATTGTTTCTGAAATGTTTACAAATGCGAGCAGACGAACACATCAACAGAAACACAGACAAGCACTCTTTAGTCTCTCTCTCTCTCTCTCTCTCTCTCTCTCTCTTCTCTCTCTCTCTCTCTCTCTCTCTCTCTTTCTCTCTCTCCCTCTCTCTCCTCTCCCTCTCTCCTCTCTCCCTCCCTCTCTCTCCCTCTCTCCCTCTCTCTCTTTTTCTCTCATTTCGCTCTCTCTCTTTCCTCTCTCCCTCTCTCCCTCCCTCCCTCACTCTCCCTCCCTTTCTCTCTCTCTCTACCTGTAGAGGTTATGCATTTTCCCCAGCTCTCCTTGAATAGACACGACAATGTGTAGAATCTGCTCATACTGATCCGATATGAAGTCGCTCTGAAAATGGCGTGTATAAAACAAACAAAAAACCCAGAATGACGTTAAAGAATCTGCGTGCTATTAGATATGGGCGAAATGTAAGGAGTGCACAGAGAATTGTAGTGAGAGAAAGAGAGAGAGAGAGAGAGAGAGAGAGAGAGAGAGAGAGAAAGAATGAGAAAGAGAGAGAGAGAGAGAGAGAGAGATATGTAGAGAGAGAGAGAGAGAGAGAGAGAGAGAGAGAGAGAGAGAAAGGGGGGAAGTAACACACCTTCTCCTTGATGAGTAGTTCCTCCTGTGGCGCTTCTATCGAGTAGAATATGAACCCACCCAGTAGAGAATACGCAACCAGCAGGAGGATCGGGAAGAGGTAGTGCACCTGGAAAGCTCCTTCTCTCTCTCTCTCTCTCTCTCTCTCTCCTCCCTCTCTCTCTCTCTCTTCTCCCCCCTCTCTCTCATTCTCTCTCTCACCCTGCTCTTCTCATAGAACAATTGCAGATAGGCAGTGACCACTCGCAGTGTATTGGACGAGATGCGACGCTTCGGCTGCAATAAACGTTTCAGTTATGCGTTTCGGTAAGGATACGTTTCACGTTATGTGATATTGTTCACTCAGATCAATGCACGGTCAATTCCAAGTACATTTGCATCTACAAATATTCCTCCATTATGAACATAATGTGTCGTTATATACTTTAAAGTATATATTCACCTTTTTCTTCGCAAATGCGTTGCGCCAAACGTCTTCGTTAACGAAGAGTTGCTGAAAAAGAAAAACGTAACATATTTGACAATCGAAATACGTTTCAGAGCTACCTCTTTGTACAACGCTGTGAAAGGGAAGTAATGCGAACTTGTCCGCAAAAGAAGTAACATACTATACACCCATAACTCGAGTGCAACCTCACTTGCGGCAGGAGATTGTCACTCTCATCCTCGGACTCTTCGGTGAGACCGGATAGTCGAGAGGCGACGGCAATCGAGCACCGCTTCGACGTGGGAATGGCGAGGCGAGACGACGATTGCAGTAGGGACATTTCAAGAGTAGGTTCGGCGGCGGACTACCAGGCTCATTACGAGTAAGAGTGGTGATCTCAGATATGGATGCGAGAGCGCCAGCGATTGTGTTATGAATGCATAATCGAGTGTGAGTGGAGTGGGAACAAAGGCCGGCCGGGCGGGACAAAAACGGCTCGGCGGTTGATTATTTACTGGCTGCGAGGCGAGAAGTTGGTTTATGCGAAAGGGCGGCGGAATCGAGAAAAAACTTTGAGAAGATGACACGTTGCTCGGAGAGTGTGGAGGGAGCAGCATTGTGATACTAGGATTACTAGGAATGGAACATGGATACCACAGCAGGTCATAATCGATAGCACGAGAGAAACACAAAACAGATCATAGGTTTCTGAGTGAGTTCAATAGTTAGCGTTAGCTATGTCTTTTTTTGCAATATACGTTTCATCGACGTTTTATACAACAGCGCAATCATCAACAATAATCTTTCGACAATTTTTTTTAAATAAAAATAGTATTTGAAATTTGAAAAAAACCTACCTGCAGGTGATATTCGTGCAGCATGGTGGACTCACGACGCCGATCGCGCACCGAGCCCACGTTCATACTCATCCCCGAAATATGCAAATGAGGTAGACCTATGACGTCACATTCGGTAGAGCTGATTCGACGAGCTCTATAAACATTGTGTAGTTGTAAGAATTACAAGATTTTATTTATCCAAATAGGCCAAAAACATCACATGAAACATCACAGCTTTGGAATTTGGAATACAACGTAGTAGCTAGTCTAGCGCAGACCGCATGGCATTCGATATAGAATCCGCATCTCACCCTTCGTCGCTTCATCGCTGCGGTTCATTATTATGTTGATAATTGTGTTAGTTGAGAGCGCGCGCATCGTTCTCCCGACAACCCCCTCTTTTCCCATTCCAACAAGCGTGTCTGGCCTTTCAAGGGACACACACACTGTGTTTGCAACATACGAAACCTTGGAGTGTCAAACGCACCAGACCGGTGAGATGAAGATGTGCTTAAGTCTTGAGTCCAGATTCGATATCCGGTTCTTGTTGTTACATTTATCTTATTTAACTACCTTTTAAAGAAGAACTCCGGGGAAAGAGTCACCGGCCCAAAACCCAAAACACTAGCGCGCCCGGAACCAGATTTTGGCGGGAAACCGCGAGTACGGCAACGGTGGGCAGCGGAGTGAGGCTCCGCCCTCGTCCAATTAGGCTTTTTGGACAAAGGAATCGTAATAAATAACTCAAAAACCTATCTGGAAGGAAAAGATTGTAACTTTTTGAAGCCTCTCAGAATTTTCATTGCCAGAATCGTGTTCCTAAGTATCATTTTGCCCCTATTGACCGGCATTCCTATTTTCCCCGGAGTTCCCTCCTTCTTCTTTCAGTTTTATGTCCTTCGTCTTTTCAGGACTTTAAAAAGATTGAAAATGTTCAGGTTGTCGGTTCGTCCGAATCGCACAGTCACAAACAAACAATTGGAATGCAGTTTGTTTTATGTCCTTCGTCTTTTCAGGACTTTAAAAAGATTGAAAATGTTCAGGTTATCGGTTCGTCCGAATCGCACAGTCACAAACAAACAATTGGAATGCAGTTTGTTTATCATCACACATGTTCGTTGGCAGTCTAGTGGGTGCGGGCGCGCCTGGCCTTGGCCTGTCTGTGGCGGAACGAGTCCCGTCCGGGGCAGGGACAGTACTCCGCGTCGCTGCCCTGCGCCCCGTCCTTGCCCGGCTCTCCAGGCTGTCCCGGCTGACCGGCAGGTCCCGGCTTTCCGTCGCGGCCCGGGAATCCCGCGCGTCCCTCCTCTCCCTCCTTGCCCTTCTCTCCCGGGTTGCCCGAGGGTCCCTTGGGTCCGGGGCGTCCGGGCTGTCCGGGACGTCCGGGGTGTCCAGGAGTAGCAACGGTTCCGGGGGCTCCGGGGCGTCCGGGGTTTCCGTTGTGTCCGGGCTGTCCGGGGCGTCCGGCGTCTCCGGCGGGTCCGTTCTCGCCGCGTCCTCCGGGGGCTCCGGGGAACCCGCGCTGTCCGGGGCGTCCGTCCTGTCCGGGCCTGCCCGCCTCTCCGTCGGGTCCGGGCTCTCCGGGCTCTCCCGCGTCGCACTTGATGCATCCTCCGGGAAGGTCGTGGGTGACAGCCAGAACGATTCCGGGCGCTCCGGGCCTTCCGTCGTCTCCGTTCTCTCCATCGTGTCCCCTGTCTCCGGCAGGTCCGGGGGGTCCGGGGGGTCCGGCGGGGCACCCGCGCGACTGGGGTCCGCAGTTGCACTGCTCGGGATAGCCAGCCTGACGTCCCTTCCTGGTTCCGAAAATGGTGGCAAAGGTGGGCGGAGCAGCCGAGTCTCCAGTGGGGTTCATGTGGTTGCGCAGCAGACGAGCCCACGTGTCGTCGGCAAGAACCTAGAACATATGATGTCACTTCCGGTCCCTCTGATGACGTCACTTGCCTTGAACTCCTGCATGCCCTGCTCGACTTCATTCTGAAGGCTGTGGATGTCGTTGACGATGACAGCGACGGAGACGAGCGATGCGAGGATGACACATAGAGAGCCCGCCGAGGCGAGACCGACAAAGTAGCTCATGACTACTCACTGGTGTGTCTGCTATTGGCAAACCGCTTTTTATACTCTCGGAAGTCAGCAGAGACAGTAAATGTCGGTGAGAGAAAGAGATGGGTCATTCCTAGAAAAAGCGTAGCATTCCGGAAAAGTGAAAGCAACAGTGTGCGCAAAAAACTCTCACTGCCGCTTGCATGCAGTAATAATAGCTCACTGTCTAGTTGTCTCGCGAGGAGAAGCGTCTCAGAACGATTTCTTGAAAGTCGTGCAAAATGAAACTAAAATCATTCGTTCATTTTCTAATGCCAACTCGAATTGCGAATGGAATTTTTTTTCTTTTTTCTTCTTGTTTGTACATTTTGACAGAAAAATATATATTCACATGTTTAACAATAACTATAACTAATAACTATATAACTATAACAATAAGTATAATAACTATAACAATAACTAATAATATGGCATAGATTTATGATAAACATAATGACAACATATATAACAATAACACTGTTATGTGAGGTACTCAGGGATCGAGATCGTACCTCTCCTTTTTATCACTACTTATGTACATATGTGCGCTCTTTTCAGCCGTCGCTAGCCTTCGAATAGCCCTTCGCTTGTCCAATTCTTCGTACATGCGGATCACCCAACTTCTGAGAACGACATCGAATAGAAGGGCCGGCTCATCTCAAGACCACTGAAGCAACACTGTTATCCTTACACGTTTCACTCTGTTTGTGTAGGTCGCATATACGTATCATGAGTGAAAAAGATGCGAGACAAGGTGAAGTTCGGGTGAAAGAAGTAGAATAGAGAACTGACCTGAATGAAAACTCCCATGTACGGGGCGAGGTGGAAGTGTATGCTGCAATGCAATGATTAGGGTTCTCTTGGGATGGTCCTTTATAGTGCGCAGTCCCTGCCCGCGGCAACTGTCGCCCTCAGCACTGATGTACTACCATTATATTCAAAAACGTTTGAATATCTGCATTTTGCATTTATCCTGCAAACGCAATGTCTGTGAAAAAGCAGCAAGTCTACAACGCTTTGTTGTTAGAGAGAGAGAGAGAGAGAGAGAGAGAGAGAGAGAGAGAGAGAGAGAGATCAAACTTGAGATTGTGAGGATTCTGTTCTTCTCAATTGCTGTGTAGTTCTTTGGACACGTCATTTATAAATTCAATATCATTTATTAATGGAGAATTGACTTCTCTCTTTTAATTTTTATTTTGTATTTTTGTACATTTTCAATTACAGACTTTTTAAACAATTACTAAGAACATGCATAAATACATAATAATAATAATGACAACATAACAATAGCAGTGTTATGTGGCGTACTCAGGATCGAGATCGTATGAACATATTACATATATGGGCTCTTTTCGGCTGCCTAGTCTTTGGAATACACTGCGTGACGCCCTCCGAATCCTGCAGAAAGCGTCCTGAAAATGGGAAAGAATCAACCCATATTTTGCTGTTACATACCCAGCAGCGGCAGGGTCCCCAAGATCCCTCAACACCGGGACATGCACGAAGGCATCCTCTTTCAGATAGACCTTATCAGCTCTCTTCGCCTTCTCCCCTGAAAACTTATAGTTTAACACCACAGGTTTGCGCAGAAAATGTACATACCATGAAAAAGATCCTCCGTCATTCTGTCCAGCTGCTGTAGTACGAAATCGTAGTGAGCGGTTCCTGACGCGACCCCGCCAAGTCTTGTTGTCTGCTGCTTCTCACAGGGCCCCATCACTGTAAATAAAGTGAGGGTGCATTGAGAGATACGGTGAAAATGTTCACCTCCATTCCATAGCATACGTCCATCGTAACCGTCCATCTGTCTCCCGAGAAAAATATGGCCGGCGATCTCCGTCGCTTCCTCCACTTCTGTTTTAATGATCATTAGAACAAAATACTCAAAGTACACACTCACCATATTCGCTCAAACGATGCATCTCAATACAGCCTCACTATGTGCGCACTCGAAAGCAACTGATAGTAGGGTATTAGTCTGAGATATTACACAGCATGAGGTGTATTGAGAGCTAAACAAATTGCAATCTTTATGGCCCAGGTCACAAGAGTGAATCGAACGGCTTGGTTAAGACGGTGCTGTATGATGGTGCTATTCTTTATCACCCTCAAGTCACAAATCGAGCGGCTTGTTTATGATGGTGATATTCTGACCAAATGAGAACCATCGACTAAGACAGATGTTTACGCGCGGATACAATGAATACATACCTCTTTGTGAATGACCTGAATAATACTCCCATGTATGAGGAGAGATGCGAAGGTGTAGGCTGGAATGAGTGAGTCCTCATTGGGATGGTCCTTTATAGGGCAAAGTCGAAGTGCCTGCCCACGGCAACTGTCGCCCTCAGCACTGGTGTACTACAATTATATAACCTTTAGATCGATGAAATTTGCAATCATCCAGTAAACACAAATGCTTTGTTCCAATTTGAAAACATGGAAATGATTTTCTGGAGGAACTTGAAAATATGGAGGGAGAGAGATAGAGAGATAGAGAGACAGAGAGAGATAGAGAGACAGAGAGAGATAGAGAGATAGAAATAGAGGGAGAGAGAGAAATGAGACGTGAGGTTGTGATAAATCTGTTGATCTGTTCTTCTCACGCTGTGACGTTCAAGCAGTGGCCAGATCTTTATCAGTGGACAAAGAATGTCACTTACATTTATTTCATTTAGAATCGAGATACTCCATAAAAAACGTGTAAGTAGTTTATTTTCCACAGAATATAGTTTTTTACAATTAGTAATGAAAAACGGCGAAGACGGTGGCTTGACACCAGATGGCGTTCTGAAATAGTGTTTCCCGGGCTTTCCATGAGACCTATTCACTATCTCCCTCTCTCTATTTTACCCTCCACTTATCTCTCTTTCCCTCCTTCTTTCTCTTTATCTCTCACCCCCCCCCCCCCCCACCCGCTCGCAGAAAGCCTCTACGTCCCTTCCTCCATCTCTTTCTTTCTCCTTCTCTCTCCTTTTCTCTCCTTCTCTCTCCTTCTCTCTCCTTCGCTCTCTCTCTCTCTCTCTCTCTCTCTCTCTCTCTCCCTCCCTCCCTCTCCCTCTATCCCCCACCTCTCTCTCTTTCTCTCTCTTCTCAACCCACGTTGGTATAGTAGTAGTGCGCGGTGCCGTCCGAATCGGCATCCCACACGCACTGCGCACAAACACTGCAAGACATGGTGAGACGAGAGAAAGAGAGAAAGAGAGAGAGAGAAAGAGAGAGAGAGACCATCCTATACTCACTGCGCTCCTTGCCCTCTCTGTTCTCCAATCAACACCTGCACGATGTACTTGTAGTGCTTGAACTCGAGAGCTGAACATATTTTCAAACTAGAAATCAGAGACGCGAAGCAGATCAAATTATTCTCCTATCGTAATCCTAAGGGATCGAAGCATATCAAATTAATCGTCTATCGTAATCCTAAGGAAACGAAGTATAGGTCAAATTATTCTCTTACCGTAATGCTGAGTAAACGAAAAAGATCAAATTTGTTTATCGTAATTCTAAGGGAACGAAGCAGGTCAAAGTATTCTCTTATCGTAACCATAAGGGAACGAAGTTAATCAAACTATTCGTCTATCGTTATTAACGGATCGAAGAATATCAAATTATTTGTCTATCGAAATCCTAAGGAAATCGAAGTATATAAAACCAATTTGCTATCGTTGTACACTCAAAATATTTCAAACCATTCTTATAGCATGAGCCAACTATGACTTTTACACCTTTCAGTTTATTTCTGATCGCTCCGCCGACTGATTTTGCGGTCACGTCAACTGTGGATGCGTCAAACTGCACATCCGAGAGCTGCTCTCTGCAAAGTGATCCTTATCGATCTAAGAACATTGTTGTTAGATGGAAAGATGCTTAAAAATGTTTAGTAAATTTTCCGCACGAAACATTTTTTTTGTGTGATGGTGTGATCATTCGGAAAACTGCCACTGCTTCGGCTCTACCATCAGAACCGGCACTCATATCACTGCCGTCTGAACATACGACAGCTCAAACCGAATGATAATTCATGCAATATGTAAACTTTCTAGTGATAAAGGGCATGCTGACCGACATGTCTCCTCGATTACGCGTCGCGCGATCGCGGAGCGGAATCTGAAAGTGGGGAGCGTCGATTGCTGCTTCGAACAAACAAACACACAACATGAGTGTCACTAGGCCCCATTATACTTTCACGCCCCGTACAAAGGTTGCAATGTTTTCTTTTTGCACTGAAGCATCAGCGTCAGCGAAATATAGGGACGTGTTGCTCACTCACTCACTTCTGATTCTGGTTCGGTCGCAGCACAAAATCGCGCGTGTCGTCGCCCATCGCTGGAATGGGCTATACAATATGGAGATGATTTATATACAGTTGCATATATATATAACTAACAAAAAACGATAAAATTCCTTATTCCCTTGTCCATTAAAGGGCTGGACGGAATAAATATGCTGAATTATCACAGACAAACCGATAAACAAACAAAAATCTCGAGGCATTGGAGCGTGGAAATCGCACGACCCGCGTCGTCGTTGCCATGGCGACGACGTTGATGCCCTCTGCGGTCGTCTTCCGAGTGACCTCTCACTCTCGTATAAACAACTAATCACTGTTTCTTAGACTTTTCAGTCGTTTCCCCACATTTCACGTGATACAAATGAAAAAAACGAGTTCATTTACAAAACCTAATCAATAATGAGCAAATTAGTCAATCAATCAATAGTCAATACATACACGATATTAATCATATACAAAACAGATAAAAGACAAACCCACACCGAAACCCGTGATTAACACAGCTGTGGGTCCGAGTATTATTACAATCAGAGCTAAAACAGCGTGAAACGTAGCCATTTCAACATGAAACGTACAGCGTGGCAGACGGAACCGTATATAGAGGATACTGCGTACCTACACTCTGGGCTCTATTTCTCGCTTTCCCTGGCTGCGATAGCAGCAATCTTCACATTGTCCTTGTTGTTGAATTCGGAGATGAATCTGAAAGAGAGTGGGTGAGAGAGAGAGAGAGAGAGAGAGAGAGAGAGAGAGAGAGGGGGGGAGAGAGGTACCGACCGGAACACTCCATCCTGCATCCATGCGGGTGCGAACGAGAGTGGAATGTAGAAAAGTCGCGAGTCCCAGCCGCAGTGATAGCGCGAGCGCGGGTGCCTACAATCGCAGACAGTTCTTGGGAATGAAACACATGTTCTTTGTTCTTTGTCGCATTTTCACCATAGCTAACGCCATAGCACCATTTGCGCACTTTTTATCAAGGTACATTGCCTAGCACATTATAAAATTCAATGAATCGAAAACATAATCGATAAATCGGTAACCCCTCCTACCTGGCGACACAGGCGTGGAAGTAGTTGTCGACGACGTAGTGGAGTCGGTCAGAGCCCAGAGAGTGCAGAGTGCCATTCCACGAAGACACAACTGCAACGGGGGCGAGGTAAGGAGAGGGAAGGAGGGGACGGGGCACTGCGAGGGACAATCTCTCTCTCTCTCTCTCTCTCTCTCTCGTGCACACTCTCTCCTCTCTCTCTCTCTCTATCTATCTATCTTTCTCTCTCTCTCTCATGCGCTTGCGCTCTCTCCCCCCCTCTCTCTCTCTGGTCCCTCGCAGTGACCCTCTCGTATTAGACCGACACCGGACACGTGAATAAGTAGGACAGAGTGCAGTGGGTGAGGACAGAAAATCAAGCGACATAGAAACACTCAAACATGTAATGCTGTAAAGGGTTATCGAAACGGGAAAAAGAAAAGTGGGCGGTGCCAGGGTGGGCGTGGCTCCCGATCAGACTCACAACAGTCCTTAAACTGGTCGCCGTACTCCTCGCGAGTAGCTTGGGGAAGCGCGTTCCAAACCTGGAGAGGACAACGTTGACGCTTTTCATGCGGGCCCAGTGCAGACGCCACAGCGGATCCCGCAACTTCTTCCCCACTCCGAAAGCCAACACGAATGACAGCTGGAGAGGTGGACACGGCACTTAGTGCGTCCGTCAGACGCGCCGAGTGCCGTACCACTACTGACTACTACTACAGTACCCTACCTATCTCTCTACACTCTACTGACTACAACTACAGTAATCTACCGTAACTCCGTAACCCTGTAATCAGTGAACAAACTCGCCGTTTCTACGCGTTTCTCCATGGCGGGTATGGAGAGGAGGGGCGTTTTGAAGGCTCCCGGCTCGAGCAGCGAACAACGCACGCCCCACGGACGCAGCTCCTGCCTGCAATCCAGGGAGGAATACTTGATTTAGGGTACATACTTCATGAAATCAAGAGAGAGACATCATTCATTAGTATTAGTAGTTCGTCCTTCATTAGTCCGTCATTAGTAGTCATTTCATTCATTAGTAATCCTCGCAACTATATTGTGAGCATTCCGCCACCCCGTTTTATCTGTTTTGTAATAGGTATGAGCCCCCCATAAGTAGCTGATTGATTACACCAATTAGCCTAGGGCCAGCTTCATATTTGCTATACCCTGTCCGCTATATTCACTTATTCGTGTATGTTATGTCACGGCAGATAAACATTATTATAACAATAAAGAATGTTAAAACAATATATACCTGATAGTGTCCATGTATGCCTCGACTCCGTACTTGGCGACAGAGTAGGGACCACCGAACGGAACGGACAGTCTGCAATAGATTACAGTAATAGTTACAGTAATAGTACACTTACAGTAATAGTTACAGTACCTCAGTAACACAATGTCGTCTACTACCACTTCTTCTCTACTGTTGCTCATCGCATAGACAAGTAAATACAGTACACCAGTACCGTAGTCGATACTACAGTACCACTTCCCCTATCTACCGTACCTGCCGGACACGGACGACACGGATACGATGCGACCGCCGCACAGCTTCACGTGTTGCTTGAGAGCCTGGAAAGAGATTTCACCCGATCCCCCCTATCGTCTCTCTCTCTCTCTCTCTCTCTCTCTCTCTCTCTCTCTCTCCATCCCTCCCTTCTCTCTCGCTACTAGAACCACAATCCACATGAACTGATAGCCCACCTGTGTGACGCGTATACTGCCGAGGCAGTTGACGTCGAACGATCGCTGGTACGTGTCCGGGGTGGTCCAGTCGTCGGGTCCATAGATGGTGAACACACCCGCGTTGTTCACGATCGCCCACAGCACTAAAGTAGCCGTCAGTCAACTCTCGAAACTACGCTCGGAGGCGTTTTGATGGGACTATTTCGAAAAGAGACTGACCACGCCGTTAAAACAGGCGGCTGCATTTGTCTAGTGTCCAGGGTTGTTATCATATTTGTAATTATTGATTTGATATTTCTGATACATTAGATTCGATTTATGATTCAGAATTATTGTTTCTAAATAAACCCCACACTGGTGAATGTTTGTTTCGTCAATCGTCGATCACTATTGGCCAAGCCTATACAACAATGGGTTATACGTTTCCGAATAATTATATTCCGCACAAACTTCTTGCGAGACAACAATCGAGATGTTTCACTGCCAAAATCTTCTATTCGCGCATCATTATCGCATCATGATTCAACATTTAAAATCTCCCTCCTTGAGATCCATGCCAACACCACACGAAGTAATCACTCATGACTATGATTCAATCCCCCTTTCTCTCCCCGCTGCCTGCCAACACCACATCATTCAATCAATAACACGCGAAATAGTGATCAGAGAAAACGAATTTGGATCAAGTGGTTTCGACTCCTAGCATCTTACCACTTGAGCCTTCCATCAACCCCACCCCCACCCACCCTCTCCCTCCTTCAGCTCCCTCCGCACCGTGTCTGCCGCCGCGTCGACACTCCGCTGCTCGGTGATGTCCAGTCGGAGGGGCATGATCCGACCGGCAGACGGGGACGAGGCGGCCGGGAACGAGGCCACTGCCTGCATCAATCATCAAATATGTATCCAGTCCATGGGCAAAACTGCTTATGCCTGTAGACATACACAAAACACAACAATGACGCACGCGAAAAAGAGCAAAGGAAGAATGCATCTGGATCCAACGGTTTCGACTACTGTCTCCTGTCACGTATAGGCAAAGGCCCGGTTGCAAGTGAATCAGGTAAACTTCATACCGAAAAAAGTTCTAGCACAAGTACGTTTCCCATAATCCATAAAACACATATAGTGTGGCACAAAAGGGATTGCAATGATTTGCATATTTCCCTTTAATCTGCCCTATCCATGAAACGTCATCACTCTGGTCGACGATACAGTACTCTTTTACAGTACCCTGTACTCTTCAACCACCCAATCAACTAATATAACCATCGTCGGAGCTACAGTACCTCTCTACAGGCCTCTTCACATATAACCATCGTCGCAGCTACAGTACCTCTCTACAGGCGACTGCCTGCATGGTTCACAATCGAAACTGTCACTACTGTCACCAAGCTACAGTACCCCTCTACCGTACCCCCACACCCACCTCCTCCGTGAGACATCCGGCGAATACGGGCATGCCCGCCTCGCTGCACTTGGCTGCTAGCAGACGGCCAAAGCCCGTGTCGCAACTCAACGAATACATTCATGTTTCCCCGCCTCATGTACGTTTCAAACAGAACACATACTACAAGTAACGAATCATAAAACATTGTAGCTACCATCTTGTCTGAAATAACAATCACCATCACCTCTCAACTTTCGTCTTCTGAAAAAAAAACTATAAACATAATCTCACTATCTTTCGCTATCTCGCTCTCCCTCTCCTACTCACCCCGTGATAAACACTGCCTTGTTGTGCAGCGCTGACACCTTGGGCAACTCCCACAAGAATCTGAAAACATGTCATTGTTTGTCAAGTGCATGCCTACAAGTCTTATAAAATATTATCTCACGTCAATCTTGAAAAGTCTCACCTTGCGATAAAATAGCTGGGCACTGCGAGAAGAGCGAGCTGCCACCACTGCAGACGTCTGCAAGGGATCTATCTTTCTCCTCTCTCTCTCTCTCTCTCTCTCTCTCTCCCTTTCCGTCTCCCTCTCTCCCCCCTCTCTCTCCCTCTCCCTCTCTCTCCCCTCTCTCTCTCTCTCTCTCTTCTTCCCTCCCTCCCTCTCACCTCACTGCCTCTGGCATCTCTGGCAGTTTCTCCCTGAGATGAGCGGCCAGCTCGCTTCCATACTCGCTCCACTCGCGCGCCAACTGAGAGAACGCCACCATTCTGAATACGGTATGTATGTTACCTTATTAATAGTATGCTTACAATTATTAGTAGCATATATAAATCCAACGTCGAACGCGGATAACGTGAGATTTCTCTTTGACGCAAACAATGAATTATGGAAGAACAGACGAGAGTCATAACAAACGCGGCATACATGACGTGTTCAATAGCGAATGCGTCACATACATGCACTCTAAAAATTCAGAACCAAAAAAGAAATCAAGATGCAAGCCTAATATATAGAAAACGGCCTGTCCGTCTGTATAGCCCAGCCGCAGCCAGCGTGCGAGACGCGCCGGGTTTGCACTTTCTCTGCGTGAGCATGTGATTGCGAAATCATCCCCACATAACCAGGAGGAGAAGCGCCGTAGGCGTGACTCCGACTGGTAGATATAGATAGGGGGACTGATTTTGGGAATGAAGATAAACATATGCCGCTTCCAAGATGGTAAAAAAAAAATCGTCGTTTTCTCATCAGTTTGAAGGTGTTAGCCGAAATTTTTCGGCCATCTTTCGGCTATAGAACTGCAATTGCAAAGAATACTTTCTCAAAAACCATTTCGACAGCGGTTCACGTATGCGTCCGATGCGCGTCAAATGATGATCAAAACCAATCAAATGATGAAAGAGATGAAGGCAGAACAGACATGTCATAATCACATAAGCAGCACAGCGCCGGGCCGCAGCGATCAGAGAATGGTGGCCGCTCTCCCCCTCTCTATCTCTGTCTGTCTGTCGCTCTCTTTCTCTCTCACTTTTTTTCCAAACACTCATGACATATGAACATTAACGAACAATGCGAGCGCGCCTGTCACCGGACAAAGTGTTGTAACAAGTTGGGAAGAAACTGCGATGTGGAACTGCGAACAGCAGCACTCGTAGTGAGTGAGGTGAGAGTGAGGGAGTGAGAGACATGTGACGCTCGCGGGGAGGGAATCAGCACTCACGATAACAACCGGGCACAGAGAGCGAGCAATGTGCTGACAGCGGAGAAAAGGGAACACGAGTGACGACTAGAGGCTATAACTGTCAAACGTATGTACAATCCATTAGCATTAAAATCAGATGACACAACAGGCAGATAAGCTGTGAAGACTGGCACGCACGCAGTTGGTAGACACTGCTGAAGTACCCCATGACTGCGATGCACAGAGAGTGACGCAATGCAATCTCTCTTTCTCTCTCGCATCTCTCTCTCTCTCTCCGCTCCCACTCACCGCATGCATAAAGACAAGCTACGTGCAGAGCGAAAGGAGAAGATATGCAAACCAAACCACATCTCCAGCTCATATGAACCGCTACGAAGAAGGCAGAACAGACATGTCGAAGACTAGAAACTTGCAAATATTAGTAGACTAGGTAGATAAGTAACTTAAAATAACTATCAAAAAAAATGTAGAGGCGAGCAAGTCTCTGATCGAACAATGACGGTACAGAGCAAGTGATACCGGTTCGATCCAGCCTCTCCCAATTAGGCAAGGTCGTCAACGCCGCCTGCGCAACGCTGCCGGCGGCCAGAGTGGGCGAGGGACAATGCGGATGCGAGAGGAGCAGAGACACGTTCCCGAACCACGACTAGACTCTAGTCATCTCAATGCACATGTGAACGGCCGTTCGATTAAGATCACAGTTCAAACACCATTCACCCCGCTCAGGGTATTTTCTATAGATGGCGCACCTATACGCAGCTTGCAAGATGGTGAAGATTTTTCCATACCCCACGGCCCGGCGCGCGTTCACTGATTTGCGTGAATTTAAACGCACGCGACGCACACGCAACGCGTCTCCTATGCTACAGAAAATCCTCACCTTAATCCTACCGTAACCATGAATCCTGAATCTTAGGACAGCATCCCTTCTTTTTTTGTAAACTTTCTAACCATCCGTTTAGAAAATCGTGGAACCTCGTGAAACGAAATTTAGATGCACGATAACCAAAGAGCAACCACATTAGCATTAGTGACAGCTAGATCGAGGTAGGGTGGATAGGACCACCCACGAAGGTTCACGACTCTCATCTTTCTTCAACATATCCAAAAAACACTACAATTCGCAACTTTATGCCAACAATCGCATAATATACCGACAACATACATTCCAGTGAAAATTGGGAGAGCCGAGTTGAGTTACGAAACATACATACAATAGAAATAACATATTCAAAATTATTAAAAAGGAGTCGACGCATCGAAGTCCCTCTTTTGGTTGCGTTGCTCACAAAAAAAACTCAAAACACATACATGGTTCAATCAAACATGATAATACTCACACTTACATATTCTACGAGAAAAAAAAGATGGGGGACAAGGCAAAGAAAGTAAAGCAGAGGCGCTCTAACAAAATACATACAAAGAGAGAAACTCCGTCAGCCATCACAACTATAGATGCCGCGCATACGAGGGATAACAAAGAGTGAATGGGGAGAGGGATGCAGATTCATAAATGAACACAGACAGACAATGACGTCGTGGGTGGTCCCGGCTACGTGGGTGGTCTCACTCTACGCGTTGAGCGGCTCGGTGACAGAGTCGCCATTGTCCAGCGTCACCTTGCCCTTGGCAGAAGTCTCCTGAAAGGAAAATTGAACAAAGAATAAAATTGTACTATAAAAGCACGGCAACCTTGGGGAAAACTGCAAACTATGAAACACTTTCCTAGCCTTTTCACATACACAATCTAGTTCTAAACTAGCAACAACTCGCAAATCGAATTCAACAGCTCTCGCACTAGACATAATTCAGGCATCGCAATCCGACAAAAAAGGGAACAGCAATCACAGCTGAAACTAGACCTATCGTCTAAAGACACAACGCTCTCCACAGGCACAGGATGCTTCTATACTCTATCACTGCTCCTACTCCCACCCCTCCTCCTCCTCCTCCTCAACACTTCTCCGTCGCCACAATGTCCTTGGGCATCTCGGCGCGAATCTCACGCGGCAGCGCCCCATTCAAACAGATAACACTTAGAACAAAGAAACCATACATATAATCATGTGAGAACTAACTCAAGCTTTCCGTACGTGGCTCGGCTGAAGTGGTGGATGAACATGATAGAATTTAATTTTCGTACGTTTGATATTTTTCCTAGATGGAAGAATTTACGCTCTCTTAAAGCAGTAAAAAAAAAACAGGTGAGGGACCAAATAAAAACCTAGCTTCTCAAGCTAACTCAGTGTGGCATCAAAGAATCTCAGCAAATTTGCCTACCTTGTTTCTCTTTTACATTTTTAATTTTCGTACGTTTGACGTATGGAAGTGATTAGTTAATTAAACTTCCGCACGTACGTCATCCTCCGGAATATGATTTCTCAAAGCGCCGGGGTGTATGAAAGAAACTACAATTACTAGACTACGTCACTACGTCGTTTCTGGTTCCTCTCCTCCTTCTATCCGTCCCATTCGAACAGAACATCGTTAGATAAACTGATAAACTAGTGACAACTATTCTACTACGCCATTTGAAAATCAAACCGACAATTGTTAGATAAACTAGTGACAACCACTCTACTTCTTCGCTCCCCTTTCTCCTCCATCATCAAACTTCTACCAGTTGCACTATTCAAGAGCGTCGTTAGATGGAGTAGACTAGACCGTATGCCAACGGCAACCATACAACTATTCTACCACTCCTCCTACCTTATCGGCCTGCTGTGCCCTGTTCCTCTCGGCTTCGATCCTCTTGTACACCGGCTTGAACAGCGTCACCAGAAGCAACACCAGCAGACCTGCAATCAAGCAGTTAATCATCATCATATCTGCAAAAAGACATAGACGAGTACAGTAACCATCACCAGACTTTTTAACACTTGTGATGGACTCCCTTGTCCTATCAACAGAATAAGCAGACCATAAACTATGACAACTAGCAACACTTTAAGAAATACGTATCGAGCTTTCTAGATTCTCATCAACGCTGTTCTAATTTAATTTCGAATCATAAAACCATCACCATATCTGCATATCTCCTCTGTCCCTTCCACAGCTCTTAAACTATGAACACTTTGAAAAATACGTATCAAGCTTTCTACATTTTCATCAACACAGTCACGAATCTAATCGAAACCTAGCATACAAGAAGGCAATAAGAATAATAAATTAAATCAAACACAATCAACTTGAGCCTCTCCCCCGTTTCATCCACGACACTGGTCAAATGTGAAAACAACAATCTCACGGACTTTCGAAAATCCAACACTGACATGTGACAATCGAGCGGACGAGAACAAATGAGCAATCAGCACCCATCAAGTGGTCAGTGACCAGCTCCCCTCTCCTTCCCCATCTCCCACCCACCGGCAATGGCGCTGAACACAAGGACCGACTGGTAGTTGTCCTTGGCGGCGTTCGGGTCGGCAGCGTCCATCGACTCGCCCTTCGCTGTGCACACCTTGAAATGGGAGACAGGGTTATTGTACACTTCATAGCATGATTGTGTATGTAGTCATATCATAATGACATATCATCATGATTGTGTTGTCACATTCAGATATAACGATTCCGGATAAACGAATGATTGATTGAGGTTTCCCATTGGATCACAGCTTCACTGTCCTGTCTTCAGATTTTCAAAATGATAGGCAATACGTAATAAAATTATTATTATTATAGCCTTGGGTTGGGGTTTCACCGCCCCCTCTATCTATGACAGACTTCGGTTGCATGTCGCTAGTAAACTATTGCTGTTTCAAGATGCTTTCCACACGTTAATTAAAAAATGAAACCATTTCAAAAACTACACACCACAGCGAAACATACTTTTTAAATGCACGTACAAACTTCAAATCAATAATCAATCAATCAGCCCTCACCTGGACGCCCATCTTCTCGGGCTGGAGCGGGCGGGCAAACTGCTTCATCAGCATCACGTAGATGACAGATTGCAGCTGAAGAAAAGGGAGAATGATAAAAAAACATCCACATTTCCTTAAATTCTCACACTCTTCTCCTACTACCCAACTACCCTTGGACTGCATATTTCACATTGCTCTCCCCTCTCTTTCCATTCTCCCCCTTTCTCTCTCCCCCTCTCCCTCCCTCCCCACCTGTCCGGACAGCACAATCAGACCCGTGCTCGTCGCCTCAGACGCCGGGTAGCAGCACTCGGAAGCCAGCTCCAGGCCCACCTACAAGCACCACAGTCTCTCTCTCTCCTCTCTCTTCCTCTCCCTCTCTCTTATCTCTCCCCCCTCTCTCCCTACCGGATACGTGGCGAGTCCGAGGATGCCAAACAGCACACACGTGATGGCGAGGTACGGCGCGAGATCGGGGTGCAGGGTGAGCTGAAGAAAATTGTGAAATGTACGTCTCACACTTCATTGAAAAACTGAAATGCACCATGCATCACTAATATATCCTTCTTGAGATATCAATTTTGCAGATCATGCCAACTCACGAGCTTCAATATCGCTTCCCCTCCAGTAACACATCTCTCCATTTCTTCTCTTTCCCTCTCCCCTCCCTCTCTCTCCCCTCTCTCACCTGCATGAACACTAGTCCGAACACGACGGCCAGTCCCATCGCCACCTTCATCGTCTCCTCGTACAGCTTCGTCTTGTCCACAAAGATGCCTGCAACGATTACATCTCATATCTCTAAACATGTCTCTCACGGTTTGTCAGATCAGATAAACCTTTGTGATAATTTTGTAAATCTAAATCTGCACGTATTCGTATACACTCACATTTCACTTTCAATCATGTTTTCCTTTCACTTTGATTCCAGAAAGAAGAAAAACCTTGGTGCAATCACCAATTCTACCCAAAATACGCAACACTTTCAAATAAAGTGAATCATACGCTAAACAAAAAAATAAAACAACAAAAAAACAGTAAGCAGTAAGTAAGCAATCACTCCTCATAACTCACCACTGGCCGCCGCTCCGAACACTCCGCCGATAATCATCAGAGCCGCGCACAGACCCACGAACGAGTTCGAGTAGCCAGACGGGCAGAGCAGCGACTGCAACAGCAAATACAGTACTCCTGCCTTACTACAGTATTCCTTCTTTATTACAGTACCCCTCCCCTCGCCTACCGTACCTGCATGACGGTGTAGAGGCAGTTGAACATGCCGATGCCGCCGCCCATCACAAACAGCAGGATGAGGTACTGGCGGTTCGACATGCACGCCTTCAGACCTACAAGTAGAGGGAAAGATACATACAGTCCTTAGTCAGTTCCTATAGTCCTACAGTCCTTACAGTCCCTGGGTTAGTCCTCGGCTATGCGCCATGCGTCGAGCAGCTTTCTCTCTTCTATAGCACTCCTCGATCTCCTCCGCGGGGGGCGATAACATTGATCAATGTTCAAACCGTAAACACGAACTATTACCTATCCACGAACAATCCATAAAATCTATCACGAGGTGAAACATAAAAATCACAACACTGCATTTCCCCGTTGACTCAGTCCATTCTCACTGCTTATCCACCTGACACTACCTATCCCTCCTCTGCTCAGTCCCCTCCCCCCCCCACCCACCCGGCAGGAAGTCCATCTGCTGGACCGAGGCGGAGAACGCGGGCGGCAGCTTCGGCTCCGATCGGGTCACGCCGAAAGTCGCCAGCAGCATGGCAATCTGCAACGGCGAGTTGCCCACTTACATCATCTGCACTCGAATTGTAACGACTATCATTTTTTTTCCTTGTGCAAATACGCATCACTACCAGAATAAGCTAACCGAAAGAATCACCTCAACAATGCGAACCGTCTTCCTTTACACTTCTTACAAATTCATCACTTATGTTTATCAAAAGACCTAAGGAAGGCTATAAAAGAGACTCTCTCTCCCTCCTCTCTCTCTCTCTTCCTCCTCTCTCTCTCTCCCTCCCTCTCTTCCTCCTCTCTCTCTCACTCTCTCACCACAGCGGGCACAGCGGTGAAGATGCACAGCAGGGGCACGTGGGCGGGGTCAGTGACCATCGCCGGAGCGATCACATTAGCCAGCAACACTCCCAGTGGATTCGACATCACCTGCAATCGGGACAATATAGCCGATACAGTACAGTAACCTGCACCATATAATAATAATCTTTATCTGCCAAGAGATTATAGAGACACAATAACACAACAGGAAATGTACAGCGTGGCAAATATTGAGCTGACCCTAGGCTATCTGTATCAAACATCTAGCTACTTATGGGGGGCTCCTACCGGACATATATAGTTACAACATTGCTGTTTTATAACATATGGGGGATGGGGGGAAGGGAATATACAAACACATTGATAGAACAATACTATATAACATAATGTTAACGCATACAAAGAAACGATGGTGGGGGACCAAACTCGGAAAAATCTATTTTTGAAAGCAGTATTTTCAACGCATCCACTGTTGCGATTTCAGAAAGTTTTGAAGGCAAAGAATTCCACAACTTTGAAGCTCTAGGAGTAAACCAATTTGTATTTTTGAAGTTCGATGGAACATGTAATTGCACGTTATGTGATCTGGTATTGTGAAAACGTGATTTGATTTTGGGAATAATACTAGGATCAACGTAGATTTGTGACGTGATTATTTTATATAAGGTTATGATATCCTTATGAATGCGTCTTTCGTAAAGAGATTGAGTTCCCATTAGTTGTAATCTGTGTGGGAAAGATGGGATATCTTGTTCAGGCTGACAGCGTCTAACCGCTTCTCGACTGAACTTGCGTAAAGGTGCCTCTAGCCTTTTTGTCAATAAGCTTTTACTAGATGGATTGAATATTTCCGTACCATACTCAATACATGGACGGATGTAAGTATGGAATAAACGCGTATACAGAGTAAGATCCTTGCTTGTGAAAGCTCTTAAAATATGCTCAACTTTTGCACTAGTGATTTTAGTGACAATTTCTACGTGACTATGAAACTTCAATTCAGAATCTACGAAAATACCGAGATCTCTAACTACCTTTGCGTTCTCAAGAGGAACGCCCTTGATTTCATAGTTACGTTGATGTGACTTACTTTGAATTTGTAGTACTTGCGTTTTGTTGCTTGCAATTGGCAACTGCCATACATCTGACCAGTCAACAACATTGTTAATGCTACCTTGCAGTGATGTAAAGTCACTGGAATATGCTTTGAGATCATCAGCAAAAATGTTACATTTTGTACCAGAATTCATGCAGTTCACTATATCGTTTATAAAAATTAAAAATAAAAGTGGCCCTAGAACAGAACCTTGTGGAACACCGCTTGTTACTGAGAAAGGGGACGATAAGCATTCGTTTACACGCACGTAGGCTATGCGGTTGCTCAGAAACTTTGCAATCCACAAATGAAGCTTAGATTTCGAGTTAATACCGAATTTATCTATTTTGTAAAGCAATTTAGGATGACTAACTTTATCAAATGCTTTTTGGAAATCGAAGTAAACGCAATCGACTTTTGAATTGACTAAATTTTGCTGCCAATCGTTGATTGTTTAGAGCAGCTGTCCTACACAAGACCGCTTCTTCAAGAAACCATATTGAACGGAAGAAAATCTGTGCTTCATATTTAGATGAATGCAGTCTGCAATTATCTTTTCAAAGACTCTACAGACTGGTGATGTAAGTGAAACTGGCCTGTAATTTTCTGGTTTGGATTTCAAACCTTTTTTGAAAATTGGAATCACATAGCTAATTTTCCATTCATCCGGTAAATCTGATTGAAAGTATGACTGTTTGAAAATTAACGACAAAGGTTCTGCGAGAGAAACGCAACACCTTTTCATGATATATTGATTTATTCCTTCTTTCGAGAAAGAGAACTTAGTGGGTTGCCTTTTCAAATACTCATAAATATGATAGGGTTCTAAATTAATTGTTAGATTTAATGGGGGCAATGCAGGAATTTGTGGCGGCACTTTGTTGTTGTCAATAGTAAATGCTGAGGAGAACTGGTTTTTGAAGCATTCTGCCTTGTCTTCATCTGCAACTGCTACGCTATCGTGAGCAGTGGTTGGCATCAACGCGGGAATTTGACTCGCTAGTTTCAATTTGGAGCGAACATATCTAAATACACCATTTGGTTCAGAGAGACACTTTTCTTCAAGATTAGAATAGTATTTCCTAACCGCTTTTCGAATCTTTCTAGAAAGTAGTTTGTATTCGGATTTCGCTTCATCAGAAATGTGATAGTTCTTCCAAAGTACTTTCTTTTTCTTATACATGTCTAGAATTGACTTAGGTAACACATGCCTATTAGAATTTGTGTGTCTATAGAACGGAGTATTTTTCTCAACTGTGGAACGCACAATTTTAATGAATGTAGAGTAATTTTGTTGCGCCGATTTATCTTTCGCAAGCGCAGATTTCCAATCGACTGATGCTATATCATGGTTTATTTTGTCGTAGTCTGCTTTACGATAATTAAAGCGCGGTTTTGATTGCTGAACAGTACAGTTACAAGTGATATTTAGGGTACACATCACTGAATAATGATCTGGAGATCTGAGTGTCTCATCCTTCTCAATTGAAAGAACCAGAGTAGGGTAATTACACAGTATTAGATCTAGGATATTGGAACCTCCTTTTTTAAGCGATGGGAAGTCCACATATTGATCGAAACAGTTGTCGTTAAAAAATTGAAGAAACTCGCAAGATGTTTTATCTCTAGGCGTTGATAAAGTCTGCCAGTCAATTTTAGGGAGATTGAAATCTCCAGAAATTATAGTGCGAGAAGTAATAATTTTGGAAATAGTTTGTAATAATTTAGTTGAGTCGCTATCGGGACAATTGGGTGGTCTGTAAACATTTACAAACCGGAGACATGATTTTTCGGAGAATACATCGAATGCTAGAACTTTATAATCACCACTATTGTCACTAGCGATTTCAGCAAACCTAAGAGTTTTGTGGATTATAGCAAGTATGCCTCCTCCTCTTTTCTTATTGCCAAAACTACGATCTAGTCTGATAAATGAATATTCAGAATTTGACAAAAAAGACATATACACAGGAAAAGAGTGGCAGAGCTGCCGCAGGAACACGTGCCACTTTTTGCTTAGTACTAGCCCCTCTACCTGTAACTAGGCTAGGGGACCAACAACACCTGCGACCGAATACAATGTCCAAAACGCATCGCACCATTCCACTACAGTATCCTCCACCATCCACAGTAACCAATTGTTCTACCGAATTCCACTACCTCCCGGTGGGGCGCGTGAACCCACTCTCACTCTCTGAGAGCCCTACCATCGGCGGCGGCAGTCTTTCAAGATCTTCTACCACGCCTCGCATCCGGAACTGGTCACTTCGCGATGTTCACGCCCATCTACCATGAACAGTCAGGACTCGCGCCGCACTGTTCCAGCCAAGGAGCTCAAATACCCCACTGTAGGATTGTGTGTGCTTCCAGATAACCCATCATGCTACCATTGTATGTACATGTCGGAATCAGGCTGATAAACAAACAAACAAACAAAACAACCTGTACCCCCACTCACTCCAATGGTAGTGGCGAGGGCGCGCTGAGTGTCCGGGAACCACGATCCAGCCACCTGTAAATGGAGACAAATAGACATCTTTCAAACATATTAGCATAGCATGAATAAATTACAGAAACCACCACGAATATGTTTCACGGTCCAGAAAAAACTATTTCGTATGAGTTGCATTCAATACAACTCCAGTCAGGTCACAATACGAACTCACTACATAAGTCACTCCCTCCACTACACGCCTACACTGACCAATAGGTTCCACAACAAAACTGAATACCCCGTACAAACCATCGTTAATAGCGATAATAAAATAACACGACGTCACTCGATCGAGAGAAAGGTAGAAATAGGCTTTTGACGAAATAAGAATAAGGGACAGTTGTTAATGAAAAATCTGAGCCGACCTTGGTGGGGAGGAACATGATGAAGGGGTAGGCGACGGCGGCGAGTGCCTGTCCGCAGATGCCGACCGGGAAGCGGTACTCCATCGGAAGGAACGCAGACACCAGACGGATCAGCGCACCGATGCCGTTCGTCCAGCCTGCGATGCACAACTACATAACATACCCCCATCTACCGACACTCATCCACCCTCCTCCCGTTTTATTTGATGCGATATTAATAAAAATCGATGAACCACGCACAGTTCGTTTCTCCAGTCATGGTAATGGCACAGCGATCTCAACCTCTATTTTTAAACCGGATTTGTACGTTTCACGACAAAGTTATCACCGCCACTCTCTATCTCTAAGCATTTTAATAGTACCTCAGTTCTTAGTATTTTGAGAAACATGAAACAAACTTATAAACAAAGACTGCTAAATCTGAGGTATATGCACATCTAAACATCTAAACCACCCTGTCCCTCCCCTTCCCCGCACCCACCAGCAATGAGAATGGCGCTCCTGGTTCCGAACCGGCCGCCGGCCCACATGGCGAACACTCCCACCGGGATCGTCATCATCATGTACACCATAGAGAACCTGCAACCGACGAGGATAATAGATTCATATGCATTTGACATTTGTGGTGAAAACACGGGATGAAAGAAGGTGATGCATGATTTTCCATGCAACTTGTTCCACTATTACCACTTTCTGTTTCTGTTGCTGTTCCTAATCATTCCTAACACAGATTCCATATTTTTTCACAGATTCCATAATTTTATATAGAATAATTGCCGTGCACCCCCCTTCTTCCCCCTCCTCCTGACATTCCCCATCTATCGGCGACTCTCCTTTTTCTATCCCTCCCCTCGTTCATGCCCTCAGGATTCGCGCAACGACTCCAATCCTCTCTCTCTCTCCCCCCTCTCACCAAAAATCTCACCACACTCACCCCCACCCAAAAACAGCTAACGAACTCGCCGCATTTGCCTTCTCACATCCTCCTTTTCCATTTCGCATTCTGTCTTTTCATCTTTGCCCGGCTTCCTCCACAGAAAAAAACATGCTATCCCACTGCCATCATTTCTAATATCGACACAAACAAATGACATTATCAAATTCAAACACCACCCCTAAAACAGCTAATCAAACAGTCCATACAATATCACGCGGCTAGCAATTTCCACTCACACTATCGCAACCATACGCTGAACACACTATCGGTCAATCTGTCCACGCTCTCTCCCTAGTTACTCGCTACTCCCTTCCTTCCTTCCTTGTCTTGTCACACCCAAATCTGATTGACACCAAACCCCCGCACACACCCAATACACCGATACACACACACGGCGCCATTCCCCCGATAACGCCCCCGATAACCAGTAATCACCACCATGTAACACCCAGAGGACAAAGTGCTTGAACACTTCCCCAAACCAATGGAATCAATCGATACGCACCATGTGGCGGCGCTTCCGCCGTAGAACTCGTTGACGTGGTTGGAGACGGGGGAGAAGGCGATCCAGGAGACAGTGTTCGAGTTGTTTAGCAGAGCCACCACGGCGAGAACCAGCCAGCGGCGGGGGTACACTCTGAAATGGCATGGGGTTGACATTGCTTGCATGATTGTTTTCTTGAACCATGATGCTTGAAGCTGCAACAGCAAAAGAGCTTGCATTATTGTCAAAAAGAAACCGCTATGTATAAATTCGCACTGTTCGTTTGCTTCTTTCACATTCAAGCTCAAGCTCAAACGCAAAGAGTTAAATTAGATGAATGTCTTGAATTCTAATTGTATTCTAATCACACGAAAAGAGATCGAAACATACAGATAGCAACATTGCCTTTGACTATTGTCGTTTTCCGGTAAATGTTTTTCTTCTTTTCAGTCCACCCCACCTCCCATACGCCACAACAACATCCACTATGGAAATGAGGCTAGTTGCTAATCAAAGAAGCGCGCGCAATCATCACTCGCCACGAGTGAGAAAGAGAGCCCGCTTGTGAATCATACAATTAGTCACAACACAACATGGAGTCATGGACTGCTCTATATTCTAGCAGCATCACATTCCAACTACATCGATAATGCAACAAACACGAGCCTCTAGAGATGTGAAAGTAGCAAAACACCCAAAGAAAACAAGATTGCCAACAAACTCACTTGAGCTGCACCTGCTCCTTGTCGTCAGAGTCATCAGTGCCATTGGGTTTCTGGAAACAAATCAATCAATAATTGAATGCTTAATCAATCAATCGAAACAGCCAACCCCCGAACCTTGTATCCGTTCCTCCCTACCGCTCCTCCTCCTCCTCCTTTTCCTACAACCTGCTCCACCTCCACCTCCTCCTCATCGTCCATAAACCCAATCGGTTCGGTCGACACGGGAGTGTAGTCGCCGTCAATCGGCGGAATATTCTTCAGCTCCATTCCTTAGACAGCTAATACCAGAGAGCCGAACGCCAATAGAGTGAATATTAGAGCGACGCCAATTGTGGTGAGGCAACGCCCTCTCTCTCTTCTCTCCTTTTCTTGGCAAGATGGATGCACTCGGAATAAGCAGGAGAATGGCTGGGACGATAATCGATCTACCGATGTGCACTCCTGGGGGGAAAACAAGGAATGTCAAGGAAACACACACGTGCTGGCAAATATGCCCTCCGAATCGGGATGGGTCTGCCGTTGCCTGGCCGCTCAGAGATGACGCATCCGCGAGTCGACAAAAAGAGAGAGAGAGAGGCGGGCGTGGATGGCTCACTCACTCGGCAAACTCTCGCCCGATTGTGCGCGCCTTCTATGCCTCTAGCCTCACGCAGTTCACACGCAATGAGAGACGTTCTCGGCTCAGCAGCAAACGACGACGAATATTCCCAGCGGACAATATGACAATAGCTGGAGCACAAGATGCGTGTGTTCTTCCGCCTCTCCGAGTACTCGAATGAATTCGATGGGCGGGGAAAGCTGCCAAATATCCGAGCAGTGATCCAGGTGAATCAATAGAGAGACACCAGTGAGTGGCGAGGGCTCGGGCTATTCACACACACAAACCAATCACAACACACTGGCAGCGGCGGCCGGCGATTCACTCGCCGATATTTGCGAGCCGCAGCTAGCTCGCCACTATGTGTAACTCGGTTTGGAGCAGTCGTCGCTCGTCGCCTCCCAGCCACTGGAACTGGACTTTGCACCGTGTCTTTGTATCGACTCACAACTACTCTCTAAGCCGCCTTGCCGGGTGGGTGGTGTCGGGTGTTGTTGATGTTTTCGCTTTCATGTTGTTTGCACTGCGAGACAGCATCGGTCGCCACAGTCACAAGTCACATACATTGATGATGAACATCAGATATCAACTAGGGCGATGGGTCAGCTAGACGTCAGCTGAGCCACGTGGTGAGGGCAAGGTGTGATTGATAACGAGGGCGAGAACACCCCACGAACGCTCGTCAATCTCCACGCCATCACTATCAGTATGACATGCTCACACAAACAGAAACTTCCTAGGTGACGCCATCATAGTAGAGCAATGTTAATGTAGTTGATATCGCCCACCCACCCACATAGTTGCAAACGTAAAATAAATAAAATAAGCAAATTAGCTCACCTTGAGATCGGTGAGTTTGATGTCGACCTTTTCAAGCCCGACAGAGTCGTCAGCCGTCATTCCCAACTGAAACAGAGGAAATATAAGAAACTGTGAAGGCAAGGGCTCAAATGCAACACGAATAAACATCACATAATCAAATAACGTAAAGCAATTGCATAACGGGGATTCGCGAAGCGCGAAAAGCGAAAACATGGAAACTCAGTTTGGCTCGGAGAAACAGTGGCGATTTGTCAGCCACGCGGAAATGCAATATGCTAGAAGGAGAGGGGACGCGCGTGCGCTGGTGTGAAAGAAAAGGTCAGTGGGACGCATCGCGCCGAGGGCTCTAGAGATAAGAAAAGCAACGCGGTGCAATCGCCTAGGCAAGCCGCAAGCATCGCTAATGCATCGGATTAAAACATGAGCACGCTTGTTTTACAGATGATACACACTTGTCAGGCAGGCGGGCATTGTCTCTCCTCTTATGAAGCTCGCTATGAGGGATGGGATCGATAGTGACTAGTCTAGGCGATGAGTCGCAGAACACGCCTGAGTGAAGTGCAGCAGGACGAGGTGGGGAGAGAGTAAGGAGAGGACGGCTCTGTCAAAAGAATCAATCGCTAACGAGAAGGTAGGCGAAGCGAATTACGAAAGTGCATAGCCCACCGAGAAAATCACGCCACTCGCCACATGGGTGGGCTCGGTAACCTAGGTATTGGACAGTGCAGCTTTTTCGGAATCTTCTTTGCGCGAGAAGAGAGAGAGGTGTGACGGAATGCGAGAGTCGAGAAGAATAGACGGTCAGTTGAGAGGGCGTGTCGCGACACGCTATGTGTGCCGACACAGCCTTGTACTTCACACACACACACTTCGATAGCCGCCACCGCAAACCGTTCAAACCTAAACTGATGAGTATAAAGAGTACAGTCTCTCTCCGTCATCAAACTAATCTAATCAAATGATACAGGACGTTAAGTGTTTCTTTATTTTGTGATTAACACGCGGTTATCACGTTGATGGCTATCAACGTGGCTACCGCTGACAGAGTTAGAACCTACTCTATGATAATGCCATGTAAGATGAGTACAGATCAAACATATGAACAGAATACAAATAAACGAGAAATTCGAATAATTCAGAGAATCGTCGCCAGTGTCACCCACGATGACGTCATTTTCGAGTAGTAAAACCAATCTATTTCTAGCAATTTTACACAACATGCACAATAGTGCACAACTTTGTCTACCTTTCTTTCAGTAGTTACTTTACTTTATACCTATACTTTTTTGTCTCCCTCACATCATAATTGTGTTTAAAGACTTTGCCAGGTAGTTGTGTCGTTATTGATTGCGTGCGCAGCGATTTAGCTTATCACAAAACACTACAACAACGGAAATTTCTAGCGGCCGCTGCACATTTTGTCCTTGTCTCACAGTGTCTGACCATCTCTCTCTCCCCACCTTCCCACAGCCACAATATCACACCATCCCATTGAAATGTCTGCAGCTGCCGAGTCAGGCTCCGTTCGAATATCGTCTACGCACTGGCAACGCCGAGCCGCCATCAACATCGATCCCCCACGTTTCTTTTCCTGTGTGAACTTTCACTTGTGTTTGTCAAGTCACTCTCAGGTTTCTATCATATTTGCCACCATTACTAGAAGGTATAAAACACAATGGTGCGGCCGCAAACGGTGAGCCACTCACTCCATCACGCCACTCCCATACTTCCATGGTCGGTCGTTCACTCAATGAGGTTGGTCTAGTGAATAGTGGTAACCGGTAGCCATGAATCTTTTTGCCTTGACACTTTCGATGATCTCATCTGGCTGTGTATCATGCCATGACTACACCGCAGATATCATCGCTTCGCAATCGACCTTCAACTGACCCAGTTATGTGATAGCAACAATATCGACTTTCTAATCACTTTCTTGTCGCGTGGCTTACTGACGCGATTCTTTTCTATTTATGAATGCATTCATTTGATGTGTAATATGACGAGTGGGCGTACGTTGATCTCCATTTTCCTCTATGTGATTCGTGATCGTGCCTTTCTTCTTTCGTGATTCGTGATACTCTGTTGTTCTCTCACTCATCCATTCCTCTTCAGTCATGTCGGTCCTGGAGCAGCTCAAGAAGGTCACCACCGTCGTCGCCGACACCGGAGACTTCAACGGTATGGTACCGCTACTTTGCATAAATACTTCGCAAGCAGCACACACGTACGCAATTTTTGTTTCTCCACGACCACGATAATATTAGGCCGTGTATGATGAATTAAAGAAGAAAGATGATTTGTAAAACTAGTTATACTTATAATTACAAGGTAACACACAGTTAGAAATAGAGACGAGGGTTATCCTGCAATCAATGAATCAATCAATATTGTCGTTGCAGCGATCAAGCAGTTCACGCCGACGGACGCGACGACGAACCCGTCGCTGATCCTGGCGGCGTCCAAGATGGACGCGTACTCGGCCCTCATCGACCAGGCAATCGCCTACGCCAAGGCAAAGGGAGGCGACCATACATCACAGGTGTCGAGAATGGTATCATGTAACTATGCGTTTTTCAGTGTTGAATGTGTATTGCGTTTTCACTGATCAAGCCTAGCGAAAGAGCGAGAGATGCTAGAGAGCATGGGAAATTGAGAGACGCAGATCCGTATGTGAGGGAAATAGCGCGCGATAGTGAGAGAGTGCGCGGGAAAGTTAGACGGTGAGAGTGTGGGCGCTGGCGGCTGTGAGAAAAGAGCGATAATGGGCCAAAACGCATCCTTGAAAATGCTTGAAGATGAAAATCCCGTTCATAAGTAACAATTTCCTTTTACATAATCGACCCTCCTGAGTAAAAGGAAATTGTTACTTTCAAACGGGAAATTCATTTTCATGGAGTTTGAGGGGTGCCCAAAATCCCATTATCGCTCAAATATCACGGGTCAGAAAAATCGATTTTTCTGGTCGCGAATGGGTGCGTTTTTCGGCTACCAGCAGTCGGGTGCGTTTTTGAGCAAATTTCGCCATTATCAGAGTCCTGTTATGTATGGAGGCGACAAGCAGACGGTGGGTGGAGTGGTGGAGGGAAGGAGCCGATGGGCCCTCAAGTATCACGGAAGTGTTTGCTAGATGGTAGTAGACGTACAAGTAGACGGTGGGTGGAGAGTCAGCCACTCAACCACTCAACTGGAGAGATTTGGTAAGCCGTAGGAAGCGTTTATGCAGACGTGCAGACGATGGATGGAGAGTCAAGATCAGTCTCTCCTTCCAACGACTTCGGTAACCGTTTCCGTTTCCAAAGTCGTTCGAAGTAGTCGGATGTCATTCGCAAGTAGGTTGAAGTGGTTAGGAGCATTTTGGAGGTAGTTGGGAGGCATTTTGGAAGTAGTTTGAAGAGACTGACCGCTACTCAAGAGTCAACTCGAGAAAGCGGTGCTGTAATAGGGATGTCACTGGTGTGATTGGTAGGCTATAGCGAATCGACGGTCGCTTATTAAGGATGAGATAGAAAACGTGTGCAGGTAGTTGGTTACTGATACATAATGTATGTGGAAAGTACGTACATTCCCCCATTTCAGATTATCACGAACACGATGGACCGTCTGTTCGTCGTCTTCGGAAAGGAGATCCTCCAGGTGCGTTGAAGGCGAGAGAGAGAGAGGGAGGGAAGGAGAGAAGGAGAGAGAGAGAAAGGGAGGGAGGGAAAGAAGGAGAGAGAGAGAAAGGGAGGGAGGGAAAGAAGGAGAGAGAAAGGACGAGAGAGAGAGAGAGACGGAGGGAGGGAGAGAAAGAGGGGCCATGACTGCAGGTTGTCCCCGGCCGCGTCTCGACCGAGGTGGACGCGCGTCTGTCGTTTGACAAGGACGCCTCTATTGCCAAGTCGCTCGCCCTCATCAAGCAGTACGAGGACGAGGGAATCAGGTACGGTAGGAGTACGGTAGGAGGAGATGTACTGTAGCAGCGGGCGTCGAATGAGTACTGTATAAATGTATTGTGAATTTGAAATATTGTGTTTACAATAACACAGCTATTGTCTCTGACAATAACATGATAGTTTATTTTTCAGGTGAAACATATTATTGATGCGTTTCATGAACTTTTTTCAGCAAGGAGCGCGTTTTGATCAAACTCGCCTCGACTTGGGAGTGCATCCAGGCTGCTCGGTGAGTGGAGAGGGAGGAATGGTTAGAGAAGGGAAGAGAAAGAGAGAAAGAGAGAGAGAGAGATGGAGAGAGAGAGAGTCGACGACTTCCTCTTTCAGCGAGCTCGAGTCGAAGCACGGCATCCACTGCAATATGACCCTCCTCTTCAACTTTGAGCAGGCTGTGAGTGGTTTGCCAGGCATACTATAGTTTGTGATATTTACAGTAATCAGATTATAGTACTTTTGTAGGTTGCTTGCGCCGAGGCCGAAGTCACCCTCATCTCGCCCTTTGTCGGACGTATCATGGACTGGTGAGTGAAAGAGGGAGAGAGAGAGAGAGAGAAAGAGAGAGAGAGAGAGGGAGAGAGAAATGGATGAATGGATGTTTCAGGTTTGTGAAGAACACTGACCAGAAGTCGTACACGAGGAGCGACGACCCCGGAGTCCTCGTGAGTTCTATTTATATGTTGATGCTGATAGATGTTATCAGAATGTTATAAAATGGTTACATTTCGATTTTGGTATCGCTAGCTCTTCTCGGAATCGAGATACGCGCGCGTTCGACTCCGGCTGGTGGCAAAGTTTTTGTACTGTATGGTTTTACAATGAAATGACTTTGGAATGGTAAACTTCTCTATCAGCGTTAACTAATCACTTTTTTTGCAAAATTTTCACATAATTGCTCTCCTACATTTCAATGCAGAAAGAGCAGGTTTGTTGACAAGTTCGACTGATAGAATAATGCATGAGCTTTTGTTGCACAACGTCGAATAAAAAATAACACAAACTCTACTTTTACGGTTATTTGTTATCAGAAATTTGTCGCAAAATTGATGTCCACAATATTGTTTGGTGGTATGACGGTTACGAAACATATCATGATTTTTCTTAAGTTTTCTCGTTTCAGTCTGTGAAGCGCATCTTCAACTACTACAAGAAGTTTGGCCACAACACCCAGGTGTGTTTATTGATTTGTTTCCAAAATTTTAATCACTGGAGTTGTTCTGTATCAATTTATTGATTGTCTTCCAGGTGATGGCCGCCTCGTTCCGCAACACGGAGGAGATCAAGGGACTGATGGGATGCGACCTGCTCACCATCAGGTAGAGAGAGAGAGATATAGAAAGAGAGAGAGAGAGAGAAAGAGAGAGGAGAGAGAGAGAAAGAGAGAGGAGAGAGAGAGGGGGGAATAGAGAGGAGAGAGAGAGAGAGAGAGAAAGAGAGAGAAAGAGAGAGAGGGGGGAATAGAGAGGAGAGAGAGAGAGAAAGAGAGAGACTTGAGATGATCATTCCAGCCCCGCCCTTCTCTCCAAACTCGCCGCCGACAACGAGTCGGTCCCCGTGGCGCTCACCAAGGAGGGAGGTGCGTAGAGTATCGATCGACTTATCGATTGATCGATTGGTTACAGCTCTCGCTTCTGCCGAGCAGAAGATCAGCGTGACGGAGTCGTCGTTCCGCTGGGCCCTCAACGAGGACGCTATGGGCACCGAGAAGCTCGCCGAGGGAATCAGGTACGGTAGGGATTACTGTACTTTGAATTTTATATGTACCTATGAGAGTTTGTTTTCAGGAACTTTGCCAAGGACGCGCGCCTTTTGGAGAAGCTCATCGAGGCTCGCCTCTAATTGCAGTAGTCTGAAGTACGGTACTTTGAATTCCCTTCTAATAACGATTAGATTTTCACGTTTGTAGTTAAGAGTTGTGCCATTCCGCGGTATTCTATTTCCCCCACTCTGCAGTACTGTTTGTCTCGCTTTATTTCACTTGTAATTTATATTCCCGAAAACATTGTAGTATTCACAGTGATGAGATAAATTATATTTGATATATTTGATACTTGTTTATACTAGCAAACTAAAATCAATAATGTTTATCGCGATGTAATTGTTTTTAAGTCAAAGCCGACTACCCGTAATGGCTCTTGAGGGCCGCACAATTAGAGGATCACCGAAAGGATTCTGTCGAAAATGTAAGTTTTCGTGTGGTGTGGATGTTTCAACCAAAATAAACGAAGGACGTCATCATTCGCCAAGATCAGCTCGTCGCTAACCCTCAAGAACCTCGGTGGTATTACCAATGACAAGAGAGCAGCGCTGGCTCGAGTCCCGTCTATGCTCGCATGTCTAACTATACCGTTTCACCTTACATGGAAGATGACATGTGAATTCGTAAGACCTTTACAATTTATTGTTTTGTCGGTTTGGTGAAGATATTATATATTCTTATACCTTGAATTGAATATTTAAACTGATACCAACGTTTATCCAATATGAAATTTTGTCATCTTGGCCATAAACCCAACTATGAATTGAACTTTACCAGATTGTATAAAGTTTATACTACTTTATCGGATAAAGTTTATCGGACATCCTATGTTATCCAATCGAATAAAGTGATCAAACTACTTTATCCAATCGGATAAAATGGTCAAATTTGTCAAGTCACAACTTGTTTTCTCACAACTTTACTCACTACGGCATATCGGAAAGTCTCTCTCGGCTTCCCAAGCCGTCTCCGATCTGGGCGATAATTGCTCGGCGCGAATTCAACACCCGACCTTCGACCTCGACTCACACTCACAATAACTTGCATCAATCATTACAACACATATCATTCTATTCGCATCTGTGAATAAGGTTTAAAAAGTTAATGTTTAATCAAAGATTCTTGTGATCCTTGTGTGAAGAAGCCAGTTTGTTGTCCCCCGTCGCACCAGCCGACCCCGGTCTATTGCTGGAACAACGGTACCCGCTACATGTTCGCTGCTGGCTTTGGAAAGAGTTGAACCCGCCGAGTACTTTTTCTACAATGGCTGTTGCAACGTCAACCTATGCGTGAGACCAAGCGCCACCCCTCCTACAAGTCGGATACCGACAAAAAGGAACCACCGACAGATACTTCACGCAGACTGAACCCTTTGTGTTTCATCTCCATTGTTGTACTCTTGATGTCGACAGTAAATCAATCTTGTGATTTACTCCAAAAATATATTATTCGCTCGAAACCATGAAACGAGAAAACTTGAACACAAGTCAATGAAATGCGGTTGATGTGAATGAAAACACCGCCGAAACCAACTCGAAACCAATGCAGCAGAAGCGATACACAACGGTGCATTGTAATTAAGAGTGTTTTAGACGTTGTAAGAAGGTTTGATAAAGACAACAACAACACTCATTGACTAGTGATCAACGATTCTCAAGTCGCAAACAAGTGTTTTGTTTCCCGACATATATACCCAGGCCATCGCCAACGTGTGATACGCGCCGGGTTTGCAATGTTTTTTGCGAACAAATAGGCAAGCCGTTTTTTTGTTGCCGGCAAAGAATATGCAAATTACTGATACGGAAAAGATATAAATATTGCACAGTCGCTGAATGGAAGGACTGTGATCGTCTCTCTCTCTCTCTCTCTCTCTCTCTCTCTCTCTCTTCTGTCACTCTCTATCTCTCTACTCCCTCCAGATGCCTCAGTGTGTCGCCTCGCAATAGCACGTTCAACTCCCGCTTCCGGCTCTTGTTGCGGGGAACCTGTAAATAGAGAGGGAGAGAGAGAGAACGAAAGAGAGAGAGAACGAGAAAGAGAGAGAGAGAACGAGAAAGTTAGAGAGAGAGAGTCGGACCTTGACGAAGAAGATCACGATCGGCGAACGTACGATCGACGTTGCGCACTGCATCGATCCGCGTTCTCTTCACTGTCTGCAAAAAGATGACGTCATTTGTGTTGACTTCACATGACGTCATTTGTGTCTACTGTGTCTTTATTGACTGATGTGTAGTGTGTCTTCTGTTTTCGCGGTAGGCTTCTTGCGAATCGTCCTTCATTCATGTGAATTCGTGAGATGTGTGCATTTAACCTACATAATTTGTTGTTTTGACGGTTTGGTGAACATTTTATATATGCGTAAACTTTGAATAAAACACTGAAACTGATACCAACGTTTATCCAACACGAAAATTGTCATCTTCGTCATAAACTCAACTATGAATTGAACTTTATGTGTTTATAAAGTTTAAACTACTTTATCGTATCGGACGAAGTGATCAAACATAATATAAGAAGATAGTATGCGCTGATCAAAAAGTGTTGTCAACAATCCCTCAATCCTGTACTCGGCTGCCACTTTGGCTTGAGAGTTCAAACGGCGCACGAAATTGCCATAGGGATACTGTGAGAATGTAACGGAGAGAGAAGAGGGCGTACGAGATTTGTAGAGGTGGATTGAGAATAGTGAAAAGAGAGAGAAGGAGAGAGGGGAAAGAGGGAGAGAGGGGAAAGAGGGAGGGAGAGAGGAAAGAGGGAGAGAGAGAGGGAGAGATTGAAGGGGGAAGAAAGAGAAAGGGAGAGAGAGAGAAAGAGAGAGAGAGAGAAAGAGAGAGAGAGAGAGAGAGAGAGAGAGAGAGAGAGAGAGCGAAGGAGAGACCCACTCGCTGATCTGTAGCTGCAGATCCGACTGAACCTGCAAACTCATCTGGGCTGAGGAGAGAGAGGGGGGGGGGGTAGGAAGAGGAACAGAAAGTAATCTCCTTGATGCAATCCAATTAGCGGTTCGTTTGAAGTATAGCAGTATCACATTTATACTGCAAGCAATATCTGTTCTTGGGGAAGAAATAACAGCAGATGTCTATTGCCTTTGGCAGCTGACCTAAAAAGGATGAGGATAAAGATGATCGTGGAATATGTGCTCATCATTCCGACCTACACTCGCCGTTACTTATTATATGTATGAGATAGTCTATTGGATCAAGGTGAGTTCCACTTTTCGATAGCTTCCACAATTCTCTCCCTACACCCCCCTCCCCTCCATATCCCTCTCTCTCGGACACACACACACTCTTTTCTGTCTAATTTTGGAGTAAAATGCACGTGATTATGACATAATCGAAATAAACCGTAGACCAAAAATCGTGATAGGCCTTTTTTTGGAATTGTAAAAACACAAAATTTCCTTTCATTCCGAACAATATTTATGCGAATTAATGTTGAGGGCGCGACATGGGTGTGTGGCCGACCGAGTGTGGCAGACGCGTGTGTCGTCCATACTACCTGCAAGACGCACTCGGAGGCATACTATGGGTTTGCTGCGCGCGGAACAGAGTTCGGATGGATTGTTGTCACTGATAGAAGTGTACGTAATGAAATAGATACATTGAATACTTCAATACTTCTTAATTCATACCATTCAGGAGATAAAGCTGGTTTCGGGCGGCGACATCAACACCTTCGTCTATTTCTCTCACATGTAGCATCTCTAAAGTTATGGAAAGAATATGCGTTCAGCAGATTACAAAATACTTAGAAAAGCACAACCTACTCTCCAAAAAACAATTTGGTTTTCGAAAAAATCGATCCACTAATGCACAACTAATTGAATGTCATATGAATTGGTGCAAGCATATTTCATCTGGTTCCGTAATAGATTGCATCTATTTCGACTTTAAAAAAGCATTTGATACCATCAACCATGACCTTCTTTTCAAGAAACTTGACGCTATCGGTATTCGCGGTAATGCTCTTGGCTGGATAATTGAATTTCTCAAAAATCGCAAGCAATCTGTTATGATAGGATCTAAGCGTTCCTCACCGCGCACTGTTAATTGTGGCGTTCCACAAGGTTCGTGTCTTGGACCCTTGCTGTTCAACATTTTCATAGATAACATTCCTGATAATTTACCAGATGGCGTTTATTATGCGCTTTATGCAGACGATTTGAAAATTTACTTTTCTTTTGATTTTACCAGTACTTCTGCAAAGTCTATTTTCCAAAAAGCCATTGACATAGTCGCAGCTTGGTCAGCTTCATGGGGACTTCAGATATCCACTGAGAAAACTCAAATATTGCATGTAGGCAAGCGGAATCCAAGGCACACTTATATCGTCCACGACTCAACTCTCAAACCAGTAGATTCTGCAAAGGATCTTGGTATTCTCATGAGTAATAACTTATTGTTCCGTGATCATTTCAAACAAATAATTCAACAAACTCTGTATTCGATAAATGATTTTCTTCGGACATACAAAACACGAAATCCCACACTACTGATCTTCGCATACACAACCTTTTTCGCTGTAAATTAGAATATTGCACTGAGCTCTGGAACCCTACTGATGTTGCTTCTGTAAACCTAATTGAGAGCATACAACGCTATTATACTCGTCGTGTGTGTCAGCGTATCGGGCGCAGCCTATCATATCCTCAACGCCTTGAGCTTTTCAATCTTCAAACTCTCGAAAGTAGACGATTCTTGAATGATGTCACATACATTCACAAAGTAATCCACTCGAAAACTATATTGGACTATCATGGTCTTTTTGCAATTATTCCATCTCGTACTCGTGGCTCTCATGAATTTAGAATTGTTCCATCATTTGATCACACAGGCCGTACCAGCACTTTTTTAAGCAGAACCTTCGCAATATGGAATGCGCTTTCTCGTGACCTAATCTCCATCAATGATCCCTTTATCTTCAAATCACAACTCTCTACATTAGATCTCATGCCACCTAGCAAATTGCGCAACCTATAGAGAGCTCTCCCCCCACTTCCTTTTCTATGTAATACTATGTGATTATGTTCATGTTCAATATCATTGAAACCCCGTTTTTACCTGCCGTTTGTATTGCTCACTTTTTGTTTATAATTTCGATTTTTTTCCATGTTATCGGTAATAAACCTATCTACCGTAGTGTCGATCCGAACGCACCCTTCCTTCTGTCTATCGGAGCGGGGCAGATGGTGGTCATAGACCACTTTGTTCTGAAAGCCACCCACAAGCATAAGGATATTATTCATGTGGCTGACTGGGTACGTATTTGAATATACAAATTAACATGTTTACATCTGTTATTTTCAGACGACACCGACTCGCCTAGTAGGAAGAAATGTGACCCACGCCGTGTCGTACAAGGAGATGAACGAGAACCGTAAGAAGCACTATGCTGAATTTCAACAGGAGTATAGGGCTTGGCGTAATAAGAAAGCAGAGAAGGGATTTTTCTTCACATTGCTAGATAAGACTAAGGATATCATTCACGAGTATAGTTCGGCACTTCAGAATCTCGGCACATGCCTTATTTGTATTTGTATTCTAGCGCTTTTGTTTTTCTGCGGTCCTCAGATTCAAGTATTCTGAAACAGTGCGGCAGTATGTTGTTTGTGTTGTTGTTGCAAGCCCAAGGCTTCTAGTGCCCCTGCTGATTTGGAATTGTCTGTTTGCGATGTATAATTTTGTATGTTTTCCTGGAATTGTCTGTTTGCGATGTATAAATTTGTATGTTTCACTCGAAAAATGAAAAAAAAACTCATACAAACATCATACCGCATATATTTTGCATATTCAAACTACGCGCACCGCTACAGTAACCCTCTCGTTCTCTCGCTGTCTCTCACTACTCTCGACTAGACCCCATCTGTGAGACGCGCTTTGAGATACGATTTGAAAACGAGATAAGATAACGACATGCGGTTTTCTCGTAGACCTTCCCTATCACTGTACGGTACTCCCTGCAATGTTTCACATTCCAGTCTCACTCCAGCGACTTTCTGTGCCCTAATCCGTGACACACCGAATGACGCCCTGAGGGCAAACGATCACTGATAAGTCTCTAATTGCAACCCCGTACAAATCAATGACCATAGTCGAACTCGCCACCCTCGAATTAGTCTAGAAACACCTTTAAATCATTTCCCGGACGCATCTGTGAATTTCAAAGTACCGGAAACCAGTACCAGATACCGTAACCCTATATCTGAACGTGTCTGAAACGTGCCCGGAAATTAGATAGAGACCATGAAACGGGTACCGCTAGACTCGTACGGGATCGGAAAAGGTCCCTGTATACTCTTTCCCTATGCACCCTCTCTCTCTCTCTCCTCTTACTCTTTCTCTGCTATCTCTCTCTCTCTCTCTCTCTCTCTCTCTCTCTCTCTCTCTCTCTGTCTCTCTCTCTCTCTCTCTCTCTCTTTTTCAAAATGCCAAAGGCAGAACATTTAAAATTTGAACCATGTCATAAGATGAGCGAAACTTTGAAATTACGAAATTGGGTGGGTTGAGGTCTGGGAAGCCACAATAAGTGAAAGACTGTCTGAGCGATTTCTGCATTCGCTCAGATTGTCCCCGAAAGACATTTTGAGCGATTCTCTATTTGAATGTATTTGAGACTTTTTGAGCGAATTCGAGACAGTTTGAGCGATACTCGATACAAACACGAACACCAAGTAAATAAAAACATTCATTACAACAAAACCATTATGAACTTATATTACAACATTTTGAACAATTAACAAAATGTAAATATATAAATATATGAATATGCATATAAATCTAGAATATGAGTTTATACAATGTATAAGAATCAATCAATCAATCAATCGTTTATCCGGAATCGTTACATCTGAATATGACAACACAATCATAATGATATGAAGAATCATACAGTAGTGCCTAAGATGCTAGATACATATTAGGCTAACGCCGGGAAAAACCATGTAGGCTACGAGGTTAGTGGTGGTAAGACGATACTTGATCGATAATCATTCCTGGACCATTAGAGTACCATTATGACGTGAAGAGCTCCGGGGTTTCCTTTGTTTTCATGCCAGTTAGTATCTCCTCGCGCCATAGCTGCTTCCACATGAGGGTACTTCACGCCGCCTCACTGGTTATTCGGGAAGGATTCTTGTCGATGACCGAACATGCGGCGGCGGTGGGGCAAAATGAGGACCCGACCGCACGCCGCGGGGAAAAGAAGAAGAATATATAAGAATGTGTAACTAGAAAGATTGTATTTCATTAAATGAAATTTGAGAATACGAAATAGTCAACATACGTTTTTTTCAAAAAGGCTACCTGCAACAAGTAACAGAACGGGACTATATTGCACCTGCCTAGAACGGTCTCCACAGGCTGGAAGGAGGGTTGGTAGATGGAGGAGTGGGGTATTCCGGGAGACTGTTGATTATCTGATCGGGGTAAGGGCTCCACATCTGAAACAATTTATATGTTCCAACGTAGAATTGAATAGCAAAATTCTAATTTGATGAACTGATAACGTAAACAAATATAACCAACCACGCCCGTCGAGTGTTTTCCTGTACTTCCTCCTATCGTGCTGACTGCAGACGAACCAGTCGTCGCCGAGATGGAATTCCTTTTCAAGTTGCGCATCACCTACAAAATATAATCTGAGCATTGTATACCAGAGAGAGGGAGACGGAGAGGGAGAGAGGGAGAGAGGGAGAGAGGGAGAGAGGGAGAGAGGGAGAGAGGGAGAGAGGTAGAGCGAGAGGGAGAGGGAGACGGAGACGGAGAGGGAGAGAGGGAGAGAGGGAGAGAGGGAGAGAGGGAGAGAGGGAGAGAGGGAGAGAGGGAGAGAGGGAGAGAAGGAGAGAGGGAGAGAGGGAGAGAGGGAGAGAGGGAGAGAGGGAGAGAGGGAGAGAGGGAGAGAGGGAGAGAGGGAGAGAGGGAGAGAGGGAGAGAGGGAGAGAGGGAGAGGGAGAGAGGTAGAGCGAGAGGGAGAGGGAGACGGAGACGGAGAGGGAGAGAGGGACAGAGGGAGAGGGTGACGGAGAGGGAGAGAGGGAGAGAGGGAGAGAGGGAGAGAGGGAGAGAGGGAGAGAGGGAGAGAGGGAGAGAGGGAGAGAGGGAGAGAGGGAGAGAGGGAGATGAACAAACCTCATAGGTGGGCGTGTCCTCCGATGACGCCCCGTTGACCGCGTACGGCAGAGGTCCAGCAGGAAGAATGGGCATCGGAAGGGGCGGAGGGTTCAACGACTGAGGAACACACGGCGCGAATTGGGACCAGTGCAGCTAAAATAATAATACGCAAAATAATAATACGAAATTTGAATGATGTTAACGTACTTACGTAATGAGTAATGAGCATAAATAAAACGGATTCCAGTGGGAAACGGCGGGTTGTGCGCTGATCATCTGATTCGGGAAGGCGGATGGATGAATGGGTAGTGGGAGAGGCACGTACGACATGTTCCTCGTCTACAACATACACATTACAAAATGAAAAAGAACAAAAACGAACAAACCTGGAGAATTCCGCCTTGTCCATCTCCCCTCGGCAGACCATTTCCCTCGGAAGTTCTCCTCCCGCGGCTGTCCATCTCCCTCCGCACCGATGGAGGAATCTCCTGATGCGGCAGACTCACTTTTTTTGTTGGAGACGGCGTAACTCGATTTTTCTCAAAGCGCTAAAACAGACGCATGAATCGACAGTAGTACTACACCATACCTGAGAGACCCGGGAAATGCGACGACACCGTTGTTCCAGAGTTTCACCTGGTATTTCTTCCTTCAACGCAGCCAGGACTTCACCTGTTGCGTGTACACCAGATGACTGAAAAACCATTATTCCAACAATAAAACATACAGACATACCGCTTTGCAGGTCTTGAAACGTGGGTTCTCCCTGCTGAACACGTGGGATGTCTCTTGAGCGCTCATTTCCACTACCATTCTCTGTAGAAAGTGGGACAAAGATGAGCGTCGACCGTATTTAGCCTAAACGCTTTGTTTTAAAACAAACAATGAAAAAAATACAACAACAACAATATCAACAACAATATCAACAACAATGACATACCACCAATCCACGGTTAGCACTTTCCATCTTGTTGGATGTGATCGGAAGTCCCTGTAGTACTCGTGCGTGTTGATTCCAGGCTTCGATTTGATAGCGCGGCCGAAGTCCTGTGGCTGGGCATCCCGTCCACATCTTTTGAACGTAGTCCACAAAGGCTGAAAAAATAAAAACTGTGAATAATAACTGTAGTAGACGTACCGTGTTCTGCGCCATACGTTGCTTTTAGCTGATTGAACGAATCAACGACGGTGTCGGGCTCGATGAAAATCAGCCCCGACAGCGAGTTATAGAAGCGTTCAAGTGAGATTGACGCTGTCGCACCTAAAATATTGATGTCCTATAAAATACGTGGTGCTCATACGTAACTAACGTCCCAATCTGAAACCGACTTTCCACCCCGACCTTACAGAACTCGTTGGTGTGCTTCAACCATCTATGTTTTTGAACATAACTATGATTGTCTGAATAGAACAGATAGCGACAGTGCAGTCGAACACACTTTGCATCAAATAGGCACATATGCATATTTTCAAAATTTGCATATTTTTATCAAACAAAGAATGGGTGTTATCAGCAGCAGTGATAGTAACTGTTAGTAACGATGCATGTCACGGTACTGCTCAAATTGAGGCAGGACAGCAAGTTCTGTGTGGTCGGGGTAGAAAATCGGTTTGATATTGGGTGTTTTAATCATACGTACCTCCTTTCCGATGGTATTGGAGATACAACGCTTGCTTTATGTGAAAATAGCAGTGTACAATCTCAACACCTGGTGTGAAACGATAGAACGCGTTGGTGGCGGCCAGCTCGCAGTCTGTGTATAAATACTTTTATCCTTAAAAAGTAACTAATAATAGCATACCTATGTTCACTCTCGCAAACACCTTCCACTTCTCTCCAAATAAAAGCTCGAGAATGGATAGAACTGCGACATACATCCGCTCCGTATGACTGTTCGCGACGCACACAACACCATCCACGAACGGCTTATTCTCCACCTGGTTTCACAAGAAAGTTTTCCTTTCAAAAAGTACATACCAGGGATGCGAGTCTCCATAGCTGTGACGTGTCCTCCGGCCTCGCATCATACGTTCCGTCTGCAGAGGCCGCTTCACTCTCCGCCAAAGCCGTCAAACCAGAATTGCATCCATACAGCATGAAGTTCAGAGCGGGATCATTCTCGCATCCGAGTCCGTTGTAGATAATTAGCCGTTCATCTGAAAACAAACATCAAAACAATGGAAACTATCAGACTAATTAAACAACGTGCCGTTTAGTTTGTAGCTGTCCGGATTCACAATACCCGCATTTTCACGTCGCGCAATGCGAGTAGGAGCACTAGCAGCCCGATTGACACTGAATTCATGCACCTCACAACGCGTAATGCTTAAATGCATGAATGTTAGGAACGCGTGAGAATCATGACATAGGTTTTGCTTAAAAATACGTTAGTTTTTTGATTATATAAACGATGCTACATATTTACTCACAACTTGCGCATTGTCTTCTCGTTTGACTCTTCGTGAGCAATCAATTTTGTTAGATTTTGGAGCATTGACACTGCACTGTACGTTGTGATGTTGGTAGTTTGAACGAGTTCTCTCACTTTCTGACGTTGGTTTTGCTTCTGAAACCAAGAATATTTTTAAAAAATACCATTAAAACAACCCACCAGAGAATCAGCATACAGAGAACGAGTACAGATGTGGGAAGTCAGCGACGACTTTTTCTTTTCTTCGACAGTAGCATTGCTACTCTTGATCAACTCTTCACGGCGAATTGTCACTCCAGCTCAACACTTTGAGTCGATACAAGTAAAACACATGAACTTGGAAGAGTCAGTCCACGTACGAGTGACCGGCTTGTACTTGTGGCCTCCCCTGTATAGGTGAATGCGTTGTTGCTTGCTCCACACCCTGAAAATGATGTTTTAGTTTTCATTTGAAGTTTTTGTTGCTAAACAGTAGAATCGTCCATCGTTGGAAGTTTCAGGAGATAACTCGGTGAAATACTTTCGGATGAAAGTATCGATGCTCGCGTCTATGAAAGTACATGATACTATCATCATGGATCCCCTCACTAACCAACTTCTGTCTTCGTTTTCTGTGTTCGTAGCTCTTCCTTTCCTTCGCTAGACGACAGCACCTTGATGTTGTCGATGAACTGCGATGGATGGACAAACTCATCCTCATCCACTTCTGGGACTGTAGTTGAAACAGCTGGTAATCCCAGTTGTTGAAACCGTCGTCTTATGTGACTTACACACACGTCGTGCGACAACTCCTGAAAAATTAATGTTTGGAATGAAACAGCTCGAACTCGCACCTTATATTTATATTCGCCCTTCTGATAGCAGAATGTGGTGGGTGTGGGAATGAACGTCTTTCCTTCCATCTTGACGAGATTAGAACCCGCTTTCTTGCTCTCCTTCTTCTTGCCGTCATCCTTTCCCTTCTTCTCGGAGACCTCAAACCAAATTAATGAAATTATGAAAGAGCAGGTGCGCATAATCGCAATTTGCAACTTCAAAGCAAAAACGAACCGCCGACGACGGAACAGCGCCTGCGGACGCATCCGTGGTTGCACTGGAACTGGCTGGCGAGCTCGAAGGTGCGGTACTACGCGTACGACGGCGAGAGTCGTCCTTTGCCTTCTTCTCGGGGGCCTCAAACCAAAAGAAATGAAATAGGAGCAGGTGTGCATTATCGCAATTTGCAATTTAATGTAAGAACGAACCGCCGACGACGGAACAGCGCCTGCGGACGCATCCGTGGTTGCACTGGAACTTGCTGGCGATCTCGAAGGTGCGGTACTACGCGTACGACGGCGAGAGTCGTTCTTTGCCTTCTTCTCGGGGGCCTCAAACCAAAAGAAATGAAATAGGAGCAGGTGTGCATTATCGCAATTTGCAATTTTAATGCAAGAACGAACCGCCGACGACGGAACAGCGCCTGCGGACGCATCCGTGGTTGCACTGGAACTTGCTGGCGATCTCGAAGGTGCGGTACTACGCGTACGACGGCGAGAGTCGTCCTTTGCCTTCTTCTCGGGGGCCTCAAACCAAAAGAAATGAAATAGGAGCAGGTGCGCATAATCGCAATTTGCAACTTCAAAGCAAAAACGAACCGCCGACGACGGAACAGCGCCTGCGGACGCATCCGTGGTTGCACTGGAACTGGCTGGCGAGCTCGAAGGTGTGGTACTACGCGTACGACGGCGAGAGTCGTCCTTTGCCTTCTTCTCGGGGGCCTCAAACCAAAAGAAATGAAATAGGAGCAGGTGTGCATTATCGCAATTTGCAATTTAATGCAAGAACGAACCGCCGACGACGGAACAGCGCCTGCGGACGCATCCGTGGTTGCACTGGAACTTGCTGGCGATCTCGAAGGTGCGGTACTACGCGTACGACGGCGAGAGTCGTCCTTTGCCTTCTTCTCGGGGGCCTCAAACCAAAAAAATGAAATAGGAGCAGGTGTGCATTATCGCAATTTGCAATTTTAATGCAAGAACGAACCGCCGACGACGGAACAGCGCCTGTGGACGCATCTGTGTTTGCACCGGAACTTGCTGGCGACCTTGAAGGTGCGGTACTACGCGTACTCCGGCGAGAGTCGTCCTTTGCCTTCTTCTCGGGGACCTCAAACCAAATTAATGAAATTATGAAAGAGCAGGTGTGCTTAATCGCAGTTTTCAATTTCAATGCAAGAACGAACTGCCGACGACGGAACATTTTTTAAAAACATTATCAACAATAACTCCATGAACAAGATCTTTTTGGTCCATACAAAACTAACCGTTGCAACATCTTCTAGTTGTGCTGAACCAGTTCGATGCCGCTTACGACGTCCCATTTCGCTGATGAAAACACAGATGTTTTATTATTGAAAGCAATTTGTGGTACACTAGAAAACTGAAAAAAGCAAACATATAAAGAATAAAATACCGTGGACAAACACAGCCTTCGGAAAATATGTTAGTTCTCACTAAATACTGAACACTTCTTCGATATTACACAACCAAACACAATAATCAGAGATGTAAATGTAATAATTTTGAAATAATGTTTCGGTAATGATATTCTTTTGTTAATCTCAAATTAAACATAATCAAAACATTAACAAAATGTTGTTCACAAATTAAAAAAATACAACTAAAATGAGTTGATCTCATGTATGCATTGAATGAAGATTCGACGAAACAATATGATCAACAATGTCCATAGACATGTTTGATGGTCATGTCTAATGGATGAACCAACAACAAAAGTCGCTCTAATCGTCATTCGCTCAGATTGTCTTTTCTTTAATCTATGCCGAACGAACATTCGCTCATACTGTCTCTCTCACCACGGTTCGCTCGGAATGTCATTTCGCTCAGTGTGGGGGGTATACTTCTCGACGACTATGTCGAATTGCATGACTCGATGCTGGCGGAAACGCGGCAACCGGACGGAATGGACGTTGTCGACCGTGTGAGTAGTTCACCATTGTTGTTTGCTTTTGCGAAATTAATGATTCGCTTTAGATAATGCTTTAGCTTTAAATAATAGTAGGTTTATAGCGTTTCGTGACGATGTGATCGCGCGCGGTCGGGTGCGGAATTATTCCCCCCATTCCCCTCGCCGCCCCTCGTCGCGATTGGCCCCTCGGAGAAACCTGTTGAAAGGCCGAGGAACTTCTACAACATCGTCATCTACAACGACAAACAGGTGCTCAAACGCCTAGGCGGAGTTATATACGATGTCATCATCCATCAAAGTCATATCTTATAATCTACACTCGATCCGTGACCCGATTAGACTGGACGTGTTTGAAAACGCTATAAACCTACTCTCATGGGATGTGATAGCAGTGCAGGAGACGTGGAGAGACGGAATACAGGAAACGCAATTCTCCCAGTCAGGCCACACAATGTACCTATCTGGAGGGAACGACGGAACGGCCGGCGTGGGTATCATCGTCAGAAAAGAACTCGCGACGCACGTCATCCAGTTTGTGCCGGTATCACCCCGTCTCGCCTATGTGGACCTACGATTTGGAGAGACTCTTCTTAGAATCGTCAGCTGCTACGCACCAACAACCTCGTACGCGGACTCGATATACGACGACTACCTCGAACAGGTCGCGCAAACGATCAAAAGAAGCCAAAAGCGACCATCCCTGCTTGTACTGGCTGGAGACTGGAACGCCCAACTGGGAAGCGCGGCAGACACCAACGACCGCTGCATAGGACTACACGGCTACGGACAAAGGAACCAACGAGGCCACCGTTTGTACCAGTTTCTCGCCGCGAACTCGCTGCGAGCGGCGACCACATTCTATCGTCGAAGAAAGGCAAGAGCATGGACGTGGATAAGTAACGATAAGCAGGGAACGAAGAAACAATATGATCTCTTCTTTGTAAGAAACATGGCCGCTGTGCGACATGTGGAAATTTTAAACAAGGTGGACTAGCGCTCCGGCGCGCTGCCGCGCGCCTCCGCACTAGGTATCCAAGAATAGAAAATAGAATAGTAGTTCATATTGCTGATTGTTCTCTATTGCTTCTTACGGAGAGACATCCACGTGAAAGGACTGTGTATCTCTTTCACTTTCTGTCTTTCTAACTTTCTCTCCCCTACTTTCTCTATCTTTCTTCTTTCTCACTTTCATTATTTTTTACCCATATACACTCTCTTTCCCTTTCTCTCTCTCTCTCTCTCTCTCTCTCTCTCTCTCTCTCTCTCTTTCTCTCTCTCTCTCTCCCTCGTCTCCTCTCACGTCTCCGCTGCGGTCACAGAATTTTTCTAGAGACAGTATTATGGTCTATTGCTGCGTCCATGACTACCATTTCCCACTTTTTTCCGTTTCCGACTTTTTCCGACTGTCCATCGTTGTTTTCCGCTTGGAAAAAAGTGAGAAAAAACCTGGAAAAAAGTTGGAAATCTTCGGTTTGCCGTTGAGAAAATATAATTCCCACTTTTTTACAAGCACTTCATTTCCCAGAACATTTTTCCGAGGAGCGGTGTGGTTGCACCCGCGGAAACCGACCGAAATTTCCAGGAAATTTCCGAATGATCGAACCTGGGCAGATTTGCATGATGCCGCTCAATTATCATTGCAGCGTAAACGATCATTTCCAGTAAAACGACCCCTCGAGAAAACTTCTTCTGAACAATGACAGCAAAAGTTTGTAGTCTACACTTTGTATCAGCCGCTCTCGAAAAGTGGTCATTTCTTCTTGAAGAAAGGTCACTATAGACCGCTCACGCTGCAATGATAATTGAGCGGCATCATGCAAATCTGCCCAGGTTCGATCATTCGGAAATTTCCTGGAAATTTCGGTCGGTTTCCGCGGGCGCAACCACACCGCTCCTCGGAAAAATGTTCTGGGAAATGAAGTGCTTGTAAAAAAGTGGGAAATATTTTTTCAACGGCAAACCGAAGATTTCCAACTTTTTTCCAGGTTTTTTCCAAGCAGAAAACAACGATGGACAGTCGGGGAAAAAGTGGGAAACGGAAAAAAGTGGGAAATGTTAGTGATGGACGCAGCATTTTCTGTATACTTTCACGTCTTTGCTGCTGTCACGACAATTGTCTAGAGACAGTTAGAACGTCTCTTCTGTTAACTCTCAAGTATCCGCATCGATCACAACACTTTTCTAGAAGCAGTTCTATGCTCTCATCTGTCTACTCTCAAGTATCTGCATCGATCACAACACTTTTCTAGAAGCAGTTCTATGCTCTCATCTGTCTACTCTCAAGTATCCGCATCGATCACAACACTTTTCTAGAAGCAGTTCTATGCTCTCTTCTGTCTACTCTCACGTCTCCGCATCGATCACATCACTTTTCTAGAAGCAGTTCTATGCTCTCTTCTCTCTACTCTCACGTCTCCGCATCGATCACGTCACTTTTCTAGAAGCAGTTCTATGCTCTCATCTGTCTACTCTCAAGTATCCGCATCGACCACATCACTTTTCTAGAAGCAGTTCTATGCTCTCGTCTCTCTACTCTCACGTCTCCGCATCGATCACGTCACTTTTCTAGAAGCAGTTCTATGTTCTCATCTGTCTACTCTCAAGTATCCTCATCGATCACATCACTTTTCTAGAAGCAGCTCTATGCTCTCATCTGTCTACTCTCACGTCTCCGCATCGGGCACAATACTTTTCTAGAAACAGTTCTATGCTCTCTTCTCTCTACTCTCACGTCTCCGCATCGATCACGTCACTTTTCTAGAAGCAGTTCTATGCTCTCATCTGTCTACTCTCAAGTATCCGCATCGATCACATCACTTTTCTAGAAGCAGTTCTATGCTCTCATCTGTCTACTCTCACGTCTCCGCATCGGGCACAACACTTTTCTAGAAACAGTTCTATGCTCTCTTCTCTCTACTCTCACGTCTCCGCATCGATCACGTCACTTTTCTAGAAGCAGTTCTATGCTCTCATCTGTCTACTCTCACGTCTCCGCTGCGGTAACAACATTTTTCTAGAGACAATTCTATGGTCTCTTCTGACAGTTCTCACATCTCCGTTTCTGTCAAAAACAATTATCTAGAAACAGCTCAATGCTATTTTTATTGGTTCTTGTCTGTTCATTATTGTTTTTTTATCACGTGTTACTAATCAACCGTATAAATTATTATTATTTCTTGTATATTATCACTTCTCCGCTGTGGTCACTGTAATTTTCAAGAGATAGTTATACTTCTGTCCACTCACACGTCTCCGCGGCGGTGAAAACATATTTCTAGATACAGTACTATTATCTCTGTTGCCCACTCTCACTCTCAAATTGTACAATGCTCTCACATTCTGATGTTTTTGTCGCTAGAGTAAGCAAGTATTACATCAAACATTGTTTGCGCTCGAGAACGAAGCGGGGTAGCAAATCATGTAAAAAAAAATTGTTACTCAACATCAATTACATACAGGAATCATTCATTATTTAATCACAGTCTTCGTTATTTGGAATGAGGCTTGCACTTGATGCTCACCTCACCTCACTTCCATTCTTTACTGAACTGCTCAAAAGACAATGCGTTTTTCAGTAATAACGAGAGCATAACAGTCTTGATAAAACAATGTTTTATTAACACAAAAAGAAAGAAGAAATAAATGTCTACAATGCAGTGACCTTTTCATGCGACGGCTGACAGAAAGCACGCCGGCTGGCACGCCCCTCGCATAATCTGCGCTTGCTGTAGAAGTAAAAGTAGTATGCAAGAGTATGACAATGAAAGTTTTTTCTACAACACTATGTACCCGATCAGTCACTGTTTTCAATCCATATTTCTGTAATACACATACAATGACCTCGTTGCCACGGCTGAGAGAAAATACGCCGATGGGCGCGCCCTAAGTGTTGTGCGCATGTTCGAAGTAGCTTGATAAAGTTTGAAGATTGTTTGATCTTTACAAACCATTATATAACGACTGAACTCGTCTTGCCAACCTTTACTTGTATTTTCCAATCTTCAACACTTCGTTTCGTTGAAGTTATGCGTTGAAGCTAGAAATTTTTGTCTTTTTAACTGAATCAATCTATTATTAATAATATGTACACGTGTTTTCATTGAACTAACGCACCACAATGTGGATACGGATCTGTAATTGCGAATGTCAACTAATTGACATCGATCTATTGACCTCGCGGCTGGTAGCGAGCAACCCGGAGGGCGCGACCCCAGCAAGTAACGTGCGCTCAAAAATGATCTAATATCATATGAAGATGAAGTCCGATCGTTATGAAATTTTGACAGTGGGGCTTATATGCCCATAAAAGCTTAAGTTTACAAATTGGACACTCGATATTGCCTGTACGAAAAGTCGATCATATTTGCGTAATTTCGCGACTTTTCGAAAAATGAAACAAAGTTCTATACTCTATTTCACGTAATCTGTCTTCTATCCAATTTTTATAGAAATCGAAGATCTTGAATTTTGGGTGCATTTTGGGTACATTCGCCTATTTGGACATGAAGATGAGGTCACAGTCGGCTGGTATCGCGGCTATTGTATTTTTCTAGGTCGATTCACCTACCCTCACAGTTTCGTTCAGTTTGAAGCATTTTGAAAATTTTCTCCATAGTTAAGAGATTAGGTGATAACTATGATCAGGAGATCGCTATTGACGAGATATTTGGAATTTTGCGTTCTCGGGTATTGAAGAAACTTTCTAGAAAAATTCAGCGAATAAGGTATACTTTGAAAAGAGATATCTCTCCGGAAAGAATGACAGACAGACACACACCATAGTAAATATTAGTCTAAAGGGGGGAATTCATGTCGGACCATCGTCCAACCCGTCTATCACTGAACGTGCCGCATAATATAGAAAGAAGAAAGAAAATGGAGAAAACAATAAACTGGGAGAAGTACGAAGCCTTAGTGAAGAGCAGGACAAGTGACTTCGACGTGCCCTTCGCTAGAACAAATCAAGTCCTACAAAACATCTTAAGGAGCTGCGTCAAGAGCGCAACGTCATTCTCACTACCAGAGCCCAGACTAGCAAGAGACACGCTGCAAACGTTTGAGGAGAGGAGACGGCTGATAAACTCCAACGACGCAACTAGCTCGAGCAGATTGGTGGAAGTGAATAGACTTCTCCGGGAACGAATACGAAGGGATACAGAAGACCGAAGAATGAAGCTTTACCAGAAATCGCTGAAGAAGACGGTCCTCTTCCAACCCACACTTAAACCTATAATGACAAACCTCAAAAGACCTGATGGCACTCTCACAAAAAACATAAAAGAAAAAAAGAGAGAGATAAAGAGGTATTATGATGAGCTATATTCATCAAAAAATAGCCGCCCGATGCCGATGCTGCACTACGACGAGCAGATCCCAGAAGTCACTACGTGGGAAGTGGAGAACGCTCTACGCCAGATGAAGAACAACGTAGCGCCAGAAGAGGATAAAGTAACAAAGGAGATGCTGATACACGCGCCCAACACGGTCCCCCTACTCACAAGGACTATCAACAGGGCGTTCCAGACTGCGCAAATCCCCGATGGAATGGCTGATGGATTGGTACAACTCATCCCCAAAGCCGGCGACCCTCAGAATGTCAAAAACTACCGCCCGATAACAACCCTTCCGACACTCTACAAGCTGATGGTGCGAATAATGCTGCTACGTATTGAAAAGCAACTCGATGCTGAACAAGGAGTGAATCAATGTGGTTTTCGAAAGGGATACAGTACTTCGGACGCAATTGTGGCGGTCAACGACGTGATCTACAAGGCGTGTGAATTTCAATTCCAAGCTGTGCTCGTCTTCGTCGACTACTCGAAAGCGTACGACTCTCTGGAGTTCAACTACATCTGGGAGTCACTGGACAAACAGGGTGTGCCAAGCAAATACATCCTACTACTGCGACACATCTACGAGAACGTGAACACTTCGATCCGAGTAGGAGACGAGCGAACACAGATCAAGGTGGAGCGAGGCGTTAGACAAGGCTGCCTACTGTCGCCGGTACTGTTCAACTGTGTACTAGAGGAGATCACCCGAAAAGTCGACTGGGAGCAGTATGGAGAGAGGAGAGGAATCAATGTCAACGGCAAACAACTGAGCAATATTCGATATGCCGATGATGTGGTGCTGTTCGCCCGAAGTGCCCAGACCGCGGAGAAGATGTTACAAGAACTCGCCGACGCGAGCAAGGAGACGGGGTTGTTGATCAACACGGAGAAAACGGTGTGGATGAGCAACACGGAAAGGAGAAAGATCAAGTTCGAGGGAAAAGAGCTGCAGCGGGTCGACAACTTCAAGTATCTGGGACGACGGCTGTCTTTCGAGAAGGCTGTATCGCCGGAGATCGACAAAAGAATCTCGGCGGCTTGGAGCGCCTTCGAACAGAACCGACAAATGATGCGAAACAGAAACATGCCAATGCGAATGAAAAGAGCGGTCTATCACACACATGTGCTGCCGCTTTTCTTGTACGGATCGGAGTCATGGAACCTACTAAAGACCGACGAGGACAAGCTATCAGTGGCACAGCGGAAGATGGAGAGAATTATGTGCGGAATAACACTCAACCACCGCATCCGCAACGAGGAGCTGCGTAGGAGGACGAGGCTCAAGGATATCGTAGAAGAAGCAGCAAAGCGAAAATGGAAATACGCATGGAAGATGGTGCGTACGGACAAGTGGGGAACAAGGCTGATGGAGTGGAGAGGCCCACCAGACAAGGAGAGGAGACAAGGAAGGCCGTACAAGCGATGGCAAGACGAGTTCAGGGACGCGATGCCGAACAACGGAAGGTTGAAGGCAGAATGGATACGAGCGGCGAATATGGATTATGATACTTGGATGATGAATTTACCGGCACATTGATTTCATCTTTACAGTCATTGTATATTTGTCACATTGTTGATTCCGGCAGTAATAAATAAATAAATTTAGATAATGCCGGACTACCGGGCTGTGGCTCGACTACCGAACCTGTACTGGTCGGTGAGTGGTTTTTTTGTGTTCGTACTTTTATTTGTGTGTTTTGTGGTGTACGTGGGCTTAATTTTGGGGTTGTTTTACTTTTGAGATGTCGAACGATTATTGTTCGCTTACTGTTATTTTCCCTTTCAGCACGCGAAACCGGTGATGCTCGTTCTGGAGCACAGTCACCGCGCGATGAGCGCGTCGCTGGCGGGATACCGCGACGGCCCGGCGCTGATGCAAGATGGTGTGGCGGCTGTCCACCACGCTTCGCGTTGCCGACTGGTTTACCAGATCACCCTGCCGAGGAACGGGTGTGGGGCGTCTGAGCTGCAGCTCGACGTGCTCCCTACTCCGGCGGAGGTGGCGCGCTCGCCGTACGTGCGCTCTTTGCGCGCTGTGGGAGCCGCGGCGCCGCGCGCGGCGGAAGCTCCGGCTCCGCGTCGACGGGCCGCTCACGAGGATGCCGCCGCGCATGAGTACGGGATGAGCATGGCCCGACAGGTGAGAATTTGTGGTCTTTTGCGGTCATGCATGCGCTGTGTCTCTATCATCGTTTGGTTGTGTGGTTGCGATGTGGTTTGTTTTTCAGGCTGCGATGGAAGGCGCGCCGTTGGGAGCCGCCGCCCGCCAGCTGGTCATGCATGGAGTGCCGGCGGACGTGGCGCGCCGGCCTGCTGGATTCGAGGAGTGGGCGGCTGATGGGCTCAGCCGCGTCCACGTCCGGCCCGGCGGGCGGATCTCGGACAGTGCGTCGTTGGACTCTGGGGAGGAGTACGGGTTCGTCTCCTCGCCCGACTACCGCCCGCCGAACCGCCACCGCAACCGCCGCGGCCGAGGTGCCGGGCGGTTCTTCTAAAGTCCCCCGCTGAAGCTCCGGATAAATGAAGTGATGTTAACGTGGACTTTGCTTTCTATTTGTGTGTATCTAGAATGTCTTTTTTGACGTGCCTACTACTTTGTGGGCGAATTGCTTTTGTTCTCCGCAGTTTCTTGTTCTCTCATTATCACCGAGCAATCAATCTTTTCCAATTTTTTCCAATTTTTTATTTAACAAAAGTAGGAACGTTTGGTGTCCCCTACTCGTCGTCTGACATCGGTTCTACTTGGTCGGGCGCGATCGACGGGGAGTAGCGGGCGCCGCTCGTGGAAGGGCCGGCGATGGGCTGAGGGGCTGCTCCCGCGGGTCCGGGCGGTGCTGCCGGCGCCGGCTGCGCCGCAGTTTCAGGCTGCGCGGCCTGCGCGCTCGTTGGAGCGAGCGGGGGAGGGGGGAGAGTCGCCGCGTTGGCGGCCGTGGGCGCCGTGCGCGCCGTGCTCGGCGTCCTCTCACGCACCAGGATGCGCTGTCTCTGCTCCTCGATCCTGGCCTGGATCGCCTCCTCAGACAGCGATAGGTTACCGAAACCGTCGGCTCCGGTGAGGAGCGCGGTGACGGGGGTGGGTGCCACCGGGTACGTCGTGGCGATGGGGACCGGCGGGGCGAGCCGGGCGGCCTCGGAACCGTCGATGGCGTGCATGATCGCCGCCCAGGGCAGGCCATGAACCTCGAACGGGCATACCGCCCCGTTGTGGGTCAACCCCATCGTGACGCACCGAGCGCGCTCGCAGATAGGGATTCCGCGTTCCTGGCACCGCGAAGTGACGTGCTGGCGTGCGTAGCACCGCCAGCAAGCCGCTTTGCACTGTTTCCAGAACCCGAGCAGCTGCTGGAACGCTACACTCCTGTTGTCCTCGAATGGCTTCTCAGCCTCGGGTTTCATGGGCAGCGCGACGGAGATTGTGCCGTCCTCCGCTACCTCGACCGTTTCCTTGAAGTGCTCCATCACTTTCTTCTCGACGTCCTTCTCTGTCTCATCCTCGAACCCCGTATTCACCATGGTCCACATACTCTTTGCCTCACTCTCGTCGTGCACGGCTGCCACCTTCCACGTGCAAATGGACTCTGCCTTTCCGATGACTGCGTCTCCCAGATCGGTCTGGCACAGGCGCCTCCCGGAGGGCAGCTTGGTCGACTTAATCCTACCCAGCTGGTCATAGAACTGATCCATTCCCAGCAGAATTTCGACTCGCTTGCGGTTTGGATTGGTCTTGGCATTGCGATCTCTCAGCGAATGCACGTCTTCCGGTACCAGCGCGTCTCCTTCGGTCTCGAACGCCAGATTTGGGTGCACCAGCATTCTGATGGTGGTTTTTTCCTTCTTGCCCATCAATGTGACCATCACGTAGTGAGACGTGATGCTCTTGGCGCCGGAGCCAAAGGGTGTGTAGCTGATGTTCAGTTTGCTGGATGCCACCGGCAGCTTGAGCTCCTTTGCTAGCCGCGCATCGATGAAACTGATCTGAGAGCCTGTGTCAACCATGACACCTGCGTCGTGCCACACACCGGTTTTCTCGCACTTGATCTTTGGCGAGAGGACGAGCAGATCTCCCGCGGGCTCTCCGCTCACTTGAACCATGTTCACTCGAAACGGATGGTTCGCCCTCGGCGAAGAGGATCGCTCGCCTCCCCTGTTGTAGTTGTTGGCGCTGTTGTTGCTGTGGTTGTTGTTGTACTGTTGTGCCTGGCTGTTCGAGCCGCCGGCGTTGTAGCCGTTGCTGTTGTTGTATCCGGAACTGTTGTTCTGTGAGAACTGTTTGTTTCCATTCTGAGTGTAATTGTTGTAACCCTTGTTGTTCGAATACCCTCCGCGGTAGTTTTGGTCATATCCTCTGTTTTGGCTGTTGTTTCGATTGCCTCCTCTGTATCCGTTCTGATGACTGCCACGGAAGCCCCCGCGGCCTCTGTTAGCGAACCTGCCTGGCTGGTTCTGGCCACGGTTTCCGTTGTTGAAACCACCTCTGTAGCCACCTCCTCGGTGGCCGTTGTAGTGGCCTCTGAAACCACCGCGTTCAGCAGGACCTCTCGACTGGGAGCGGTAATAGTTGCCGTTCCGGTGGCCGGACTGTGATCTGGCATAGCCACGACCTCTTCCACCGAAGCCGCCTCCTCGGCCTCTGCTTCTGCTCCTGAACCCGCCGCGGAAGCTGTTGTTTGAGGAGTCGAAGCCGCCTCGCCTACTGTTGTGGCCGGCGTTGTTCGACTGCGGGTTACTGTAGTTGTTGTGAGGTTTCTGCTCGTTGTTTCCATTGTTTTTGTTGTAGTTTTTGTGACCCTCGTTGTTGGAAACTCCATTTCTCACGTGGAACGTTTTTGCGTTCCTGCCGATTGCCTCGGCTTCTTTCTCGCGTTTCTCATTGTGTGCGATAACCTTTTCCGCGGCTCTCAGGAACTTGAGCACATTCTTCTTGTTCTTACGCTGCAGCGGGTCGAGCCTCGTCCACAAACTCTTCGGGAACTTACGCTTTATCTCCGTTAGGTTCCGAGTTGTGTTGACGTCAGTGCTCTGGCTGAGCTGATACACCAGGTTGCAAATTCTGTTGTACGTCGCGCGGATGGACCTGTAGTTGTCGTCGGCCGGACGCGTGGCGACTAGGTCGTCCCACATCTTCTGCTCCAGCGCCGACATGTCACCGAAGTTACGGCGCAACGCTTCCATGGCTGGCTCGAAGTTCTCGTTGCACAGCCGGAAGTGGGCGATCGCCGCACGTGCCTCGCCGGTTGTGCACTGCCGCAGTTTGGCTAGTTTGATGATACCAGCCTGTCCCTTCATCACTGCCTCGAAAGTTTGCACGAAGGCGAGGTAATCTTCCAGCCGTCCACTGAACGTGGGCATCTCCATTATGTTTGATAGCGTGAGCGCGTCCAGGCCGCTGTACAGGCCTGCTAGAAGCCTCTCGCCTCCTTCGGTGTCCTGCTTCTTCGGCACCTTGACTCTCTCCTTCTCCTTCTTTTTTGCCTTTGGCTTTTTCTTCTTGTCTGATTCCTTCTTTTTCTTCTTTTTCTTCTTGTCATCATCATCCTCGTCGTCATCTTCAGAGCTCGGGTCACTCGGCTCGTCTGGATCAGGGTCGGAGGATGGAATGTCTGAATCGTCGGAACCAGACGAATCCGGAGAGTCGTCGGAGCTCTCCTCTTCCTCCCTGGACTCTTCCTCGTCTTCATTTTCATCGTCACCATCATCCGATGAAGATGGCGGTGAGTCTCCACTCTTCTTCTTCTTTTTGTTGTTTTTCTTGTCCTCCTTCTTTTTCTTTTCGACCTTCTTCTTTTTCGGGGGTCTCGCTGGCTTTTTCTTCTTCTTCTCGTCCCCACTCGTGTCTTCACTCTCGCTTTCCTCATCCTTTTCCTTGTCCCCACCATTTTCTTCCCCCGGTGTTCGCTTGGATCTGTTTTGTTTGGAATCGTTGTTGGACTCACGCACGCTGGTGTTGCGCGCCGCGCTTATGTGGTGCTCGTCTCTCGACTGCTCGTCAGGCGGAGAGACAGCGATACTCTCGTGGCGCGCGCTTGCGTTACTCACTGCCTGGCGGCTGGGCGGCGTGGACTGATTGGCTGAGCCGCCCCTTGCAGGCGCGGCCATCTGGGTGGCTGGCGGGTACTCGGAAATGCGCGCCGGCGGCGCGGAGTGGTGAGGAATAGGCGAGCTGGTGCGCGGGGTTCTGTTGAAGACCTGCGAGAACGCGGAGGCGTACACCTCCGACATTGGTGTGATCGGCTGAAAGCGAGAACGAGCAGCCGGAGCCCCACGAATGGGCGACTCGTTCCACCCGAGCGAGTTCGGGGCGTCGATGTCAAACGTGCGCTCCGCATCCTCGAATCTCACGCTCTGCCGCTTCTGTGCTGTGAATGGGGTGGGAGGCGGTTTGGGCATGATAATAGCTGTCTCCTCGGGCCTGAACTCTGTCACTCGAACCTGCGCCATGTTGTGCTGTCGTGCCCCTGTGTGCCCTGAGGGCTCGCGCACTCCAGCACTCTCCATGAACATCTGTCCCCGTCCTGCGCTGTGCCTGATCTCTGGAAAGGCTGCCTGTTTCTGTTTCCTTCCTCTTCACCCCTTTCCATCGTTTCATCTGCCAGTTCCCTCACTGTCGGTTTCTTTCTAGGCCTCTCATCGCGCTGTTTTGCTTTTTCAGGCTGTTTGTTCGTCGGCAGGGGGGCGACTCCGGTTGTCGACATGAAACCCGTTTCCTCCATGTCAAACTCTGTTTCCATTCTCATGATCTTAAACGCGGAGTCATTAGCCTTCTTCACCTCGGGGTCGATAGCGCGCAGTCGAGTCTGAAGGGTTTTTTGTATGGCGGCGGCTTCTTCCAGCCGTCGCAGATACTTGCCATAGAGAGATTTGTAACCAGTTTTCACTTCTTCAAACGTTGTCGTAATTCCGAGGCTCGAGTCGGCCATGTCTCCCACAATACCGTTGAGCTGCGAGATCTTGACGCACGTGTCACCTGCGTACGACTTGATCTCAGCTGCCCTGGCTAAGAGATACGCCACCTGGGATTCCTCGCTCGTGTACTGCACCGGAATGGGCAAGTACATCTGGCGATTCATAGCCTTGAACCCCTCGAGAGCTGCGTTCAGACCCTCGTTTGCCTTCTTAACCAACGGCCAGAACAGCTGGAAATCGCGGTCCCACTTGACCCGCAAGTCGTCTACGTCGATGGCCTCCTGCTCATCATCCACGAACATGTCATTGGGCGGGGACTCAGAACCCACTCGCTCCTGATGCGACGTATCGCGCCTCACACGCACACTCACAGAAGAGTCATCTACTTCTCTTCTGGGTGGCGGGGACTCATGCCTCGCACGCTCCGAAGGCGGGGACTCAAGCCTCTCGCGCTCCTCGGGCGGGGACTCGGTGACCCTGCTACTGTTCTTGGTCACATTCATCGACTGCCGGGAGGTGTTCACTCTCGATCTACTGTTTTTTCCCCCTCCCGACTCACTCTCTTCACTCGACATGGCTGCAGAGCCTGTCGGTCCACCACCTGTGTGGAGAACCAGTGGTACTGTCTGTTTTTGGACTTGTTTTGTTGCGAAAGAAATGTATAAACGGAAATGTAATGCGATAAAAAAGAAAGTTAGAACGCTGTACGTAAGTACGATAGTCTGTCAAGCACCTTCCGATGGAAGCGTACTCAACAGTGTCAGAACCGACGCCTTCGCTCGGTTTCCTTTTATAGCAAGCGTTTCCGTTTATGCGGTTCTCGCCGCGCTATCCGATTTTCGATATCGACGCGCGTATTCGCTAATGCCACTTTATGCTATTAGCGTGCCGCCTCGCTCGCCTATCCGCGACCTCCAAACTACGCTACTGCCGGCGACCTACATTTACTGACTTTGGTACCTGTCAGTGGAATGCTTACGATGCGTGAGAAGTAACGCGCTGCCGTTCTACTTCTCGCCCCTTTCTGCTCGGTAGAATTTGCGCGCGTTTACCGGACAGAGGGGAAAGAAATATGCCGGCTGCATGCTTTACTAATAGTAAATGTGCACAATTCGAAATTAGAAAACACTATGCTATTAGTGTTCTATGGAATTGGAACAAATCTATTCGGATGACGCGTTATCCTCAATACACCTGCAGACACTTGGGTGCCCGTATGCGATACTATCAGTTGGGGTGCGGAAAACTAAACTACATTGTACTGTAGTTGTTTGCGCTTACTTTTGTTTTCTAGTAACGCATATCGCTCGCTGCAAATTCCTGTATCCTATATCCTATGTCCTATATCGCCTTTTGCTCTCTCTTTACGTTCCGGGGTCAGGCAATGATTGTTATGCGATACAATCGGCGGTGTGTGGGGCGAACGGAATTGCAGTTTTTCAGTTCCGCCTCGAAGATGGCCAGAGGTGATTTTATATGAAACAAATATGTCCGCACGTCTACGTGACATGAATGAGCGTTAAAATAACTGCGTGTAGCAACCGCGAGGCGGGTATAAAATCCTACAGACCTGTTTTAATTCAAGTGAGTGACTGTTGTGGTTCAGCTAATTCAGATCGGGACCGGGTTACTGTTAACAATAGTGAAATAAAGTTAAAAAGGTCCGGCCGATGCACCATGAAGAGATTATCAAGGTAGTAGTTACAGTCTATTCCATCACTTCCTCATATCCTAACAGGCATCCAACTACTTCCTGGGTTCTCTCCTGCCACTATCCATACTTAGTACCGTATTCCATCCAATGAGTGATAACCAATACGAGAGTAAGAGAGAAAGAGTATTATTATCGGAACATTATTATACATAAATGGCGAACATATACAATACACACACAACCGCTCTCTACTCGTAACTAGCCTTGACTGCTTGTGTCCTACTTTACTGGTGTTTCCTCTCTCTTCTCTGCATCTCTCTCCTCTCGCTCTAGAAGGGCCGAGACACGTGTATTCTGACCCTTTTGGAGATATTCGGAATGCCTGTGATCGACGGATGTGAGAAGAGCAGCAGACTTCGCACGAGAACGGGTAGAATCCAGATGCAAATCAAGAAGATGGACAACTGTTGTCTTCAGCTGATGGAGGACATCGACGTTCACACCGATGGTTCCAACTTCTCCCAACTTCATCAAAAAGCTGCTGTCCTTCACGTAGTGCGCCAAACGGACATCTACTAGGAGATCGTTGAGGAAAAGGTCACGTTCAAGTTGCTACCAGAGGCTGTACTGAGCGCCTCTGAAACGTGAGTCCTGCGCGAGTGAGAAGCTTATAGTTGATGTGATAGGCATTGCACAGTCTACATGATGCGCGTATACAAGGTAGCGAAATTACAAGTATTTCTTTTCTTCTTTCTCTTTCATCGTTATCTGTATATGGATTTTCTTTCTTTCAGGCGCTGGGCCCTGTTTGAGCACAGTGACCATGCTGGACGCCGCGACGCGCACCACTCCGGCCTGTTCTCTACTTCCCACACACTACAACCCGCATTCTTCTACCCCTTCCGACACAGAGAGTGTGAGCATGCTGGCTCTCGTTTCCCTTGATTCAGAAACTATAATGGCTCTGCTCTCATTCGGAGTTCTGTTTTGGGTTCGGACGAACTCAATGAGGAACAGAGGAACTCTTCATGCACACAACGTTCCTCATGAGTACTGTCTATGCTCGCATGTCGAACTATACCGTTCAAACTTACAAGAAACATGATATGTGAATTCGTGAGATGTGTGCATTTGACCTATATATAACTTGTTGTTTTGACGGTTTGGTAAACATTTTATATATGCGTATACTTTGATAAAAACACTGAAACTGATACCAACGTTTATCCGATTGTATAAAGTTTAAACTACTTTATCGTATCGGACGAAGTGATCAAACATAACATAAGTATGCGCTGATCAAATAGTGTTGTCAACAGTCCCTCAATCCTGTACTCGGCTGCCACTTTGGATTGAGAGTTCAAACGGCGCACGAAACTGCAAAAAAAAAAGAATGTAACGGAGAGAGAAGAGGACGTTCGAGATTTGGTAGAGGTGAATTGAGAATAGTGAAAAGAGAGAGAAGGGGTGAGGGGTGAGGGAAAGAGGGGAAGGAGGGAGGGAGAGAGGAAGAGAAGGGGAGAGTGAGGGAGAGATTAAAGGGGAAAGAGAGAGAGAGAGAGAGAAGGAGAGAGAGAAAAATGAAATTAAATGTAAATGAAAAATGAAATTTTTCATTTACATTTAATTTCATTCCTGTAAATGAAATTTTTAAGCATTGATGCATTTCAAACATCACAACCGAGTTCGAATACATATTACACGAACTGCATCAATGGAAAGACAACATAGTTGATTCTCGTGCTGCTCCGTTGTCCGCCTGCTCTCGCACTCTTCCACTCGCGCCAACATCAGCTGCATGCTATCGAGGACATCATTGTTGATAACCTGTAAAAACAGATACAGTATATTCATAGAAATATGAATTAAATTGCCATATTTTCTATTCCTCTTTTGTTCTCAATCAAATAAAAACACGAAGTTTTATAGATTTCTTAGATTTCATTTAAGTCCATTTTTTAATTCCATTTTCGATTTCATTTCGTGCTGATTCGAACAAATCACAAGTTTATGACACTGAGTAACTACTTTCTAAGATCGCATGTTCTTGTATTAGGAAAATGAACAAATGTTGCATATATGTTTTTATATTAAAGTTTGCAACTTTGCAATCTTGATCACTTCGAGTATGGCGAAAAACTGCGTAAGTGTGATCACAACGTACCTCATTCTTCTCCACTTTCGCCACCACGAGCTGCGACACTTCGACAACGTCGTTGTGGTCGACCGGAACGACGTTCTCGCGCGGTCCGTCCTGCGGCAGCTTGCTCTCTTGCTCCTGCAAACACATATAGTAGTTAAAACCGTGGCAACAGTGTAATAATGTCACATAACTATAGCATCGTTAGATTTCATAAACTGCTGATTCAACACAATCATAATTTTATGCCACGGTAAAATTTCATCATTTGAAAATCAATCAAATCAGAATTTTATGGCACTGTCATGTCAGAATTCCATCATTCGCGAAGTCAACAAATTCATAATTTTATGACAGTTATTTTCTAATGATATGATAACAACATGAATGTCAACCTAGTTCCAAAATAATGACATTGACGAAAAAATTGCTATTTTCAAATTAGCATACCGTTTTGCGATGGCGTTTCAGCTCCTACTGCCTCTTCGCCAGAAAAAACGATAACGTTAGGTTTACGGAGCGATGCGCATGCCCATGATGGTGCCAGCCTCCTCTTCATAGGTCGCTGCACCTCCTGCAAACAACAATCATTGACGCGTTTAGTTGTATTTTATTTTACACAAACAAATTCGGGTAAAATATAATCGAGGAAATCATGAAAGAATAACTCACTTTCGTAGAATTAATATTCTCATACATAAAGAGAAGGCCGAGTTTAGGTCGGAATAATGAACACTTTTCGTGATCATGCATTTTATAGTATTCCTGGTTGCTGCCGAGAGCAATAGACAACTGCTCAATTATGTTGCTCAATAACAGAAGTTGCCCGCGGTATCTACGGCAACACTTCAAACGAACCGCTAATTGGACTTCATCAACTGCTCATATGTATTGCTCTTAACTATATTGCTCTTGCATATTGCTCAGAGAGAGAGAGAGAGAAAAAGGAGAGAGACAGAGATAGATGGAGAGAGAGGAGAGAGAGGGCAAAGAGAGAGAAAAAAAGCAAGTGAGAAGAAGGGGAGAGAGAGATAGGGAGAGGGAAAAGGAAAGAGAGAAGGGTTAGATGTCTGATCTGTCTATGTCTAGATGGATCCGAGCCAGGCGCTGACTCGCAAGAAGCGTTTCCTGCTCTTCCACGCTCGTTTCCATATGGCCCAAGACGGGTCAGTCAAGGCATTTCGTATTTTGTATTTTGTGTTCATTTAATTTTTCATTCTTTTTCTTCCAGCCTCAATCGACTGATGCGTACTGCTCCGATGTGCGAGATACTCCATCTGTCCATCGATACAGGTAGAGAGAGAGAGAGAGAGAGAGAGAGAGAGAGAGAGAGAGAGAGAGAGAGAGAAAGAGAGAGTAGGGAGAGAGAGACAGAAAGGGAGCAAGAGAGAAAAAGAAAGAAAGAAAGAGAGAGAGAGAGAGAGAGAGAGAGAGAGAGAGAGAGAGAGAGAGAGGACGCTACTTCTTTCACACCACGAGCTCACGTACCGGTCCGACGGCAGTGGAATGTTGGATTCTGACAAACGAGCCATCCACAATGCCCTCCACCCTCCAATCCATCAAGCAAATCGACAATGTGGGGCAGTCTAACAATCATACATTATTGATTGATTCGATTGGTTCATTGAACGTTTTTTTTCGAGAGGTGATGTTGATTTCACTGGTTATCTCTTAAAAGTACTCGCGTGAAGAGAGTCAGTTTGTCTTACACCAATTCAACAACAGCGCATGCATAAAACGTTTACTAATACTAACACAAACCTGCACCCTCTCTCTCTCTCTCTCTCTCTCTCTCTCTCTCTCTCTCCCTCTCGCTCTCTCTCTCTCTCTCTCTCGCTCTCTCTCTCTCTCTCTCTCGCTCTCTCTCTCTCTATCTCTGTGATATTGATTATATTTCATCGATTACTTCAACGATCCGATATGCGCAGGTTTGTTTTAGTATTTGTAAACGTTTTATGCATGCGCTTTTGTTGAATTGGTTCAAGACAAACTGACTCTCTTTACGCGAGTAGTTTTTTAAGAGAAAATATATGGGCTTTCGTTAAGTTTCCTAGAAATTTCTTTTCTACCTGATTGCCAAGCTCCGTCGTTCATTCGTATGCGAAGAACTATGGTGGATGACACATTTTAATGGTGGTAAGCAAGCCATTGAATATACTACATATGTACTACAGGTCGTGTTTGTTCCGTATGTGCAACTATGTAACTATGTTTTTCATGGTATCACAAGAAACGTTTTGAAAAGAAATTTTTCTCTCTATTTTTGATCGCTGCAGCGTAAGTGTATGTCCTAAACTTGTCGCTCCCAGGTCTAGGCTAACAGTTAGAGAGCGCGTTTGGAACGTGCGAGTTTATATGAAACTATAATTTTATCACACAACATATCGAAAATAGGTAATTCCGTTGTTCAGGTTTCGACTGCTTATTGATTATCGATTGCTTCAGGATGTCCATTTATTCATTATACATAGGTTTATTTATAAGTATGCATACAAGTTCATTACATCGCTGGATTTCTGTACAAAATTGACAAATTTGACGAATTAAAAAAGGTCTGTGCAAAACGTTCAAATCAGTATGTTATTCGAAGTGAAATACGAACATGAATTTGCATAACATATATCAAATCAATCAATAAAAAGTTTGTGTATGAACCCGAATTTCAATGGAAATATACTCGCGCCTCTGCATATTGCTGCTTGAACTTGGTAGGTCTCGCTTAGTTGTCACTAAACATCAAGACCATCTGTCTGATATCGGTGACGTTGGCGTTTCCACATCCCTAAAAGCATTTTATGTTCGAACGTTGCTAACCATTTCTCGTCAAAAACATTATGTGGACCAATAGTATAACATTACCGTAAACCTTAAACTGTTGCACAGTGAAATTTCATATTAGGCTCACAATGCCAAATCACAAAACTTTCCCCACAATAGCGTAGCGGTAACTCTCTCGTTTACTGAAATTATGTTCGCGGGTTCGATTCTCGCTGGTCACGTAAACCTAGTCCATAGTTTTGTCAATTTGAAAACCTCATTGTATGTGCTGTGATCTTTCTCTAACCACCCTATGTATCTCGTAAAAAGAACAAAATACGAAACCAATGCGACATCATTGTCCTGCGACATCATTGTCACCGGTGGCCCGGTGTGTGGTCCCGCGCGGAAAATGAGTATCTTCATTTCTGTAGTCAAATGCACAAAGCCCCCAACTATCCGCCTGAACAAAACTATAGGTGAGTGGATGCAAAGAAATTGTAACAAATGAACTACCTTGGTTTTGGGAGATGTGGAGATGTGCACATGATTGGTGAAATAGTCAGGATCAGCTAGCTCAATATACAAGGTGTTCTAGAACAGTATAAAACATCATTGCACCAGTATCATAGATTCATACCACTGTATACAGGTATCCGAGGCTGGAGTCGTTTCTCCTTTAAAATTACGTCGGGGTAAATGTTTCAGATAGCCGCGAGAAACGTTGCCGTGTCTCCCAGAAGGCACTAAACGAAACTGGTGTGATCTAATAATGACGGAAACTTGTTGCGTAAGTGTATGAACGACTAATGTATCCGATCGGATGTACCATCGTATCTGAGCAGATATAATGTGATGTGGCGAGCGATATAATGTGATTCGCCGAGAGAATCGACAGGTGAGCAAGTGTTTTTCTATCCACACCCTCCCATTCTTCTCTGTCTCCACTGTGTTCGTTTTAATGAGATTGTCATCAGCAGTAATGAGATTGTCATCAGCAAAAATTGTAAATTTTAAAGGCACAGTGGCGTTTAGAATTACGAAGGTTCATCGAATTCACTCTCAAGAACTTGGCAAAACTTATTGCACGTAACAGAAATCGAACCGACATAGCATGATCAGTAAACTCAAATCGACGAGATGCGCACATAGCTCAACACTCCGATAATCATTTGGCGCGAAGTTCGAATTCGCCTTACCAAGCTTCGCACGTGCACATGTTGGTAAGCATGTAGGTAACGCGGAAACGCCGTTTTTTTGGGTTTTTTTTATTGTTTCGTGTTTCCCTGGGTCAAGTAACGAAACCAAGCGCCATATCTCTAGAAAAGTACATGCGTAATAGAAGGTGGTTTGTCTCGATCTAATTCAACAAAAGCGCATGCATATTTTGAAATCACTTTCAAAATCATAACAAAATAATAGTAACACAAACCTGCTCTCGATAACAAATGTATTGCAGTGCCCAATGGTAAGACAAGACAACGCAATGTATATATGTGTTGTCGTGTCTTGTTAAGAACTGATTTAAATATTTACGTGATAAGACGTTAACAATCACGATTTGCGAGAGCAGGTTTGTGTTACTATTATTTTGTTATGATTTTGAAAGTGATTTCAAAATATGCATGCGCTTTTGTTGAATTAGATCGAGACAAACCACCTTCTATTACGCATGTACTTTTCTAGAGATAATGCATGTGCTTTTGTTGAATTTCATGGAAATTCTTTATAAAATATTTTAACAACTAATCGTACTGGAATATAATCAAAACTGAATCAAGTTTTGAAATTAAATTGACAAAACTCGAAACACGTGATGAAACTAGTTTCATTTAAAGAGAGAGAGAGAGAGAGATGTCTCAACGTTAATCATGTGCTTGGTTCGGCCCGTTTTGGGCACGTAAACAATTGGGAAGTCGATAGGAAACATCTTTTATACTTTTTTCAAACTATAACTGTCATAATTGTTGTTACAGCTATGCACAACAGGTTTACGATCATTACCCTAGGGGGTCACAAAACGTTTACGATCAAAAAAAATCGAGAAAAAATACCCACGAAGACTTCCACATCATCTCTCGCCATGCATGACTTCCCAAGTCTGGGAAGTGTCGGCAAAAAGAAATGCATCGACAGGGAGCGAACCCACACCCAGCCGCTTGGCAGGCGACCGCTCTACCCACTAGGCCACCGCCGCTGTTTCACAGTCTGCGCGAATAGAGAGACAGGCCGCAAAAGCAATCCACACGGTTTAGCTCCAAAATTTGAAACGTAAATATCTCGAAACGTATGGCAGGTCCTGTGGATTTGAAAACGGTTTTCGACAAGTGACCTCCTAGGGTATCTCTGATATCAGTTTGGTCACCATCGGCTTCTGTGACCTAAACGACACTCCATGTCAGAGTGTACACTACCTTTAAACAAATACTAACACAAACCTGCGCATAACGGACAGTGGACACTGAATATAACATGACAAATGAATAACGCAATATTAGAGAGAGAGAGAGAGAGAGAGAGAGAGAGAGAGAGAGAGAAGATGGAGAGAGAGGAGAGAGAAGGAGAGAGAGGCGCAGGTTTGTGTTAGTATTTGTTTAACGTTTTATGCATGCGCTTTTGTTGAATTGGGTCAAGACAAACTTACTATCTTTACGCAAGTACTTTTAAACAGACAATAGTTAAATGGTTTAAAAACTTTTTGTTATTTTTCAAACTCAACGTTTCAACCAAAACAATATATCAAGTGTAAAGACACACAGTATGTATTACATATAAAATGATTTATCCATAATTAATAATGATTTATGTCGGCGGTGTGGCCCAGAATGCTGTCATACACCGTCTGCTCGGTGTTCGGATCCAATGTGTCGATCAGCTCTCCGTGCTAAAATCATAGTTAGCTGAGATAGAGTTCACTATTCGCGTCTTCCCACCTTCACTTAATAATCTAGCAACTGGTCGAAACGCCGCTCTTCTTCCGTAGCCCGTGCCTAGTCCACCATCTCCTCACGCTGCACTGCGTGGCCGACTGAAATACGTTTTTGCGAAATCGAAGCCATTTGAGCCACAGTCACATTTGAGCCTATTCTTGGATCTTCGAAAGACAAATAGTGGGCATTTGCGAAACAACTAGTTTGATATCTTGATATATTTGGGGACTTGATCTAGGAGAGTTTAACTCTTTGTGTGTGCAATGGACTAAATAACGACTATGAATAACATATTTATTAAAATGCCCCGGACCTGATTTGGCGCTTTGTTGCGCACCGGCTGGCCTTGAGTGATCCATGTGGCCATGTCCGAGGCCAGAACGCTCAGGCGGAGCCAGTCGACAGCTGCCTTGTTGATAGGAGTGGCATGCTGGACAGTGCGAGGGGGCTGTTGTTTCTGCTGTTTTTTTCTGAAATTGCTGCTTCTGCTGGAATCTTGTTTTGATGTGATTGATTGAAAACCAGAAGTTTATAGGACTGTGAGGATTGGGTGAATGAATGATTACGAGGGCGCACCTCACTGTTCTAACAATGAAAAAAATCAGAACAGTTTTTTCTACTTATTGCAGCGCGCAAGTATGGTAAATATAGTCATGAAAACTCACTTTTGTAGAAAGAATACTCTCATAGATGTAGAGAAGGCCGAGTGTAGGTCGGAATAATGAACACGTCTCGTGACCATATGTTCTTATACTATTCGGGGACGCTGCCAACGGCATATGCCAAAGGCATCATTGAACGTCTGCTCTTTTATGTTTCTCAATAACAGTTGCTCGCAGCATCTACGCGGTACACAGATTGCCTTTTTCATCTATCCTTGTCGTTTTTTCATCTCTCTCTCTCTCTCTCTCTCTCTCTCTCTCCTCTCTCTCTCCCTTTCTCTCTCTGTCTCTCTCTTTCTCTCTCTCTCTCTCTATAACGCTCTTCCCCTTTCTCCAGAGTTCAAAAAAAAAACTCATGATTTCAAGCAAATTTGGAAAAATTTGCGTCGACAATAGAATCGAATATCTTTTAAAAGTACTTCCGTAAAAAGTGTTGTTTGTGTTAACCTGATTCAAGAAAAGCGCATGCATATATTAATAATTTTCGAAAAATCAAATCGTAAACACCTGAACATGAAAACTAACACAAACTTGCTCTTTCAAACGAATATAGAATAGTTACACGTAACATTCAGAATAATACGATTGTTTTGTTTATTTAGTGTTTTTTGCGGTTTATTATTTATGGTTTATCAGTAAAATAAAATGTTATTCGTGATGTTGTTTGACTCAATGTTTCAGGTATAAAAATGTCAAAAAAATAAAACATGGAATTATTCAACAATAATTATTCAAAAATTATTCAACGTTTTGAAAGAGCAAGTTTGTGTTAGTTTTCATGTTCAGGTGTTTACGATTTGATTTTTCGAAAATTAATAATATATGCATGCGCTTTTCTTGAATCAGGTTAACACAAACAACACTTTTTACGGAAGTACTTTTAAAAGATAATATATGTCCTTTTGTTGAATTTCATAGAAATTTTCTCTCTCGTCTTCATACATGTAACATGTTCTTCTCTCATTATTTCATCAATTTCATTTCAAATTTATTCGATATTTTCTCGTTCTCTCGTTCTCTCCTTCCATTCCTTCCCTCCTTCTCTCCTTCTTTCCTTCTCTCCTCCTCTCCTTTCCTCCTTCTCTCCTCCCATTCCTTCCCTCCTTCTCTCCTTCTCCCCTTCTCTCCTCCTCTCCTCCTCTCCTTCCCTCCTTCCTTCCTTCCCTCCTTCTTTCCTTCTCTCTTTCTCTCGTTCTCTCTTTCTCTCGTTCTCTCTTTCTCTCGTTCTCTCGTTATCCCTTTCTCTCTTTCTCTCGTTCTCTAGTTCTCTCGTTCTCTCGTTCTCTCGTTCTCTCTTTCTCCCTTTCTCTCTTTTCTCTCTTTCTCTCGTTCTCTCTTTTCTCTCTTTTCTCTCTTTCTCTCGTTCTCTCTTTCTCTCGTTCTCTCGTTCTCTCGTTCTCTCGTTCTCTCGTTCTCTCCGTCTCTCCGTCTCTCCTTCTCTCCTTCCCTCCTTCCCCCCTTCTCCCTTTCTCTCTTTCTCTCGTTCTCTCTTTCTCTCGTTATCTAGTTCTCTCGTTATTTCGTTTTCTCTTTCTCTCGTTCTCTCGTTCTCTCGTTCTCTCGTTCTCTAGTTCTCTCGTTCTCTCGTTCTCTCGTTCTCTCGTTCTCGCGTGTCTCCTTCTCTTCTTCTCTCCTTCCCTCCTTCCCTCCTTCTCCCTTTCTCTTTTTCTCTAGTTCTCCAGTTCTCTCTTTCTCTCGTTCTCTCTTTCTCTCTTTCTCTCTTTCTCTCGTTCTTTCGTTCTCTCGTTCTCTCGTTCTCTCGTTTCTCGTTCTCTCGTTCTCTCGTTTTCTCCGTCTCTCCGTCTCTCCTTCTCTTCTTCCCTCCTTCCCTCCTACCACCCTCCTTCGCTCTTTCTCTCGTTCTCTCGTTCTCTAGTTATATCGTTCTCTCTTTCTTTCGTTCTCTCTTTCTCTTGTTCTCTCTTTCTCTCGTTTTCTCGTTCTCTCGTTCTCTCGTTCTCTCGTTCTCTCTTTATCTCGTTCTCTCTTTCTATCCTTCTCTCGTTCTCTCGTTCTCTCGTTCTCTCGTTCTCTCCGTCTCTCCTTCTCTTCTTCCCTCCTTCTCTCCTTCTCTCTTTCTCTCTTTCTCTCGTTCTCTATTTCTCTCGTTATATCGTTATATCGTTCTCTCTTTCTCTCGTTCTCTCGTGCTCTCGTTTTCTCGTTCTCTCGTTCTCTCGTTGTCTCGTTGTCTCGTTGTCTCGTTCTCTCGTTGTCTCGTTCTCTCCTTCTTTCCTTCTCTCCTTCCCGCCTTCTCACTTTCTCTCTTTCTCTCGTTCTCTAGTTCTCTCGTTATATCGTTCTCTCTTTCACTCGTTTTCTCTTTCTATCGGTTTCTCTTTCTCTCGTTCTCTCATTATCTCTTTCTCTCTTTCTCTCTTTCTCTCTTCTCTCTCTTTCTCTCTTTCTCTCTTTCTCTCTTTCTCTCTTTCTCTCTTTCTCTCTTTCTCTCTTTCTCTCTTTCTCTCTTTCTCTCTTTCTCTCTTTCTCTCTTTCTCTCTTTCTCTTTTTTCTCTAGTTCTCTCCTTCTCTCCTTCTCTTCTTCTCTCCATCCCTCCTTCCCTCCTTCTCCCTTTCTCTCTTTCTCTCGTTCTCTAGCTCTCTCGTTATATCGTTCTCTCTTTCTCTCGTTTTCTCTTTCTCTCGTTTTCTCGTTTTCTCGTTTTCTCGTTCTCTCTTTCTCTCTTTCTCTCCTTCCCTCCTTCCCTCCTCCTCCCATTCTCTCTTTCTCTCGTTCTCTAATTCTCTCGTTATATCGTTCTCGCTTTCTCTCGTTCTCTCTTTATCTCTTTCTCTCTTTCTCTCTTTCTTTCGTTCTCTAGTTCTCTCGTTCTCTCTTTCTATCCTTCTCTTCTTCTCTCCATCCCTCCTTCCCTCCTTCTCCCTTTCTCTCTTTCTCTCGTTCTCTAGCTCTCTCGTTCTCTTTTTATATCTTTCTCTCTTTCTCTGGTTCTCTCGTTCTCTCGTTCTCTCTTTCTATCCTTCTCTCGTTCTCTCGTTCTCTCGTTCTCTCCGTCTCTCCTTCCCTCCTTCCCTCCTCTCTTTTTCTCCTTTTCTCTCGTTATATCGTTCTCTCGTTCTCTCGTTCTCTCGTTCTCTCGTTCTCTCGTTCTCTCGTTCTCTCTTTCTCTCTCCCCTTACTAAATTCCTACTGATCGCAGCCACCAAAGTACATCTGTCTCTCTCCAAACAGCGTGCTCTCTCGCGTGCTCTCGCGCTCGCCCGCCAGCAGAGGGCTAGCTATCAGCTAGCGTGACTGGAAACGACACCCACCCACCCACCCACCCACCCACACGCTGGCCTTTCGCCTAGTGCGAGTGCGAGATCGCTCATAACTTCTTTCGGAGAAAAGATACAAAGATGCCGTCAATTAGTGATCTGCCCTATGGAACCGTGCGAATCTAACTAACATAAATTGGAAGACTTCACATTGTTGCTAACATGTCCTTTGGATATCGCTACTTGAAAATTCTGGCGCGAGCCTTATTTTAACCCAAGAGAGAGGGCGCTGCGCGCCCTCTCTAATTCGTAAACATTCTGAATTTGCTGAAAAAATTGCAAAGTGTAAAACTAATCAATATCGAAACGTATAATCGTATCAGTATGCACAACAGAAGGATTTCCGTTCAGAACAGCTGCGATCATGACGAGAGTTTTTTTAATCTCTCCAAAGTACAGTAATCCTTGCTATGTATTATGATAAGTAGATTTATGAGCCCCCCATAAGTAGCTGATTGTTTAGACCAATTAGCCTAGGGCCAGCTCCGTATTTGCCATACCCTGTTCGCTATATTCACATATTCGTGTATGTTATGTCACGGCAGAAAAACGTTAAATCAGATGCAATAATCAATAATCTGAATACCTTCGACACCTCCGGCTCCTCGTAATAGCCTATCAGGTAGACGTGATTCGATCTGATGAAATCTCTCTCTCTCTCTCTCTCTCTATCTCTTTCTCTCTCTCTCTTTCTCTCTCTCTCTCTCTCTCTCTCTCTCTCTCTCTCTCGCTTCACATCTCTACTACCTTCAGTGCCATAGCTATAATCATTGTCTCTTGCACTTGCAGTCTATTCGTCAACACTATCACTATTTTCTCCCTCCCCTCTTGATTGATCTGATTAGTGATTTGTGTGTTATCAGTTCCAAAAATAATGTTCATGATAACCAAACAACTTTAGCCGTGTATAATATTATTCTGGGAGATAGTTCGCCAGATTACGGTAGAAAATCGATCTACCCTCGAGTCGCATTCGATCTACCTTCTAGTCGTGAGGAGACCTAAGCGCGCGCTTTCAAACGATAATATTTATCAAAGAAGCCGGCATGCGAATCAAAGAGGCCGCGCGACACTCGACCATTTGCCCGCGCTGTCTGGCCTCTCTCGCTCGAAACTGAGTTTCGCTAACTGACCCCGGCTGGCAACAACAGAAACTATCCACCAGGCGGCGACTATACTTGTTCTTGCAGTGAGTAATACTTTATTATTACAGTTTCCTTTTTGTCAAAGTTAGACGTGTTTTGTCCTTTGAAACCCTTAACATTACTGATAACTAATTTCAACTTTCTAGATTCGTTTCTCTCGACCGCACCACCAGTGCAGGTGTGAAGCAGTTCGTGAGGTGGGTAAATTCGCCTATCGTAATCCTGAGGAACAAGAATAGGTCAAATGATTCTCCTACCGTAATCCTAAGAAAACGAAATAGGTCAAATGATTCTCATACAGTAATTCTAAAAAAACGAAGCAGGTCAAATTATTCTAATACCGTAATTGTAAGGGAACGAAGCAGATCAATTTATTATCATACCGTAATCTTGAGGGAATGAAGTAAGGAAAATTATTATCATACCGTAATTGTAAGAGAACGAAGCAGGTCAAATTATTCTCCTACCGTAATTCTAAGGGAACGAAGCATCTGTTCGACGCGCATGTGACTGACCGATTTACCAGTACATCCGATCATTTTTCAATTACCGCTTCTGTTCGCTGCCCTATTGATGTTCACTCTTCTAAATTATTTTCCAAATTTCATTCCGCCAATTATGAATTAATCGGTCAGTCACTCCGTCAGATAGATTGGTTCTCCCTTTTTGATGAGTCTAGTGGTATCGATGATATGTACGCGCGTTTTGCATCAACTACACTTTGCATTCTCGCCGAACACGTGCCATTCAAGCGTCGCAAAACCAAGTGGTCGTCATATCCGCAACATATTCGTAATCTGTTCGCCCAAAAGGCACATATGTTTGATAGAGGCGAGGCGGGTGGCTTGTTATATGCACGTGTACACTCTGATCTCTCACGACATTTGAGACGGTATGAGAAGAGTAGAACCAAGCAACGCTTTCTTAAGGGCTCACGTTCATTTCACTCGTTTGTCTCTTCCGTAATTAGACCCAAGTGCACACTCCCCACTCGTATGTCTGACTCGGCTGGCAGCGCGTTCCTCACAGACTGCGAAAAAGCAAATGCATTCCAAAACTTTTTCTCTTCCGTATATTGCCGCCACAACACCGCGATTCCACCACTGCATTCTCGCACTAGCGATACGTTTGTCATGCCGAGTCTATACCCCTGGGATGTGACCCCGTTCTTGCGTCGCCTCAAGCAGTCATGTTCCCTTCCCTTTGATGCGATCCCACCAATAGTGTTGCGAAAGTGCGCGAGTGAGTTCTCACTACCTCTCTCTATCATCTTCAATGTCTCCCTGCGTGACGGAGTAGTGCCCACTGCGTGGAAAACTGCTCATGTCACACCTATTCTCAAGCCGGGTGGTGATTCTAGCCTAGTCACGTCGTATAGACCCATAGCTATTTGCTCTGCTCTCTCTAAGATCATCGAACGCATTGTGCGAAAACATTTGATTATGTTTCTTGAGTCCAGGTCGCTTCTCTCACACGATCAGTACGGGTTTGCCAGCGCTCTGTCACTTCGCAAATGCTAGTATGTTTCAATGATTGGATAAGTGCTACCGCAGACGGCAAGTTCACAGACATTGTTTACTTCGACTACCGGAAGGCTTTTGATAAGGTTAATATAGAAAAATTGGTTGCTAAGTGCGAGTCATTTGGATTAAGAGGTGCAATACTAGTGTGGTTGAAAGAGTTTTTGTCAAGCAGAATGTTCAGGGTACGAGTGAATGAAAGTTTTTCTGATATTGTCGGTTCACCCTCAGGGGTGCCTCAGGGTACAGTATTGGGTCCTATTTTGTTCATACTGTATCTATTGAAACAGGTCTCCCACCAGGGGTTCGCTTCCGTGCGTTTGCAGACGATGTAAAGTTGTACATCTCCTATGATCGCGCTTCTGCGGGTACTGCTCACGCTGCCTTGCAGCTCGCTATTAGACATATAATAGAGTGGTCACGACTATGGCAGTTAGAACTTGCCGATTCCAAGTGTGGTTCATCTGGGAAGGGGCAATCCTGCCCATGAGTACTCGCTAGGTGACACTGTTTTGTCTAGTAGTGAACGCATCCGCGATCTCGGCCTGCAAGTAGATTCTTCTGCAAACCCTTGTCTTAATGCGTGCGTGCGAGCTCAGTCAGCAATGAACAGAGCTCGTCTTCTTTTGCGATCCATCACTACAGACGACCAGCGCATTTTGATCACATTGTACAAAACATATGTATTGCCCATCTTAGAATTCGCGAGCCCTGTCTGGAATCCACACCTTATGAAAGACATTCGCGCATTAGAACGTGTTCAACGCTATTTCACCCGCATAGTATTCTATCGAGTTTACCCGTGTGACTCATACCCACAGTCAATGCCCGATTACTCATTCAGACTCAAGACGCTAGGCCTTATTAGCCTTAGTGAAAGACGCGCTCGTAGTGACTTGATATTAGCCCACAAAATGTTCAAGGGACTAGTATCCACTCGCTTTTCGTCATTGTTCCGAATCAAACCATCCCGTGGTCGCCACGAAACATTTGCCTTACACATCAAAGCCACTCGATCCACACTCTTACACAATTGTTTTGCACTGAGAACAGCCAGATACATTGTCACTTTGTCCAAATCCCACCCACGCATATTGGGTAAAAAGCATTCCATTTTTGCAAAAACACTGTCCCGTATTGATCTGACAAAAATTTTGCAGCTCAAATCATGAGCACCTTCTGATTAGTTTTCTGGTTTATGTGCTTTATGTTCCATGTATGTGTCGTTCCGTTTGTATTGTTCTTTTTGAGTGTTTGTAACGCCATGTCCTGTATATATGTGATGTCTGGCGTGTCGCTGCTCATCCACCGCCTCGGCTGTGTCCTCTCCTTCTGGCGGCGCCCTCTCGGGAGAATTCGGAACCACGACCTTTCGGAACATCTCCTTCCACTATACCACTATACGATCCCGAGACGCTCATGTGCACAAATTGAATGAGTGCCATGGTACCCCAGTAGAGAAATCGCCGACCCCCGCCCACCACATCACCAATATCAGTACAATCACGTTCCCATTGTTCCTATAAACACCAACCCGAAAAATCTCATATCCGATATAGCATTTACATGCGATTTGTTATGATATGGATGGTTTTGCCTTGTGCTCGCCTCGCGGCGTAGCAAGCGGTTCCCTCCGCCGCTCCACTCCCACCATTCAGGCAGGGTGATCCCATTCATCTACGATGACACGTGTTTTATGCGATATCCTCTTTTTCTTCGGTTTTGAACGTTGATTATTGATGTGTGACGCAGATTATTACTGTAATAAATTCATTCATTCATTGCAGCCCGCATGCAGCGTCTGCTCACCTACTGTGACACTCAGCTGAGTGAGGATGGTGAGGGGTTGGATTAGCGAGATTGAGAAGGGCAGGAGTGGAGATGGAGAAGGATAGTTGATTTAATTATATGTAGTTTATTATAATTATACATTTGTGGTGGACACACGGGCCAAGATAAGCAAATACAATATGATGATCGGGCGGCTCGAGAAAACCGTAAACTGTTTCCAGCCCGGTGCAGAGCCGGCAAGCGTCGCTCCAAGTCGAACGACGCTCGCGGCATACCAGCCAAGGCCGACAGAAACAACAACCTCCACCATGCACCAACACATATTCTCACCGCGCACACTGGACCTGCCGAATTTCTGGCGAAGATTAGTCTCAACTGACACCATTCAAATAATTATTAACTGTACAAGTTTGTTGATTGATTCACGGAATATACAGCTTCACAGTTTTTGAAAAAATCTATTCAATGTACGAAAAGCATTCAATGATAAACGGGTTCGACGATGAAGTGATGAGACGCTTGTCCTGGAAAAGATGCGCGGTTGAATCCTGCTATTTTTTTGGACACACTTCAGCCTACCTGCTCGAGAGTGTTGCGGCGGATGAGAGGTTCAGCAATTAGCGTCTGCAAGTGACTGTTCTCGTGGTCATAGTCGTAGTCGGCGGCGTGGCCCAGAATGCTGTCACACACCGTCTGCTCGGTGTTCGGATCCAATGTGTCGATCAGCTCTCAGTGCTGAATCACAGTTTAGTTAGCTGAGATACAGGTGACTATTCACTATCCGCGTCTTCCCACCTCCACTTGATAGTCTAGCATCTGGTCGAAATGCCGCTCTTCTTCCGTAGCCCGTGCCTAGTCCACCTTCTCCTCACTTCGTAGCCGACTGAAACACGTTGTTGCGAAATCGGAGCCATTGGAGCCACAGTCACATTTGAGCCCATTCTTGAATTTTCGAAGGACAAATACTGGTCATTTGCGAAACAACTAGTTTCATATATTTGGGGACTTGATCTAGGGGAGTTTAACTCTTTGTGTGTGCAATGGACTAAATTACGACTATGAATAACATATTTAGGTATTAAAATGCTTATTAGACCAGACAAGAAGCAACTCTCTCTCTCTCTCTCTCTCTCTCTCTCTCTCTCTCTCTCTCTCTCTCTCTCTCTCTCTCTCTCTCTGTGCTGGCTAGTGATTGTTACATGCCCAATCTTGGATCTTCATTTCAAAGTTCATGAAAGAACTCACATGCATCAGCCATCCTCTGCAGAATCTCGTCTATCGTGAAATCGGGAGAGCCGGAGACGGGAGACCGCCTAGAACAACCGTATTATCGATCATCTTGTACTGATGTGATTGATTGAAAACCAAAAGTTTATAGGATTGCGAAGATAGTGAGGATTGGGTAAATGCATGATTACGAAGGCGCACCTCACTGGTCTAACAATGAAAAAAATCAGAACAGTTTTTTCTGCTTATTGCAG